>JAPZDV010000023.1:1618408-1637641 GCA_029814665.1 Acanthurus lineatus | reverse complement strand
TGTTTAAGTAGAATTCTTCTGTTGAATTTTGGTGGGGGCGGCGCCCCAGCGCCCCCTATTGACAAACCGCCACTGCCTAGTATGCTGTTAATCCGAATACACCAGAGTCTGGTGTCATCTTCACATATTTAGACATGACGTTGTCACATGTTTTCATTTTACATGTTAAAATCAAGTTCTTTTAGACAAATATATTTCCTTTATGCTTTGTCATTAACTTGCTGTAACCAAATTCAGCAATACCTGATTATTTTGTCAGTACTGCAAGGTAGTATATGTTTCGATCAGCAGTGCGGTGTCTGTATCAAATTACTGCAGAGACCTAAATGCCTTTCCAGATTGTGACTTTAAACCTCACTCAGCAGTGTGCATTAAGTATATGTACTGCCACATAGACACTGTGCCAAAATGGTTCAGATATCTGTGAGAATTAAAACCTTTCATCAATATCAGAAACATCCATACCACTTTATGATTTACACTTCTGCTCAGTAAACAATGCGGTTCTATCTAACTAAAGCTGCACTCAACACTGAGTCTTGCTTACATGTCTATAAATACTACAGGTTATGTGTCAAATTATAGCATAATTTTGGATGATTTTACCACTATATCTTTAAACTCAGAATAAGAAATGTCTTTTTTGACTATCTATTCTGCCATTTATAGTGAATAGGGCCACACATAGAAATCCCTGTGGTCAGCTTTGGCATTCAGCATTTGATCCAAGGTGGCGCAGGTCACTGAAATGTTTTATATATCCAATTACACCAGGATACCGTGTCATTTCTAAAGCTGTGGGAGGGAGTTCATCATGTTCCTCAATATTGATTGTCCTGTTGTTTACAATTTGAATAATATATGTGATGTGCAATAGATATTTTTTAAGAGCCAAAGGTAATTTCCCTTCTCTGGCTTCTATGCAGCACATACAGGAGCGTAGCAGAGAGCACTGCTTTTGTGGCTTCAAAAGCTGCACAAATAGGGTAAGAAAAAACTGTGTAATTAAAAAAGGCATCTGCAAAAGGTGAAATGCAGCCATAGCTGTGCTGTCAAAAAAATAGAGAATCTCTATGTTCTTGTAATATTTGCATTTGTACATTTGGTGCAAAATTGGCCCATTTCCATGCAAATGAGCCTCAAAGTCTAATTCACAAACACCTGTGCTAATAGCCACACACAGAGTGAATATTATAGTGTCTTCAGAGAGATGATGGTAACAGCAGCACTTTCATAAGGGGTGTAATCCCCCAGACTGTTCAGTCATCATGGCAACAGTGATTGTCTGTAAATAGAGTCTGTTAACAATATTTTTGATATAATTATTTTAAAATTATTACAGTTACAGCAGCCAAAGTTAGAAATGCCTTAAAGAGGTAGTAGTCTCCAAAAAACAACTAGTTTGAGCTTTGAATGATTTGACAAAGAGGTGAAGAAAACTGGAAATTAACCACAGTCTCGTCATGTGGAACTGCTTGAGCTCCTCACGCACGACCAGTAAAACCTTTAGTCAAGATTTAGTATTCACCACATGAATAATTTTAGATGCAATAAAAGGCAAATTGTACTCAGCTTTAAAACTTTATGAGTATGTATAAGTTGTAATGACATTAGTTAAATATGTTTGTGAACAAACCTAAAGACGGAGCAAATAGCTGTTGCAAATAATGTGCAATACAGCTGCAGTCAGTTCTCTGTGAATTTGCCTCACATATTACTTTGAAACTCTCATTTTTTTCCCACTTGAATAAGCTGCAATATGTGTCCTATCCTGTGGCACCCTTGTTTTTGACTTTTTGCACATGAAAAAGAGTCTGAATTTCTCCAGAGTTTTTCTTAAGTTGGTGGTAAGATGTAATAGTTTTGCAACATGTTAACTGTTTTTGATTCTGGCTGCGAAAACCACTTTTACATCTCTGAGGTAAGTGTGAAGCTGGAGCCAAGATAAGAATAGCTTTACTTAGCATAAAGACTGTAAGCAGGTGGAAACACTCTGAAATCTCTTAATAGTGCGATAATAAACACACTGTCAGTTGTTAAAACTTTACCAGAATGTTAGCTGGTGCTTAGCAAGTAATTTTTTTTAGCTATGCTAGATATGCCTGTCTGATTCCAGTCTTACGGCTAAGCTAGCCTAAGCACCTCCAATTGAAGCTCCCAATTAAGTTATTACGGCACAAAGGAGACATTCAGCCACTGAAGAAACTAAATTGATTGGATTTAAGAATCCTAAATTAGTCACAATTGTGCTTAAGCAAAGTTTAAGAATAGCAATAGATAATCTCATGGAGTCATGGTAAGAATAGACTAATGACGTCTGTCTTTGTCCTAAAAGTGAAATTAGTTCTTACAAATTCAGTTCTTTAGTTTATTTATTTCCAGTGGTGTGTTTGGTTGTGTCAGTAATTTCTTAGTTTCACTTTTTATTAATATTTTAGATTGCTTTTATTTTTTAATGGGGACACCAGGGACCTCTTTGTGGAAGCTAATCGGGATCTGAGAAAAGAAAAGAGGATAAATAATTACCCTCTTTACTTCAGGATCCATTCGACTCCTGTGTCATCTTAAAATGCTGAAAGAAATCAAGTTTTGCACAACATCAACTTCACCTTTCATAATTATCTGTCTGTTAATGTTTGTATGTTGTGTGTATCTGTGTGTGTTTGGCAGCAGGAAGTGCTGACATTTGGAGAAGCCAATGAGGGCTGCAATTACCACGCTAAGCAAAACAATTAGTACACACTCTCCACACAGCTAGCTCTCACAGTGTGTGTGAGTGAGTGTGTGTGTGTGTGTTCCCTCACCATCAGTGTCCATCAGTTCATAGTCCCTGCCTGTGTTTTTCTCACCTAAAAGGGAAACTGTATGCCTTCCTTGGAAATTTACTTGTGTTGTTTTCCCTCAATACACCTCTGCTTGATTTGTTCCTTTCTTCATTCATCACTGCCTTTCATTTGTCTATCCATGTGTTCCTCCAGCAGTTATGTAATGCTTTGATTAAAAGATTATCAAGAGATTCAACCATTTATTTGATCTGCTGATCCATAGTTAACCCTGCATGTCTTTTCAACTTTCTCCTGCTCTTTAAATGTTTGATATACTCTGCAGATGCAAAGACCCATTTCAAAATTTACCTGTTTTAAAAGGTTAAAAGGGTGTAAAGTTTTGGTTTACACGTGTTTAAAATGTACTTTTTGTGCTTGTTAACATTTGAATATCCATACACTACAAACTGCATTGTACAACTAAAATTTATCAAGGTGACCTCAATCTACTGAGCACTAGTCTATGACTTTAATATGTTAAATTGGATCTTTCATTTCAAACGATCACTTCCCCATTTTGTCATAGCACACTGGTTCTTAACAAAAGTATGGACTTGCGCTGGCTGTGCCTGGCCTTGTGATCAATTTATTTGTCGTAGTTCTGAGAAATTAAACTATTAATATATCAAAAACTAGCCAAATAAATCAATAAAACCCAAAAAATATTGAACTCTTGACCTTTTATGACATCAACAGAAGAAAATCTGGAGGTCAATATCCTATTCTAAACCACATTTAATTGCTAAACAATTGTTAAAATGTTTTCATGTTGTATTGTTTTGCTCATGTATGCAACTGATATAACTAGCACAAGCATCTTTTCCCTCATGCACACACAAACACATAAACAAACACACATACATGAACACACACAGTATATGGAAATGCACTCTCATCCGCTGTAAGGAAAACAAGGCAGAAAGCTGCACTCTTGTTTCCTTTTCTCATATTCAAATTTCTACACTGTTTCAGTTATCTTTAAATAAACTTTATCCAATATTTAATAAATAACTAACTTTGTTGGTGACTTTAAATTTACATGTGGCAGCACTCAACATGCTTTTGTCACCAACAAGGACAGAAAGTTTAAAACTATAACACTAAGTACATTCAGTAAGATAGGTAGCAAGTTAGCTTCCTGGAAATGCTCGATTAGCTTTGTGTTACACAAATAAGCACACACACATGCACACGCACACACACACACACAGACTAAGACACATACACTCCATGCAGCCTTTTTTGTTTTTCCCTTGATAATAATTAGCTGCTCTGAGAACAAGCTAGGCTTAACTTTCTGGGAGAAATAAAGTGCTAGTAAACTGTTAGCATTATGCATATGTGTGTATGTGTGTGTGTATGTGTGTGCGTGTGTGTAAACTGCTAACACAGCATCCAGTGAACAAGAGCTAATGGAAATTTATCCCCCTCTCTTTTCCTACTTCTCACTTGGAACTTTATTTCCTTGCTGTTTTCTCTTTCTGTCACTGTTTTCCTGACAAAATTCAGCTGTCTGTGTTCCTCTACGAGTCTTCAATGAATCTTGTCTTCATTTTTTTCTGTGACTCTTTCTGTTGACATACTAGTTGCACTAGTTTGTGCATCTTTTCAGTCATGGTGGTTGAACTTATGCCACCTGCTCTGTTTTTATTCACTCCAAAGTGGAAACAACATTTTCTCTGCAGCATGGGGCTGCGCCATCTAAAACAGACCTAAAACCAGGTCTTTTAATATATATAAACAAATTTAATCAAACTGGCTGTGAGGTGACTCATGCTTTCACCCATCTGTTTTATTAGTCAGCTCAAGAGAGGCCATATCCAGCAGTAATAATGTGAGTAAGACAGCAGCTAAAATAAGTATAAAGGCTAGTCTGCATTACCGGTTTTAAAAAACAGGATTACTTCATTACTCAATGATTAAAATCATTTGTATAATGATATGTTAGAATGCAAATAATAAAGCACATAGTTATGTGAAAAAAATTTAAACTGCATTTCAAATGCAAGGAAATATGTGCAGTGTATTATACATAAATTATGGTGCAGTCCTTGAATTTTTAAAACAACCAATACCTGAAACAGTCATACATTGTTTATGTGAGATTTTTTTCTTTTCCTTTAGGCTGACAGTTAGGCTGACAGCTAGTTAGTTAGGCTACCTGAAGCTAAATAGGCAAATATATTGCAAGGTTAAGTTTTAAAATACAGGGATAAAAATGCACTAAAGCAGGAATGGCACAGCATATACACAGACAAAGACAATCTGGCTTGACTCGCCACATTTTGAGTGATGCATTATGGTGTATCAGTGTCATTCATTCATCCTTTTAATGTGCATATATATACAGTTAACATCATCATAAAACCTAGCTTTTCCTTAGTGTATTCACCTAGTAGTGTCATATGCATATATCTCTGCATGTGTGTCACTCCTCCCTTTGTAAGGTGTTTGGTGTGTGAGGCGCCTCTTGACAGGCCTCAGGGGAGGTTTATCTTGATTATGGAGGCTCTTCCTGCTTCAGCAGTGACTGCACAGTCCAGCCTGCAGGACACATTGGATCAGAAGGTGAGCCAGGAAGACTAGGAGCATGAGAGGGAAGCAGAAAAAAGCCTGAGGTGGGGGGGCATCAGGGCTTACCTGTACCCACAGTCCACTATGAAAACACACAGACAGTCAGAATCTCATCATAGGCCCAGTAAATCCAACTTAATTGACTTCAAATCTGGGTATGACACTCCTCAGCCTCACGCACCAGTTTACCATCCACCCAAACTCTCCTGCCTGCACTAAATACTAAATTTTTCGTCAACTTTTTTCTCTTGAAGCCAGACTGTCAGGATTTTTTGTTTTTCCTCTTATCCTCTTTATCATTAGCTTTGTTTTCAAGAGTTTCTAAAGACTTTGCTCCTACTTTTTTCACTCTTCTTCATCTCCATTTTTATATTTTCCTTCCATATTTATCTCATTTTTGTTGATAATGGTCATTCTTGTAAACATGATCTAACTATTTATCCATCCATCTATCTATCTATCTTTCTGTCTGTCTATCTGTCTGTTTGTCTGTTTTTCTGTCTGTTTGTCTGTTTGTCTGTCTATCTGTCTGCCTGTCCCTATGTTGCTGGCCCGTCTTTGTTTTGCAGGATCATGGTCAGGGGGACAGTGATAATAAGCTTCGTGAGCCACACCTGGGCCTCGTGTGGTTCTCTTTATAAGGCTCACCACCTCCTCCCCACAGAGAGCCCTTTCCAATTGTGGGTGCAGCTGCTGCTCTGTTTTGTTTGTTCCAGACATTTCTATGCACCCACACATGCTTAAATTAATGATTACTAACTTGCACGTTTTCTCAGTTTTCAAACTTGCCCAGTCGTCCATCTTTGTCTCAGCCTACCCAGCTATCTATTGATTTTTATGGAGGTGGCATTCTAAATGTCTCATAACACGACAATCTAGTTTTTCTGATATTTCCTCATTGTCAAATTCAATTGATAACATATTAGGGAAACACACACTGGCACACATCACCTTTTTTCATGCTTTTAGTAAAAAGAGGCCTATGAAGCATAAAGATGACAGATTTAAGGGAAATTATTGCATACTTTTGGCCTTAAAATGAGTCTGTAGGAATGTATGTGTGTGCATGTGTGTGTGTGGGACTCTGTGTAAATGAGTAGTGGTTGTGTTTTGATGGAGAGAGTGATTCATTAATATTCATGAAGAGAGAAAAACATCAACGGAACACTTGACTCTGCCCTCACAGGAAAAAAGACTGGCATCAATTGTGTGTGTGTGTGTACGCGCATGTGCGTGTGCATGTGTGTGTGCTGTCGAGAGCAAGACAGAGAAGTACTGAGTGTTTGTCTGCTTGTCTGCATGGAGCTGCTACAAGATCTAGTTTTCTTACTGTTCAGATATCAAGCAAAAATCTTCCAACAGCTAAAAAATGATGACACACACACACGATTTGGTGATATGTCCCTGGTTTTTGCCACATTAAGTGTAAACACACTATAAAACAGATTTTATTAAAATATATATATATATATATACATATATTTACGGAAGACAATGTCAGTTGATCTGTCTGTATTTTCTTTTTTTTCCAATACTTTAGTCTCAGCAAACATTAATAGCCAAGATTAAAACTCAACATGTTAGCAACTCTTTAATGCTTTAGTTAAGATGGCCCTAAACTTAAGGATTATCCAGAAGATTTTTTTAACAGATTATTTGTCCCAAGTATTCTGTTGTGTAAAAGGTTTATGACATGATTTTAATGTAACCGACTGTATCAAAACCACCCTAAAAATATTAAATATGTTTGATACTTACATTTTAAAGTCTAAAAAGAAATGCAAAAGCAACAGTTATAGAATTTTTTTCTTTTTTTTTTCTTTTTTAGTGCAAAACATAGCACACACAACCGTGTTTGGCTAATGACAACAGGTGGCCGCCATTTTTGTTTTTGTCTTGAGTCTCTTTGGTTACTCAAGTTTCTGTGAGCTTCCACTGAAACGCCAAGTGTGTGGTCCTGTGTCTTTACAGGTCATCTGGTGTGTGTGTGTGTGTGTGTGTGTGTGTTCCTAAGTTTAAAATATTAAAAAAATGATCAAATCTGTCTGTGATTGTCAACATTTAAAAAAAAACAGTTAAGATTTAAAAATCCTTTCCTTAGTTGGCACCAGGCATTATGAAAGCTAATTGCAGTGCACTAAAATTCTCACAATGACAGATCTGTAATGTTTACCATGTAAAGATAATTAATCTTACTGTCTTGTGATCTCTCTGACATTTCCTCTTAAGCCATAATCAGTTACGTTTTTGCACTTCTAAAATAACTTTAATAAGCAATTTAAAAATAAAAAAAGTACTGAGCATATTCAGGGAAATGAACCCTTTTAACTGATTGACCCAGTTTGGCATTTCCGACATGATTCTTAAAAGATGAATCTTCAGTTTGTAGATCATTCTCTCTCATATTTTTACAGTTTTTAAGCTTTGCAGGACAATAACTACCAGTAGAGTTTTGTGTTGCTCGTGACAAACTCGAGATGGGGAAGGTCAAACCATGTAATTTCAACAGAGATTCAAAAGCTAAACTAATTTTTAATGCATCTCCTTGTGTGGTGCTAAGGAACGATTTTATAAATTATATGTATGAATGAAATGTTAATGTAAAGTGTATTTATGTAAATCATCTGGTAACCATGGCAACACAGGTGCCATTGTATTTTTTGCTGATCATTCAGAACAATGAAAAAGAATTCAAATTTAGGTTTGTTGTATTTGTGTCCTGATCCAGGTGTTTTGGTCGCTCATCATTGTTTATGATTAGTTTTAAAAAAAGTTATATTTGTTTATATTTTCTAATGTATACCAATGTTTTGGTATACATTAGATGAGGCCAATGTTCTGTCAGTCCTTCAGCTTAGACAGTGGTCTTGATGACTGAATAAAGGGAAAAGGACAAGTTAAATTTAATGTTTCTGATTCTTAACTCTTCTCCTTTCAACTTGATTTCCCTTCTTCTCAGCTGTCACCTTCTATCCCAGCTGTGCTGTGGGCATGTGTTTGCGTGTGTGTGTGAGTGTGTGTGTTAGTGTGCGTGGAGGACATATAGAGGAGAGCTGTGCACACCTGCACAGTGTGAACAGTCCACAGGGAAGAACGGAAGATCGGTAGTGCACAGCTGTCTCTCTCTTTCTCTCTCTCTCTCCAATACACACACATATGCACACACACACACACACACACGCATTCACACTCACATAAACATATGCTCACACAGGTAAAAGACAGAAAAAGTATAAAGAGACAAAAACTGAGTGTTCAAGAGAAAACTGTCCTTTTATGCAAACTGGATAAATTCAGGAGGTGTGTGTCTGTGTGTGTGTGTGTGTGTGTTTACTTGGATTCATTAGTCATGCAGGCAGTGTGGGTCAGCTGTCAGTGAGTTCTGACACCCCACTGTCAATGGGCAGTGATGGAAAAGCTGACACACACTCACACAAACATCTCTGAGTGCTGCAGGACAAGCATGTTGAGAGATCAGATGGCTGGTATATTTTACTCTCTGGTTGAGAAGGACAGCTATGGAAACTCATGGGACAGAAAAGGACACTTTGTCTGGACAATATGTCAGATTGTGAGCTGTCAATGAATCCCACATTTTTTTGTCACACATAAGCTGCAAAATTACTGCCAGTTAAATGAGTATAAATTAAACTAAACTAAAACATCTAAAACTTTAAAAGAGATGCTGATCAACATATTCACATAAAAAAGAGATTGTCAGCAAATGTTGCTAGCCATCATGTCTTGCCTTCATGAAACCATTTTCAAACAATATGATTTTTAAAATTAGGACCATTAAGTTCTGAACCCCTATCTGTTCATTTAGTCTGCACCACATTTTCTCACAACTTTTTCATCATCCATCTTTCTGCAAGGCTTTTTCACATCCAACGCACATTTACCCATTGAATGAACCAGCGTGAAACGTAATACAGATTTTGCCCAGTTAAAGCAACAGGCCTTTTTGCAACATACTTTTTGAATGGCAAATGTTGTGTTTTATAGCAGCTTTTAGGTATTTTTTTAAGCTTTGAACAAAGCCAGGCTTTCCTTCACCTCCTGGCTCTGGCTTAATATTTAGCTACAGACCCAAGTGTATTGATCTTCTATTATATCTGTTAGCAAAAGAGTAAAGAAATGAAACTAATCTTTCAATTGTCTCAGTAACCAACACCAGTAAAGTAGTGTACACAAAGGCACTGCCCTTGGAAATAGAATACCGCCATTGTTAACATCATAAATCTCACTTTTCTTTGTCCTGCAATAAAATGTCAGAATATTCAACTTTAAATAATAAGTTCTAAAGTAGACACAATCCATTCATTCATGAGCTATAGTCAGCTCTGTGTATAATTAATACTTCAACAGACAGTTAACAAGTTTCAAATATGATCAGTCTCACAAAATTAAGATCTATTCCTTAGCTATCGTACTAGATTTCATGACATTAAGCTAAATGTGCACTAATATGATGACAACAAATAGATTTTGTTTGTTTGTGTGATTTACAGTGATCTGTGTACACAATAAATTTAGATTAGGTGATGAGAGTTAACAAAAGACAATGAGAGTGTGAAGGAGAGAGGACTCAGTGGGTGAAGCTGGCTTGAATGTTCCTCCTGCTGCCAAATCACACATTTCTCTCCTCCATCGCCATCCGCTGCTTCTTCTAATCCATCCCCCTCTCTGTCTCTTCCTCCTTCTCTCCTAATCAGCGTCCTGCACCTTCCCATTGAATCTATCTCTATTTATGTCTCACACCATCACTTCTGTAATCCTTTTATTTATTTCTCCTCCACTTCATCTCCTTTCCATGTTGACCTGTAGCTTTTTTTTAAAAAATAAACTCTTTAAACCATTCTTCTACTTTCCTCTTACCTGCCTCACCTTCAGTTATTTTATTAGTTTACTCAATTTTATTTACTATAACTCCTCACACTTTTAACTTTCAGTGTTGTAAATGTTTATACTTCCTGTACGATCATCTAACTTTCTGCAGTCTTGTATTAAGAGTGTCGAAGGTGACAAAAATGAAAATTTGAAGTTTTTATACACATACAGGGTCAAATCTTAGGTTTAGAAATATATACATATAATTGGTCCTCATGCGATTAAGCACAGATGTATATGGGTTTGTGTACCTGAGTGTATACAATAGGTGTTATTGTGCTATTGAGGAAGTGAGGCAGGACAGAGTAACAAGAAGGGAGTGTGAAATGTTGATTGTGTGACCAGTGCTAATTAGCTACACAGAACTCTCTACCCTCCTGTTCTCCTGGGAGGAAGAGGGATGGAGAGAGAGACGACAGCAGAGCCAAAGTACAGAAAAATGGCCCCATCATTAATAGGTAAAACCTGAAGCTCTCGCCTTTTATTTATGTAGATAATTTGAATGCTGAAACAGCAGACAAAAACAGATGTTGGGGGGGCACTGTTAGGATAATATGGTGGTAGAGGATAAAGCTGTTACTACAGTGTATTAAACCATTAAAAGTAAACTTGTCCAAAACAGAAATGGTTTAAGTTAACTTAAAGTTAAAGAGTGGATTTGCTTTGTCTGAGTTAGTTTTTCTCTCTAAAAATTTTACTATTACCTGAAACAACATCTTATGCCACTGGATTTTTCTTAAAAAAAAAATCCAAGGAGAGGTCAAGAGTGTATGGACAAAAAAACAAACACTGAGCATATTTATTTTTGTCCACATGGCATCTGTGAAAGAATATGATTGAGTCAGACTTCTAATGGTTAGTTTTAAAAATGTTAGAAAACTTGCTGCTTTTTATTACACACATTACTGATCGGAAATTAATGTCTACAATACCCACAATGCAACTTGTCCGCCAACATTTCAGTTGGAGGTTCAGGTGTGTTAAACCAGTAGCAGCAGAGAGGAGGAGCCAGCTACAGATGTCATTCAGGTTTTGTTTACAATATTATTTGATCTTTTCCACTGATCTATGTACAACATTACAGCAATTTGTTGGCTTGCAAGTTCATTTGGAGTGTTGAAACTGTCCTCCCTTAAAGAAATGGTTGTGTTGTGTGCCTCGCTCTGTCAGGAAATGTGTTATGTTAGCTTGGTTCAGGTCAGTACATCTCTAGCTCAGCTCAGTTCAAGGTGAAAGGGTTGAAAAGGAAAGTTAATGTCAGCCCATTATACAGAAACCACATCCATCCCGCATTACTTTACACATATTTTGTCCTCTGCACACACACACACATACACAAACATTTGAGCACACTTACACATGCATGCCAGTTCACTGACACATACTGACATATAAATATACACAACCGAGCAAGGACACCAAAAAGTTGACGCACACACATTCACATACCCTTCAACCCTGCACATCACGCCTCCCTGTCAGGTCAGCCTTTAATGATGCTGAAGAGAGAGAGAGAGGGAGACAGAAAGACAGAAGGAGCGAGTGTGAAATGGTGTGAAATACTGCTTCTCCAAATGAAGTTGAGGTCATCCATTTTTAGGCAGGGAAGGAGGGATGGAGGGGAGAGTCGAGGGGAGGGGGGAGGGACGTAAATTCTGAATGCAGCATGTTTTTAAAGAGAGAAATCTGCATAAATTCTGGCAGATGATTGGCAGGGGAGGGCGTGGAGGGAAAGAAGAACAAGGAGCCAGAAGGAGACAAACATGAAGGAAGTGAGACTAAGAGATGCTGTGATTTTGTAAACACCTCAATATTTCATTGGTAGTAAGCAAGTGCTTTCCGGAGGCTAAACTGGGTAACTGAGAATGTTGAAACCAATTTCAGCACAGACAAAAACTTAGAGCCTCAACTCTAAATCTTAATATATGTTACCAAACACTGGACATTAAAACAGACTTCTCAAAACTTTATTGTGCATTGTATATGAGAACCACTGGAAATGGGTTCAGTTCATATTATTATAAGGATACTAGACTGCAACCTCTGTTGGGTGATATTATTCCACTATTTTTTTCTCAGATAAGGTTGAACAGCTCAACCTGCATTATTTGTCCACCTTGAACTAAATGTAATAATGGGCCAAGACTCTGTAGTATATTAGCAGTTCTGTGAGGTCAACCTGCTGGTAACAAAAGGTTAAGAGTCATAGGAAAAGTCTTAACTGTCACAGAGCCATGACTGTCTGCAGCAAAATCCATCAGTTCGATGCTGTGATACGTTAACTGATATGTGAAAGTGGCACAATTAGGATATTATCAAAGTAATTCATCCTCAGGTCAGGATGGATATCTGAATCCAATTTAATGGAAATCTGAGCCCAGTCTCATTCCCGGTGTTTCAGATACTCATGCTTTGTCCCTCTCGGCATCTCTACAGACACAGAAGGCGCCCTTTAGCGTCTACTCCCAAAGTCCAAAGTAAATGCTTAAAATGTTCAACCAATAATCTTTTCCTAAACCTAACCAACTGTGTCTATATCTTACCTTGTATTTTCTCCTTAAACCTTACCAAAGTGCAACCCTTCAAGGAAAATTGTATGTTTACAAAGAACGAAATGAGGTGTTAGAAATTCTTTATGACAGGATGGCTTTGCTCATCTGTGTCATCTGAAAGAGTTTTGACTTTATAACAGAACTGGATAAAGGCTCGAGGCACATTAACATTTTAGGGGAACCATTAATTAGTCCACATGCCACAGATTCCACACATATCATGGTATTGATCTATTAGTTGCCTAAATATTTTGCTCAAAATGACAAAAGTGAACCTTATGATGGCGCTAGAGAGAAAATCAGATATCACCAAACTCATAAAATTGGTCTACTGCGGACAATGAATGTCTTTGCCAAATTTCATGTCAATCCATCTGGTGGTTGTTTGGATATTTCAGTTGAGACCAAAGTGCTGAACAATCAGTATTGAACCACTAGCAAGGCTATCAATCATTAAATACAGACTGACAGTGTATGATTTAAATGACAGAAGTATTTTTCCCTCATAACTTTTACTGTTTCGACTTCTTCATCTTCTATCATGTACATTATCTGATAACAGATGTTGTAGTTAAAGCAACTAGTGTCCACAGCAGGAAGATGTTCATATATTTTGTTCCTTCATCAGCAATTTGCTGGCTGAGTGAACACTGTGCACCATGCTGTGGCAAGTGGTGTACATCTACTATCACAACCTTGAACTACTGCAATATTGAGCTGTAATGTGGAAATGTGACAAGCTTTTAAGGAAGTTCAATATGAGCTTAATTTACAGCACTGTATCTTTACCAGCAGTTTCTTAAAAGTATTAAATCATCCACTCGGGGTAAAGAGCCCGCAAATTGAGAACAACTGCATCAAACATTTCCCAGTGAATAAAAAGTGTTTTTTTTTCCCCGGTGCATTCTGGAAAAGTCTTTGGATATGACCCCCATATGTTGTTACCTTGAACCAAAAATTTTCTAACGTGTCCTTGTAAAGGACACATTAGAAATGCCTGAGTACCTCAAAAAGCAGCATTTCCCCCCCTTCTGGCTCACAACTGGTGCCTTGACTTGCTTTCCCTCTGTATACAGTATTTATATCTCACTTTTAGAGATTAAAGTGAATAAATTAAAAAGAAAATCAAACGAAAAATGGCAAGCATATGACTATGAGAAGCTTGTTTTATAATTATTTAATCTAGAGTACCTCTTACCACTGTAAAGTTATTTGAAAAAAGAAGGAATAAAATAGGATGCAGCTGTTTATACCCATTACATGTAACTTGTCTGAATAACAAAAGTTAAAAGGGGATTCACTCTATTAACGTGTAGGCAGCCTTTAATAGAAGGTACATGGTAACACACGCAAATACAAATTGAGGTCTCTCACAGAGTTTTTTGAGTGCTTTTTTTCCTCCATGTTGGAGAACAGTTGCTATTTGATAGTTGCAGTCTTTGAGGAAGATGCTCCTGCTGACAGACAGCTGCTGGGCGACAACAACTAAGCATTACAAATATGGCAGATTATGTCCTACATTCTGCTCACAACACAAAGGCACTGATAACAACAACAAAAAAAAAATTTAAAAAGCCTGTGACTTTTTTTGTACACCTGTGTGTCTCTCTTCAGAAAAAACTATCAGATTGAACATGAGTGCTGTGGTGCTAAAAACCCAAGTGACACGCTAGTCAGGTGATACATGAGGAGTGTTCCTATTGGTTTTTTCACTCGCCTCAACTAACCTTCTGCAGTTTCCCTGAGGGCATGCCCGGCCTGTCTGTATTACTATTGCTGGACATTACTGAAAGGCTAATGTCCATCATTCCTCTATTAGCCTTTTCACTAACTTCTTCTCTTCCCACAAGATTATTAGCTGCTTCTTCAAAGAGAACAGGATCACCAGGCAGTTGACTAAAAATGTATTTTATTACTATTACATAAAGCTTTTTAGTCAATTTTGAATTTTAGGGGGAGAGCATCTGGACACCAACTGTGCGAGCTGTATGTTAGAATAGAAATGTCCAAATCATCATTCCAAGCTTCCCAGTATGTAGTCTGTGTTTTGTACAATTGAGCCCATGTGTGAACAGAGGAGGCCATTATTCAGGAAAGTCATAGCGAGTCAGTCGATGTGTTGATGTTCTTATTCTGTTACAGAAACAATCACCAAACAGGTCATTTAAAAGCCTCTACTGCCATCACGTCATGCCATCTGCACTCTCTCCCCCAAGCACCACTTCTCGCTTAAACCCCAAGTATTTCCAGCATGTGAGAATGCTTCTGACATGAACAATCCCTAGCCATGGCTCACATGTGTGAAAGGGCAGTTTAACACTGGATTATCAGGGCTCATTAATCCTGTGATTCCTGCTTCCCAACCTTGTTTTAAGTCAAGTGACATTTAATGTTCTATTCTTGAAAAGCATCACAAAGCAAATGCTGCTGAAAATGCTACATATTGTCATTACTGTCTAAGTACTTCAGCAGCATTTTATATATTTCTATCGTCAATGAAAAATGAATAGAAACTTTCTTTAACTAACTGTTAACACACAAGCTGCCGATTTCTCTGTTTTGACACTGCATTGCACAGACAATATAAAGATTTTCTCGAGGAGTATTTTTTCTGTTAGTAGGCAAAAATGTTAATAATCATAACCTAGAAGCTAAATTCTTCTACCGGTATTTTGTTTCCAGGATCAAATGGTTACAGGTGCAATACCACCACCCTCTGGACTCGAATATGGGATATCCGGATTAGCATGTAGCCTAAGTGGAATCAGATTTGCAATCTACCTATAAGAGACACACATATATATATGTGTGTAAACCTAAGAATATTAAATTTCATCCAGAGTTAATACATACATTAGACACTTGATGGACATTTCAAATGTACATGGAGCCTTTGAATACAATGCAAACAGCTTTTAAAAGGGAAAAAAGCTCTTTGACTGTCAAGGATTGACAGTAATAATGCAATTTGCTCACATGTTACCCACGAATCTAAAACGTGTCTTGTGCCTTGTGTCATTATTCTCAACATGTATTCAAGCTTTGGTTGTTTTTTTCCAGCTTTTCAAAAGGTTTGTTTGTTTACTGGTGTTGATGTGATTGTAAGAGATCATAGGAATATCATATGGGAATTTATGTTCAGAAGTAGATAGTTCTTTAAAAGATGGAGCATATGAGTAGTCAAGTTGAAAGGCGCCGGCTTGTCGACCCTCCGTGTGTGTGGGCCATCAGACGTGTGTGTGTCAGTGTTAATTGCTTTGTTTTGATGGAGACAGAGGGTAAAGCTGCTATGGACTGCTCTCGTACACTTGACATCGCTCCAGGCAAGGAAGAAAATACAGCAATCACACATCCAAAAACAGACACTCCCACACACACACACGCACAAGCACACACATACACTCAATAATAGACATACATGAACAAAGACACATACTTGCTGTTCACCCACACACACTCCTTTATCCGTCTTATCTGACCCATCTCTCCTCAATCTCCTCCTGTGCTTTGAATGTAGCTTTGATAAGTAAGCACTAAGCGGGAGGCAAAGAGGAGATGGTGGAGGCTTAATGAGGAGAAGTGGGAGCAAATAAGGCAGAGGAGGAGGAGGGGGTAAGAGGGAGGACAGAGGAGGAAGGAAGTTTAAGGAAAGAGAGAGGGAGAGAAAAGGGCGGGGAAAAGAGACTGATCAGGTGTTTGTGTGTGTTCGTGTGTGTGCTGTGTCCATGGTAGCGGTGGACACACACTGAGGAGGGAGATTGGAGAAGGACAGCAGAGAGCACACCCACTCCTCCGAGCGAGGGACTGAAGCAGAGAGAACAAGGGGGGTGATGAAGAAGAAGAGAGATAACACTGAAGATGAGACAAAAGTGAGACAGGTGTGTGTATGTGTATGTGTATGTGTGTGTGTGTGTGTGTGCATGTGCGTGTGCGTGTGTCTAGCAGGATCAGTCAAACTATCACCCACACCCATGTTTTCCCTTCACACACATACACACACAGAGCGATCAATCGCCACTTAGTGGAACACAACACTCTTGCTGTGTTTTTGAAGTCTGATTACCAGCTGGGTGGAGATATAAAACTGCTCTATTTGTCCGTCTGTTTCTATTTATCTATTTTTCCTCTCCATCATATGCAGTCGCGCACACACATGCACGCAAACGCACACACACACACTTCTCATGGATATCTTTTTCTCTTGAATTTTGAGAGCTTTCAGAACTCAGCATGGTGTCTACTGGAAAAATAAATGAATGAGCAGCTGAATGAGCTGTTTGGGCCTTTAGCATCTTCATAATTCTTGCTCTATTCTAATTACCTAAATTCCATTTAGTAGAAGTTTTTATCCAGACTGAGTCACAAATTCACTGGGAAATCAATGTTTTATATATCAAATTCCTGGAGGTACTTTCATGTAGGGCTAAGTCTGCTAGTATGTGGAACTTTTGACCTGAATGCAAAGAAATGAAAGCAAAAACCAATGCACCCCAGAGTACAACCAGCTGGCATTTTAAACCAACTGTGCATGCTTACAGCGCAGTTTATCAGATGGTTAGCTTGTTTGCTGGTATTTTTTTTTTTACTAGTGTGGCCTTTGTAACCTTGTTTTTCTGTAAAAGTAGCAGCTTTAGTGCTGTGCAAAAATGAAATAGTTTATTCAAGATCTCTGTGATTAGTTTTTGTTTAATTATCACAACTTTTTTAAGCTACCTATATGGTCCAGGTATGATATAATGGTATATTTCAGAAACAAGGGAAATGTTAAAAAAAATGGGAATGATATTCTATTTGTCAACTAGATGACTTTGTGTTCCTAACTTCTCTTTGAAAAGGAGATAGTAGTACAGAGAGAGTGTTAGCATCAAAAAGATTAGAAAAGTACTACTTAACATGGCTAAGCCTGCAGAGCTCCCTTCTTTATTTAAAACTGACCTTAAAACCTCCTCTAAGTTTACCCTCCGGCCTGTGTTACATGCTATTAATTTCTTGAAAAGATAGTCTGGGTATTGCAAGGAGAAAATTTTCTCTTTGGCGAATCAGTGACAATATTTAATTGATTCACACTGAGAACACTGAGAAAATAAATGTTCTATGCACTGACCTCAGCTGGATATCACATTTAACCTCAGAAAAGTCTGATACAAAATTGTACTACAAGCTGTGTTTTATCAGATCACATTAGAAAACAGGTTCACTGCTCATTCTCTCATTCTGTTTTGCCAGATGAACATTAAACAACACTGCAGATGGTTGAGACATCAAAATAAATATCTTAATTAAGCATTTACATAATTGTTAAACAAAACATATTGCAAAACATATGGCTGCATTGTATTTTTACAGAACTGAAGAAAATCATCTATCAAAAATTAAAAGATAAATTAGATATAAAACAGATATAATAACTGAAATGTTTCTTATGCAGAATTATCATTATAAGATAATCAGAACACTGGTAAGTGTAAGCTATCAGGTCTTCAGTTATGAAGTGCAGCCTCACCTTGATCTTGCAGTGATTCAGCTTTAAAAAGACTAAATTGTTTAGGATAATGAAGCCTCAACAGATGAAAGATTTGTTGACACCAACCCTGACTTTCAACTGAGGGAACAAAATGGATTCATCAGCAGTCACTGAATGCCCAGAAGGCAGGCATGAATAGTGACTTTGCAATGTTGGCACAGAGGAGTGTCTAACAGATGCAGAGATGTGTGGTTACAGATTAAACGATGTGGAAGCACAGTGGTACTGCTGTGGGAGTTGCAGAAGCAAAGAAATAAAAAATGTCGTGAGGTGACAGACTCAGTCTCTCCAGAGGTGTGATCCATGAAAAGAAAAAAAAATGGTAAAACTGGTCCAGTAAAACTAAGGCTGATCCAAATTATTGTTTTCACTGTCAGTTTACCTGTTCCAGTGGCCCAGGTGACAGCATTAAAAGCCTAGTGACATTCAGATTACACTGATATGGAAATCAGCCAATGCCCTTGTGAAAGAAGCTAACACCAACTAACACAATGTTTGATGTTTTGAAATAATGCCAAATAAAGAACCTCAATTTTCAAATACTAGTAGTGGCAGTTAACTAAATGCCCTGGTGCTGATTAAAAAAAACACAATAATTAAAGAAGGATTAAATTGTAGTTAAAGTATTAGAGGGTTATGAAATCATAGAACAGTAAGATGGCCAGATAAACAGAACATACATACTTACCATCCAAGCTTCTTGTTTTATCTAGTATGCATATGCATATAGTTACTCAGTCATTATTAACTATTGTTATATGAGTTCTATAAAAAATTTAACTAAAATTGGTCAGTGACAGGACTGTGAGAAGAAAAAATTTTACGTTGCAGACCAATTCAAACACACAGTGCACAACACATCTTGTTG
>JAPZDV010000023.1:1528957-1598543 GCA_029814665.1 Acanthurus lineatus | reverse complement strand
CTTACATCAGACAAGTGGATTCTGCTGCATGAAAACTGTCTCTGAATTATTACAGTGTCGCTTCAGTGCAAACACAGAGTTTTACGCAGGTTTATCATAATAGAAAATAGGATGTCTGCAAGTTTAGACGTCAACATTTGTGTGTGTTTTATTGGTGTTCAATCACAGTTGTCTGTGTGAGTGCTGCAGTGAGGGCTCCGTCATTACTCACCACCTCTTGTCGACCCCCACCCGCACACCCCCCCACCCACACACGCTCACAGCGAAGCCTAATTTGACAAACCAGCTTTTGCGTGTATGAGACAAATATTCATGGACAAATGTCAGACAAGTACTTACTCAAGCAGACATTGAGTGTGCCGACGTGTCTCGTGTGTGTGTCCCTTCTCCAAATCCTACATTCATCACACACACGCAGACAAACACCTATGACCCAGTGTGTGCCAAGGAAATGTAGACGGAAGGTAATTTAACAGGGATCAGGCTGCTCTTTATCAAGGGCTCTTCACTGCTGTGCTAAATTAACCTCTGCACACACCCCCTCACATATACACACACACACACACAATCCCCCACCACCCCATTCCTACACACAAACTAACTGTGCTTAAAGGATCCATATACGCACATTAAGACAAATGCTTATCTGCATACATAGGTGGAATTGTACTTATGAACAGATGCAGAGATGCACAGTGATCCACATCATTACTGAATACATTTTGAAGCTTGGCATGAGGCTGCGTCCGCATTAACACAGGGTTCTTAAACTAAAACAATCTCTGTCCACATGAACATTTTAAAACTGTATCTGAAATCATTTCTATCCAGACTAACACACCTTATAAACACTTATCTCCTGTTCATACATGGTCACTGGGCATGTATGTGCTGCTGTTTTGTATTTGCTTCTTGCAAACATTGGCAGTACTGGCATGATAAAATGCTGAATTTACTGCACAATAGCTGCTGTCATAGACAAGAAGGTCAGCAACTAAAGCTGTAATTTAATTAACCCCACTAGTCAAGGCTCACGTATAGACAGATGTCGTTTGATTTCTTCCAGAAAAGGGTCACGTGTTTAGGGCAAGGAGAATTAGAGAGGGACATGCTGTGACTGATAAAACAAAGGGAACAGGGGCGTCTGTGGCGTTGTTTTCAAAAGGCTCAGTTTCTGCCCATCCAAGGGGTCTAAAATGTCTAATACACAAAATATATGTATTTTAAAAACAGGAATGGATGTAGACTGGTTAATCATTAATACTCATTACAACACCTACAGCTTCAACAGACTTCAACGCAACCTGTCCCTTTATTAAACTCTGTATAAAATGATTCACAGGCAACTATGAAAAAAAACTGTAGGCTAACTGTATTGTTTATTTTCATATTATTAACCCAAACCTACACAAAGCATGTCAAATATCTCATGGTTATTTCTTTCCGAGACATGGCAAAATTGTGATTCGTGGCATCAAAGTTGCAGCACCTCATGAAAACTGCTTGGAAAATGAACATGATAGAAGCAGTGAACTTACTTTCTTATTAGATGGATCTATGTACATGTATATTACCCAGATACCCAGAGCTTATTACATATTATTATTATTATTATTATTATTATTATTATTATTATTATTATTATATATTAAAGGTTTTCTTTTCTGCTCCATTTATTTGCTACATTTGCTGTAGTAAGCTAACATGAAGCTACTGTTGACTACAATGTTAAATTTAGAATGTTTTGTTTGTTCGTTTTAGACTCTGCAACTCAAGAGCGGGGACAATACATCTGTTTTACAACAAACTTTTATCAAGAATTGAGCTTTAAGAATTGACCTCAAGCCAGCTGTCACAAAGTGGAAGCAGACGCTTTACTGTTTCCTTTGGATACACACAGTGATACATTTCGTTGTCCACATGAAAGGTGAAGTTCAAACCCCCGTTCGTTCCTCTCTGCTCAGCTGGCTCATCAGAGTATGACCTTGATGTAAATGTATTTCAGTTTGAAATGGTCAGACAAGCGTGCCCTTAATCTAGTGTTGAGAGATTTGTGTGTGTGCCATTGGACTAACCAACAAGCAGTTGGCAAGTATGCCTGACTTTGCGAGGTTGATGCTTTGTGACAATACAAGACATGCAGTCAACAGTGTCATTACACTTGAAGAGACCTAAAAAGATGTTTTTTTGTGATTTACACTTGATGCATACTTGCAGCCTCTTGTTACCTTATTAATATAGAGAAAGCCGTAATCAAGCTTTACAGGTTTTTGGGGAAAAGAGCACTCCAACAGTGCTCTTTGAGTACTCACACTTCTTAGTGTGTGGCTGTCCACATCTGTGCCAGGGGAGAAAGTCATATCATCTCAAGTGCATCTCAAATTCCAAGCTCAGTCATTTAGCCACAGATAAGTAATTAACTTTCAAAAATAACCAATTTCACAAATGAAGAGTAACTAAAAATAGATTTAGCTGCAACATGAAACTGCAGAGCAGCGCTGCAAGTCCAACCTGCACCAACCTGGAAGGGAATGATTGCAGCAGACAACTATGACATAGGGACAAACAACTATTTGCGGGCAATAATGTTACAGCCTTTTTCTTCTGTTTGTTTTTAAATCTGCAAAATGTATAACTGAGCACTGTTCACACTGCTCACAGTGCCATGTGAGTCCTCTGTCTCTGGATGGTTTGAAGAGATAAGGAGGAGTGTCCTAAAGAGATTTTGTATGCCCAAAAGAAAAAATACATTCATCAGGTCTGATGCCAGCAAAAGCTGCAGCCACTGGCTTTGGCTGCACAGACAGAAAACCTGAGTACCCAAAGTCACATAGTGAAAGAGGAGGTTATGGAAGGAGGTCAATCTACAGCTTAACAGCTGTGAAACAGCTGTTGAGCCTTGAGGAAAAGTAACAGCACAATAAACATTATCAGCATTTCATTGACATTGCTAATGTTGATTAATATAAAATATGCAAAAAAAAACCAAAAACATTTTTACAGCACAGGCTTACAACATTTGTGACCCTTTGTCTCTCCTTTGTTCCTGCTGTTGCTGTGGTTTGTCTCAACCTGTCCAGGTGCTTGTCTGGATCAGAGCAGTTTGCTTCTCTGCCCAGCTGTTCAGCCACCTGTGGAGGTGAGACAAAAAAGAAAAGCGGGGGCGAGGCTTTACCAAAGAGGGATGAGAAAAAAGACAGGGAAGCATAAAGATACTGAGATGGGAAGAAAAATACATATAGAGTAAAAAGAAAATTGGCAACAAAAAGCTTGCAGCTGAGATCATAAGTGACACTTTACCTTTAAAAACAACATATGAAAGAACTGGTTTGTTTTGCAATTTGGCACCACGCAGTTTCTTAATTGTAGGCACATATAGGCACATCTGCTGTAAAAATGGACATCTACATAATGGAGTTACTGCCATACTAATAATCAATAATCTAGTCGACAACTTTGCGAACACAGCCAAACATTGACAAAACAACAACATAACACATAACTGGCCACTTTACTGGCCAAACAGCAAAAAGGACAGTACAGCATATTTTTCTCAGAGTTTTAATACACAAAGCTGTTGTTTGCCCTTACAATCAGCCTGACATTTGCTGTTGTCTTTTGCCTCTACTGGGGCACTGTCAATTTTTTTTTTCAAAGATTCCTCCATCCACCTTTTTTTTGCCACTGCCATGATGTAGAGGCTGCTGAGCTAAGTATGGCTCTATTGACTGCCTGCCGCCTCCCCAAGCCCAAAAAACCCTCTTCCCTCCTCCTCCTGGCAGTCCAAAGCTCCTGTGTAGTGGTGTTAGCACCAACACTGCCCCAGTGCTCCGAGCTTTCAGTCAGTTCCATACAGAGTCAGCTAGCTGCAGAGCTAACAGAGTAGCTCTTTCAGTAGTGAGTCAAAAAGTATAATGATCCCTCCATCAGTGCACCTCGTAAATCACAGAGTGTTAAGGAACAGTAGGAGAACATCTGAGGGGAAAAACAAAAATATTTTTTTCAATAATGCATAATCTAATTTCACTATCATTAGCTTCGTAAGAGGTTACATGAATTTCATCAGAAGTTGTACGCTCTCACTTAAGTAACAAGAACAGATGCTCAGGTTTCAGAATGGGAATGAAAGGGCTCTATTTTTCCAATTACAAGTCTGTGTACCTTTTAAATGGATGTGAAGCTGAGATTTTAGAGTAAAATAAAATCATATGTTGCTTTAATCTGCACTTAGGAAAACACAGGCTGTCTTAAGTCAGAACAACAGCAATTACTGCCAGATGGAGAGCTGTGACTTGGTCAAGTGCAATGAATTGAAGCATTATTCTCAACATTGTGCCTGTAATACAGAGACAAAGAGAGAGGTTAAGAGTACAGGCAGCATACACAACTTCTGTATTTCTGAAGAAAGAAAACATCTTGAAGTCCTGTTTATACAGGAGAGTACACAAAATGTCCAATCATTCATTTAATGGCATTGCTTTCAATTAGGACCAAATCATATACTTACTATCAAAGGTCCAAGTGCTCTCCTGTTAGAACAGTTTTGCTTGACTTGTGAACTTGCAATAATCAGCAGGTTCAGGGACATTTATTAGTTACCACAGCTCTTTACTCTTCAAGAGACAATGTTTAAAATCTCTGCCATTAATCTATTTGCACCATCAAAAAACAGCAGCTAGCCGGGACAGGTTGAAGTTTGCTGCAGTCACAGTGAAAAAACAACAAAAAACAAATTTAAAATCATAACATGATAAAACACTCAATTACAAAAATGTAAAAATTATCAATAGACACAAAAATGTAATCTTAATATTTCTTTTAGTTTAGGCAAAGTCTTTGCAGGTCACTACAATAATACCAGAATAAGGAGAAAAAAGTTACTTTTACTTTTAACACTGGGTTAGATTAACATCATGTGACATTGTGAGTAACATTATATTATCATGTTGTATCTTGTCATTTTCACTTCAGTGGAACAGTATGCATTCTGTATTCACAGGTCTGAGGTATAAGTGACAGCTGCATATACTATCTTACTGTCTGTTTGCAGTTTTAGTGGAATGTGAGTTCAGACAAACAAATAAAAGAAAACTGTTGGTTGAATAAATACAGATACATTTAGTTGCATCTTAACATACAATTAGTGTTGCAAATGTTGTGTTACAAAATAAAAGCTTCACAGTTGTAAGCAATTGATCAGTTCGCTAAACCAACTCCAGAAAAGACACACAGTTTGTGAGAACAGCACACACAAACACTTAGATGGTCATGAATGGACTTGATACTGTATGCATAAATACACATTCAAACACCCACACTCACAGTGGAAACACAGAAAGCAAACATTCAGGGAGGATGATAAAAATGCCTTCACACACTGTGTTCACAGTGGGAGAATCATGTCAGCCTCAGGCCAGTCTGGTTTTCTGCTTTAGTGGAGAGAGAGACTATACAGACAGAGAGACAGCAAAGAATTGAGGATTGCAGGGAGCGAGGTGAGGTTAAAAATACAGAAAATTATTGAAGACTTCAGGAGAAAAGAAATAGAGAGATGTGGTTTTGTGAGAGTGTGTGACAGAGGTTGTGTATGTGTTACGATCTGTGTGTTTGGGAGGTTGGTAGAATGGGACTATGGGTTTTGTGTGTGTTTGTGTGCGTGCGTGTGTGTGTGTGCTTCTGTATGACCGCTGAGAGAGTTCATCCCACGCTGGACATTTCTGCTGAATCAGTGATTAGTCACCTCTCCTAGGAGGGTAAACAACACACTGACACTTACATACACATAGTTGCATACACACAGTGTACACATTTTACAAATACACATGCCTGTAAAGATTCATACACAAACACTGAGGACTGTAAAAATATATACAGATAGTTACCTATATTTATCCAGCCCTAAAATATTCTGCTTGTATTACAAATGATTTGAGCTTTTTATGCAGTGCTGTTTGGGATCATGATTATGAATGTTGTGATTAGATGACATCTTGTTTTATTTAATGTTCAATCTAGACGAGAAAGTCAGCAGGGGGACAAGCCAGTCTATTGTCAGCACAAACAAACATGGTAGGTGTTGCTGTTTAAAATCTACTTTTTTTTCCTTTGGGTTTATGTTTTATGATGCTTCAGGAGGTGGTAAAAAGAAAAAAAAACAACATTTAAGTTTGTCTGTTTAATTCTTTACAGGTACTTCAACAGTGAATGACGCAAATGAAAACTGCTGCTTAAGTGTTCTCTATGGACTGAAACATTGTGCATTGTGTTTCTGTTTCACTGATGTCAAAGCAGGTGCTCTGCCTTTTGTCAGCTGAATATAGGAGTTAAGTGGAGCTTTTGGTTTTTTTGAGTCATACAGGAACCAATACCAAAAATTAAATACTGTGAAAAGACACCGAAAATCTGACTTCACTGGATGTTACCAAAACATGACTAGCCAATGTACAACGATCAGTCAAGACAAAAGGTTGCAAAATAAAACAGGACTACAAACATATGAACATTTCTGCACCTTTACATTTAACCTCCAATGCCAATAATCAGGACCAAAGCAGCAGATCGGGGTGATGAATCAGTGTGTGGCACATCTGACACTGATGCAGGAGACAAAAGTTTTTGTCTTGTCGCAGACTTGCAATTAACACTAATTGACACTTAATCATTACCACACTCTTCGCTATGGGTAGATACCTGTCCTTAACCGTTCCTTTAAGCAATAGTATCATATTGTTGAAAATGCACTCCACTATTCTTATCTTCTTGGCAAACATACAGCAAGGAGACAGTCTGTTTAACTCAGAATAAAAACTGAAAATGGGAAAAAGCAGCTACTCTGGCTCTGTCTGAAGGTTAAGAGCTTTGGAGGTGCTGGTGAGTGGAGTTTGTGTTTTTGTACAGAGCAAAACTAGCTGTTTACAATGATTAAGTTAGGCCACAGTTATGGGAGTTTCATTGTTATTTTCAGTATTTCTTCTTCAAATTAAAAGTCAACACATGAGATGAGCAGCTTACCAGTTCATCTTCTTCCACTGGGTGAACAATGCTACAGTGATGTATGATGGGCTCTAAATAGCCAAAACACTAGATTGAATACTGTGCCTGAACTCACTATGTGTAGACACTGACAGAGAAACCACATATATAAAAACTGGCAATTTAAACCGGGCCTTCTTTTCACACAGCATAAGCACCTCAAGCACATTTTTAATTTTGCACAGCATAAAGGGCTTTCAGTATTTACGTTGAGTTGCTATTTTTGTGGCTCAACATGAACCAGACTACCTCAGGATGGATGGATGGATGGATTGGCACAGCAGTGGGGTGTGTTGGTAAAAATATGCTTGTTCAGTGCAATTTTGGTGTCATTTTTGAGCTAAAACCACACTTGCAGAAGTTAGACCTGCTTTTGTGCTGCACCTACATGACAAAAATAGAACCCACAGAGTTCCACTATTGTGAAATGACACGAATTTTTTGACATCACAGGAAATGAGTGCAATATTATTGCTAGACTGGAATGAGTCTCAGAGGAGAAAGCATGAGATTTTCAGATGTGAAGACTGCTCCTCTTGTGGAGGAGAGTAGTAGATGGATTATGAGGTCCAGCACATATTCAATATTTATACAGCTGTGCAGTAACAGTCACATATTCATTCACACCTCTCCCTCTCTGTCTCACTCCTCTTCCTATTTACTGAAGAATATGGAAGGTAAATGTCAAGTATGTCATTTTTCACTGTCTCATCCTGCCACAGCCTCTTTTTTGCCTCCACCTGTCCATCTTTCTTCCTATTACACTTCTTTACAGTGCTTACACATATTTAGTTTCTCATGCAGTTTACAGATTTTCTTATATTTCATTCTTATTGCTTTCTTTTTTGTCTAATTATCTGTCCGTCTGGTAATATCAATATATTTTTCTGTTTATCTTTTTTTTTAGCACAGGCCCAGTTTGTCCTTCTGCTTATAATTACCAATCTCTCTTTTCTTTCCTCATTTATTTGTCAGTTTCACTATGTCTTGATCTCCTCTTCCTTCTCTCTCCTCTCCTCCACTTCCACTCTTGATATATCTCTCTCTTAATCTTGGCAACTCTCGTACTCTCCTAATTTTTGCCTGTCTGGCTATCCTCTTTTTCCTCTCTTGCATATAAATTTATCTCTCTCCCTCTCATCCTCTGTTGGCACATCCATATGCTTTGAGCCACAGAGAACCACTCTGCACATGCCTTTTTTATTAAAAAACAGGCATCTAGAGGGAAACACTGGCTCCCTGCGTATATCACATCATATCAGCACAATTAGATACTGACAGACAGATTACTGGAGTAAGAAATCACAGTGGACTAATATGAGCAATGTTTTATTGTTTATCTCATCAAGTTCATTGTATCGATAATCTATTAGCGTTATAAGTGTTTAATGTGTTTGCTGTAATATGCAATGATGTGTAATACGCTCAGAAAGTGTTTAAAAGACCAGACAACAATTAAATTTAGTGATAAACTTGTGTGATTTGTATGTCTTTTTCTCCCTTCAAAGATCCCGTCCTCACATTACATGACAATAATTACTTCTTACTATATAACCATAAGGTGCACCCAGCCCAAGCAGTTCCACATGGCTTATAGTTTAATGTGTTGAAGTACCACTGGTTAGCGCTCTAACTCGAGAAACTCAGATTGATAACTGACCGTCATCTTTATAAATTTCCAGCTGAATCTGCTCAACACAAATAAAGTGATGATAATATTAATACAATAACTATGTGTCTAATTTCTGTCCCAATACTTTTATCATATAAAATATACCTTTATTGATGTACACATCGTGCAACACAATTTACTGTAACCCTTTAACATCTAACTTTTTGGGCTTATTTGAAATAGCTGAATGGAAAAGCTTTTAACAGAAAACTATTAAGCCAAAAAACACATCTTTGCATCAGTGAATTCTTTAGTGGATAATTGAAGACATTGAAAAATGTCAAGCCTGATTAAAAAAAAGACAAAAAAGGCAAGAATTTAAACACCTTAATCTTAATAAGTCATGCTTAGACACTTCACTGGATTAGTGATCCAATGGAAATGAATAGGTTTAATGCAAGTAAACTTAAGCTCAAATTAAAAAATAACTTTGACAAGAAAGAACCAGAAACAATAAAATCTTAGCTAAAAGTAAAACAAAATTTTAAGTCAAAGGAAAGGTTTTACTGTTTAAGAAACACAACAGTTAAATTTTTTGCAAAGAGCTAGATGAGAAGATTGATACCACTTTCATGCTTTAAATGGTAACTGCTGAAGCCTAACAAGAAGCCAGCAAGGTTAGCTCTGCATAAAAAACAGGTAACACACACCACACACACCCAACAAATATGTGCTGTTAATTGGATAAAGTTTAAGCTAAGCTTTTCATGCTGGGTTTCATTCACGAACACAAAAGCCATCTTAACAAAGACCTCGTAAGCATCGACTCTGAGTCTTGATAACAGTGAATATTATTATTGCCTTTTCTTCATTGTCACTCTTTTTGCAGCAACACACCAGCAGAGATCTTTACTTCATTTAAATTCCTACTTTGTGTTTCATAAGTTTTTTTTTTCCTCAGATGAAGCACAGTTTGTGTGATAGTCAACTCTGATTTTCAGGTTATTACTAATTGGGAAGCACTGACCCAGGGTGGCAGAGCTGATAAATGCCTTATTAAAGAAGTTAATGTGACTTGACAGAAACCAGTGTTAATCATTCAGACCATGATTACTGTGTCACACTGACCCACAGGCATATAGCCTAAATACATACACACATCTGCCCTATGACACACACGCCCACGCACACACACACACACACACACGCACACACACACACACACAGTGGTAATCACATAGATCACTGATATTATGCATTCACACAAATCCATCCTTGCGTTGTATGTGTTTCCCTCCATTTACTGGCATTTGTTTGCCATCTTTACCTCCTTAAATATGCTGTTGGATATATATTTTTTTATAACTCGAAGGTTTCAAATTTGTTGTCCCTTACATCAGTGACACTTGACAGTGAGGGAAAGACAATGAGGCAATTTAGTCTTAGAGTTAAATCTTTGTATTGGCACTGTCTTTAGAAAGAAAATTAAATTACCACTCATGGATTGCCAAATTTTTATAGCTAGCACTGACACTTTTAGCTAGCACTGACAATAAATAGGCAGCCTTGTATGTTGCTAACAGGACAATAATTTTATTTAAAGGATGGATTTGAACCATCTAATCTACTTCTCTTTTGTGGGTCAGTTCATACTTTAACAGAGGATTGCTGAATAAAGGTTAAGGTGCAACACAATAGCTGTGATAGATTTCTCCTTTTTGGGCCATTGGGTTCTCTGTTTCTTTAAGGGTCGCTCTCAACATGGCTTCCTTTAGGTCAGTTAACAAACTCGCATGCCAACAAACATGAATCTGACACAAAAAATTGTGCAAATTCACTTTTACCCTACAAGTGAATTCACAAATGGCTATTAAATCATATTTTGTCATTTTAGATAGTAGTGCAGCCAGGCAAGTATTCACTTCAACAGCTGAAAGGAATTTACACTCTGCAATAAATCAGTATTGGTGATTCTCCATGGTGATGTTATAACTGGACTTAACGGAATACCAAACTTAAAAGACATGGATATGTGAGGCTGTTTGCTTAGTGGTGGAGGAATTGTTCGACACATGTGAACAGTGGCTTTGTGGCTTTGGAAGCTGGTCTTGTATATGTGAGCATGTGAGTCTTAGCTCAGGCGGGATCAACTGTGTGCTTTTCTTCTTACACACAACTGTATGCTTTTCTTCTGTACACACGTAAGCCTGTGATTTCACAGAGAGGGAGTGACAGACAGATAGATGAGGTGAAAGATCAAAGGGAGAGACAGATAGACAGGGTGAGTGTGTGTGTGTGTGTGTGTGTGTGAGAGAGAGAGAGAGAGAGAGAGAGAGAGAGAAGCTCTGAGAGGGAGATTTTTTCATTGGCAAATGAGGGTGAAGAGGAGAGAAACTTTAGCAGATGGTCACTCAGCATCAGCCTGTCTGCGCTCCTCCTGGTCAGCTCTCTCTTTGTCTCTTCTGTATCTGCCTGAACACTTCAGCACGTCATTTTAATTAAAATGTTGCTCTTTTTGTGATAGAATATGATAAAAGTAGTCATTTAATTTCAGTTCAGCTATATGTAAGAGTTTAACAGAGCCCTCAAGGCATTTTGGGTAAATATTTTTTAAAAATCTTTTATTTCAATAAATAATAAATGCCCTTAAACTCCTAATTAGTATTATATTGGCTCTTAGTAATTTAAAATAAATACTTTGTATCCTTAACTTACCTGCAGTTAGTATGATCACCTGTAAATTACTCAATTTATAATCCACAGCTCACAACTTTTGCACTTACTTAATTATATTGAATGGTTTTTATGGTATTTAAACTTATGATATGGAACACTTGGAGAAATACATCCAGCTGCAGTAATTAAATATGTGTTTAATATGTGAGTCACAGTTGTGTTGCTTTGCTGTTAATCTATTTTAGTGTCATTTCTTTGTAATTAAAAAAACCCTCAGGTTTTTTTAGATATGTAACTGACTCAGAAGTCTTTCTAACCAGTTGGAAGCTGATAATTTAAATTGAGGCAAAATACAGAAAGACTAAGAGAACATAAGCACACCTTCTTGAGTTTCTTCTATCTTTGAGTTGCCCTTATTGCACAACATGCAAACATGCTCACAGTGACAATGCCAACATGATATTTTAATGGCCTTTTCACAGAAAACATTTTGACTTGTCATTGTGTTACTTATCAACAGCTCTGTTCCATTCAAGTGCCACTTAAAGATTCAAGCGTCGCTTTAAGACGTGCCAGAGTAACACTGAGCTCTTTTCTATGTTCCAACAATCACCAACTTTGCTTTGTCACAATAAACTATGCTGCTGATGTTCATCCATTCTCTCGCTCGTCTCCGTCTTTATGCCTCTTCTGTTCCTGCTTATCATCTCTTTGCGGTCACAGGAGTCAGAGTCCTGGTGGTGCAGCTGTAAATCACTTTCATATTGTAATCCCTGATGTCAAATTTGCCTCGGTCGGTCTTGGAGGCTTTGTGCAGTTCCTGATGACACTGTGTTTACTGGCTGTGATATAAAAGCTGAAACTAAATTGTTGCTCTATTTTTCCGTCCCACTTAGACTGGTCAGCAACTGTGGCAACTAGCTGCATAGCTAACTCAGCTAACAAGGTTAATATCAGCTACAAGCTACAACCAAAGAAAGCTACAGCAAAGAGTATTCTGAGCAGCAGTAAGACGGTTCTCTGGTCATATGCTGCTTCCTATCATTTCTGCAAATTGTACCTTTAATCCCACCTCTGATCCATCCAAGTTCTGTTGAGATATTTCAGTCTGAACAAAAACGCTAAGATGCACATCCCAGTTATGTTGACATGCTAAGTAAGAATCAAATCTTCAGGAGTGGCATATGAGACCTTTTGGAAAGTTACACTGTAAGTACATTGTTGTCCTCGCTTCAACACAAAGACAAAGTGTACTCAAGGAGCTTATGCACCCTCCCAGCGCATGACCTTTGATAATCTGCATGCTTACAAACACAGGTACAGCGTGTTCACCAACCCACTCTCACACACAGATACACACAAAGACAAGGAGGCTGCTCGAGAGAAAAGATGCAGCAACAAACTACTTGTCAAGAATTAAACCAGATAGAAGAGATTTGAACAGACCTTTCTAATTGTAGAGTCAGTTTGCCTCTTAATAATCAGTGTTCTGACAGCACAGTGGCCCAATGACAACAACATCTTCTGTCCTCCAAAGGAAGTGAAAGTGCCATTGTGTGTCAGAAATACAGTCATTCTTCATAAAGTCTTCCTACACAAAACACAACAACAACGGCCTTTCAGCTCCTTCACATTGTTTGTCTCCATTAAAACCAAGGTCATTTCTAAATGGATCGATTTACTGCATTTTTGACAAAAGATGCTGGCTTCCACATGTAACTCAGTTGGGTGATGGTATGTGAGTGTGTGTGTTTGTGTGTGTGTGTTTGTGTTCAGATTTTCTGTTTTTTTTTCTAGCTCACCTTTTTTTCTTCCAAGAATTTCTGTGTAATCTTAAAACTCTTTTATAACAATTTTTTTTATCCATATCACAGCAACAACCACCTGGACATCTGTGCTTTTGTAAAACCATGTTTCTCAACTTTATATTTATAAAATGTTGAAGTCACAAACACTGAAATGATATATTTGTATGATTTTCTTTTTGAAATAGCTGATCTATACAGCAATATATGACTATTAACCTTTTCTAGAATAGATCTCGTGTTCTCACAAGTGATAACAAAAGAACAAAATCACATGTAATTTGACCTTTTTTCATTTCATGCAGCTGGACTCAGTTTGTGTATTTATATACTGCAGTTGTTGCAGATTAGACTCGCCTGGTCAGAAACTTTGCCCGTCTGATTTAACAGGAAGCATTAATCCTTCTGTTTTGATTTGGGGGGACTTCTTTGGTGTTAAGCTGTCATTTATCAAAGTGCTGATAAACGGATGGTATTATGGGTGTCACTGAGACTTGACACACACCAGTGTGAGTCACACAGACTTTGATCACTCTGACCCACAGGCATATAATCCAAACACAAACACGCATGCACACACATACCTCTAGATGACTGCAACAACACACAAACTCATGTGTTTACTAGTTTTTCCTAAAATTTTGTGTAAGTTTGTGTTTTCAGTCAAACTTTCTAATAAGGGCCAGCATATATGTTTTCATATATGTCATATAGTTATATATATACAAAGATAGAACAAGAGAGACAGACCAATTTTTGATCCTCCTCAGCTGAAGTTTAAACTGCTCCATAAAACAGTGGATGATCTGTAAACAGTTATGACACTGGAGTTGATGGTACATAACAGTGTCTTTCATAAAACTGCATGTACTTACTGTCCCTGCTTTAGCTGCAGAGCTGACGAGCTTGCTAACTGACAGTTATGTCACCAAGCAGACGTACTTAGATGCGACACTTTGTGGTGTGACCCAGCCTTGACTGTGACTGTAACTAAACAGTAATTCAAAAAAAGTATTTCAAAAATACAGATCATAACATCAAACCACTCATCTTTCAAATCAGCCTGTCTTCATTCTGTTTTATCTGTTACCAGTATGACTTGTGTCTGTCCTCTATCCATTCTCAGTCATTTCTTATTCTTATCCTCCCTGCTCCCTCTCCTGCATCCCCTCTTATCCCTGTCCTATCTTTCTTTACCTCTCATTGTCTTTCATCTCTGTCCTTCTCTTCTCCCACTCCTCTTACTCTGTTCTCCAGCTGCTCACTGAGCTGTGTGTTTATTTGACATATTGAACTGTTTTGAAGCCAATAACCTTTCAGCATGTCTTGCACAGTAAGTACTACTGAAGCTTATAAAGGCACACATGCTCTCATATGTCAAATGGCATATACATTTTTAAAATATGGACATGCATGCTCACACTCATGCATGATTGCCTTTGTGTAACTCAAGCTTGAGTGATTTCTGCTCTGGTCCGTCACATTACTGGTTGCAATAAGGCCTGGTGATGAGGGAATATGTGTGTTTATTTTGGTTTATTCTGGTCCATAAAGACAAAAGAAAGTTTTTCAAATTCTGAAAACAGTCTTCATATAAAATGCAAATTTCACTCATTAAAAAACTTAACATTATATACAAACACATAACACATTAAGTATAACTCAAAGACACTAAACACTGAAACAGCATCCTCTGCTTCTGACAGGATTTAGAGCATCTCCTCAGTTGTGCTCCAGCATATCTGCAAATACATTTATACCTTAAATCACTGCCAGGCATGCGGGTGTCGCCACAATATGCTGACTAACATACTTTATGAATAGCACCATAAAATCTAAACACACACACACTTACACACTAAAACATTTTTATAGCATCTGGACAAATAAACGTGAGTCTCTGCATACTGTTCTTTACCTCACACAACTGTTCAATGATACTTAGTGCGCAAAAGACATCTGTATACAGTTTTTAAAATCCATTCAATCATCTATGCACTTAATCTCCTTTAAGAACAAATTAGTTTTTCTGTTCTGTTTCTTTTATTTTAAATCTGATATCATAGCAAGCAACATATTTGGAGTCTATTGAGAAAATATACTAAATCATCTACAGCCATTATATCATTAATCACCACATTAACCCCCAACTGGATCTACCTGCTAACCTAAAACACCTTTTCACAGATGGAGTCACCAGTTTTCAAAGAATGCACTCATGCCCGACACTTCCTGGTATCAACCCCAAGATCAATGAAGACACTGACAGCATGTTCATGCCAGCACCACCCATCAAACAGAGGTATGAGTTTTTACTACAGTGACAGTAGAGGGCACTAAAACATGATAACTGAGACTCGCCAATAATATCTAGCTATTTATTTTCAAAACCCAAATGAACAACTGTTTTGGTGGTTTATGTTTCATATAAAGATTTTTTTTTTTTAATTGAGTCTGACGCAATGCAATCACTTCACATGAAAGCCACCTAGGCTACAGTGCTTCTATTCCAGCAACATTTCACACGCAACTATAACCCAAAAGACCATCACAGACCTGTTTAAACAAAATATCCTCTGGTCTAGCGTTAACTCAGCTCAAAACACAAAAACATAAAATTTGTCATCGCATAAGCATGATGGCCACCAACTAACTGCCAGCAACAACATCCTCACAAATTTTACATAGAGTCTTTAGAATTTGTTAAAAAATTATTTTTAAAAAAACTTTAATGATGGAAAATATTCAATCAGTGCGATCCTTAGGCTTTGCTAGGAATACTTCCAGTTAGCTTTGCAGCAGTCGCTTAGCATCTCCATCAACATGTAAAACTAGCACCACTCATTATGAAATAGATTTCATGTGTGAAACAAAAGAAATTATATTCAGGTTCAGGTTTTAGGGCATAAACTTTGAAATGCTAAAAACACTGGCTCTTATTCAACAGTGAGACCAACTGCTGACAACGTAAGAGAGTCATATAAAACAAAATCCTCAGACTATATGAGACTCAGTCATTGTGGAGTCCAGAATTAGGAAGAACAAGAATATATTATTCCTGATTTAATTTTCAATACAAATGAGGCTCACAGGTTAGTCTTGTATTTTAAACACAGAGCATTTGAACAGTGAGACAGTTTGTCTCGGTGCTCCTGCCGCGGCTGCATTAATGTCTTCACTGACACAGAAGGGCGCTGTGCCTGCTGTATATCATTACTGTTAACATCTGCATAAATCTAAATAAAGCTCTAATTTGATCTCTCAGCAACCAACAGGTCCGGTTTCAGTCCTGACCTCTCTCTCTCCCTGGAGCCTATATCCTGTTCCAGATTTGCATAAATGAATGATGATTGTGAATATGTGGCAAATATGCAAATGAGCCAATTATGAATGATAAGCTGATTGATTGGTGTTGTCTCCACTGGTACCGCCCGCCCCGACGTGCCACTTTCTGTCCCTTTACAAAAAGAGCTTCCATCACCACAGCAATGGCTCCTCCTGGCAGATGTTGCTGATTGACAGGTGTGCAGGCAGGGCCAGATGTTGGTAGGGCTTGAGGGTATGTGTGTTTATATACCCTTGCATGCCTGACCATTGAATGAAAATAGAAATAGATTAGATAAAACAAATAAACAAACAGAATGAGGTAAAGAAAATGTACATGCTGCTGACATGTCAGTTAAATGTTCTCAGACAGAAAGCACATACACATACAGTGTGTGTATGTGCACACACATGAACACCCACCTACACACACCCACCCACACACACACTACTAAAAGCAAAAACACACGTGAACACCTCCATCTCTCATACTGATGCATTCAATCCGCAGAGGCTTTTGATTTTTTCAAGGGCACACCCGAACGTGTGCCCACACACACTTTTTCTCTCTCACACATGCTTTCACACACACACAGTGCATCTCCTACAGTCGCTCTCTTACATACCTCACACATTGACGCAGTTTTTCTTTCAAAAACACACCATCTCAGTCTGTTTCACTGTCACTTTCTTTCTTTATATCCCCCTTTTCTGTCTCTCTCTTCCTGTCTGTCTCTCTGTCTTTTTCTCTCTCCCTCTCTCTCTCAGGCCAAAGGAGAGGCTGGGCCGGTGTCTACTCCTGGCCTGACAGTGTAGGGGGGGCCACAGAGGTGAGTGGGAGTTGATTGAGTTTGCTCAGCTACAGCCCATGGGACTGCAGACAATATTACAGGACTCACACTCTTGCCCGCACGCACACACACACAAGCACACCTGAAGAGCGGCCAGCTACTACACACTCAATTTAATTAGGGCTTATGTCTATGGAAGTGAGCATATGTGACCTCCTCTCTGCCTGCTTTTCTGTCTTTCTATCTGCCTATCAGTGTATCATTCTATTCAGCTCATGGCTTCCTGCTTCTGCCTGTCTTCTTTGATACATTTCACCTTTCCCGTCATATCTATCACTGCACCGTTCCTCAATGAAATGACAGCACATTAACTTAAGCAAGTCATTCTGTAAATATTCCTCATAGACTTAAAAGTGATAAATAACTGTGGTTAGGGCTAGATGATTCGGTAAAGAAAAGTCATCAAAACAGTTTTTATATATAATGACTAGGTTTGATATTTGTGACAGAATATACTTTAATAAAGCTCCCAGTTTGAAAAGGAACCTGCAAATGAGTGGAACAGCCTGAAGAAACTGGCAGGTTCATTAGTTAAACTTTAGAATATGGTTTCTTTGTATTAAAAAAACTGAATGACATAATGTAAACATTTGACAATGAAACATGACTCAGTTTAAAATGTATCTGGGTAATAAAAGAACATGATATACATATATTTTATATGTTCACAGGCATATATGCATTTGTCAGAAAAATAATGTATTGTATAATGTATTACTTTAAGCAGCGAACATGCATTTTTCTGCCTTAACAAAGCAATACAAGTTAACTTGCTTTGTTACTCAGTAAAATAATGATGTTATTAAAGGGATAAAGCCTTTTCAGATGATGGAACAAATTTGATTGTGATTGGGGTGTTTCCCATCTTGACAATCAACAAAAAAACGTTATATTTTGCAGATTTTTCCTGTATTTTATTGTTTTGAGGTACATGGTTATTATGCACTTTTTTCTCATTATATTCTCTGCTTTGGAGGAGAACACCACTTTATTTTCAGTACTTCATGGCCCTAAGGAACCCCATTATCTGCATAAAATAAAGGGTGTAGATTAAAAGGGTCACGAGTTCTGCTTGTTTGACAGGTGTTCAGTAAATTTATCATATAGTTTCCATTTTGTTGCAGGATATTGTTACAGAGCCCCACTACCATCATGCTAGCAAGCAGCAATACTAAAACAACAGAAGGCAGAAATTAGGCAAAAGTTTTATTACCAGAGGACCTTGTCCGATTATGTTCCAATAAACATACGCAGTTGTATAACAAACAGTTACGTAAAATAAAAATTTGCCATTCTTCTTTGCAGTCAGGTTTGGCCCTGAAAAAATCTTCACCTTCTCTGTCAGAATTAAAATGAATGTAACTTGTATAACTCAGTGAATCTCAGGGTTGAGTTTAGTTGAACTTTGGTTGTAAAATCGAGCTGAAAATCAAGGTTCACACAGCTTTCACTCACAAAGCGCTTTAGAAAAGTGTATTCATGTTGTTTGTAGGAAAGAACGGCCTTCCTCTGCTGTTGTGTGTCACAGCCTGAATACTGTTATGTACTGCAGGCAAAAAATGTAATATTGTGATCCATGTGAGTATGTTGGCTGTTGTTATTATTATTTTATGTTGTTTTTTTTAGGAATGCATATATTTTCTGTTTGTTTGTGCTTTTGAGGATGTCATAATGACACACAAGCCTGTATATGTGTGCCTCTGTGTAAGCATGTTTGTGTGAGTTAATGAAGTCAATCTCAGGGGAATGTAATTGCAGCATTCAGTCATTTTTCTAACAAAGACTTCAATTAAAAGAATAAGAGAACCTCCCCTCCCCTATGTCCTCCTGCCTCTGTCCCATCCCTCCTTATCTCCTTACATCTCTCTCTTCATCCCTGATCAGATACCTTTACATACTTCCATCTGTCCCTGCATCCTCCTTGTTTCTGTGCAGCCTTTGTCAAGGATCACTTTTAATGACAAAGTTTGAACACAGCAGAACAGAAGCTTTAAGGAGGAGGGGGCCGTGAGCTGCAGGTTTGTGTGTAAATGTGTGTGTGTGTGTGTGTGTGTGTGTGTGTGTGTGTGTGTGTGTGTGTGTGTGTGTGCTTGTGTGTGTGTGTGTATGACTGTTTAGACCATTTCTTATCATGACTAAAAGGTACTGAATTATAACAAAAAAATGAAGCTCACACAGACACAGAAGCTGGTGTATGGATGAATGGATGAATTTATTTATTTAAAAATAAATGATTTTTAAAATTGATTGGTAGTTTTCTATATAAAAAATGCATTATACATACATTATCTGCTTTCAAAACTAAAATCAGATATCGTAATTTTAGGCTTTATCATATATACCATTTAAAGCATCTATTTTTTAACAGAAAATATGTTCATGACAGAAAAAGTTTGCATGTTTAACACATTTTATCTTCAGTGTAAAATGTTGCATTTGAAAAATCATTTTAATTATATTGTTGTTTTAAGAACTCATAATAGCTTCAACTGTATATACATTTATAAAGCTCTTGGTTTTAAATTATGTCTTTGCCAAACAATCATATTCAACACCAATCAGTGTGATCTAACAACTAGGGTATCATCAGGAACTCTTATTTTCCTGCAAGCAAGACATGTTGCTCTGGTCAGCACAAAATAATACCTAGTACTAAAGAAACCATAAGCTGTTTAAATTATATTTACAATGAATTCTTAAGTACTGGCCTTCATTTGGGACAGTCTTATATTAGCAACAGATGTTTAACCTTAATTTTCCTTTGTTTCTTAGATAACGCAAACAAAAAAACATCCTCTATGTGTTACCTGTCTAGATAAATTTAGAATAAATAACATCTCAATAGCATTAATGCAATCAGAACTACAAGTTCTACTTCATATATCTCAAACATGATGCTTTAGAGAGAAAACAGACACAGAGGAAACACTGAAATGAAAACTGGCCACCAAAGAGGACAGAAACTGATGACAAGAAGCAGCCAGGACTGCACAGAAAATCATTTGTGGCAACTTGCCTCTCTTCAGGATTAATACATTTCCAGATGCAGGAAAAGGACAGGAAACATCTCTGTAGACCCATCACACTTCGGACACAACTGTTTCATCTTCTCTCCTCTGGTAGTTGCCACAGAACATTGTATGCCAACACAATCAGACACAAAAACAGTAGATTATTACAGGAAATCACTCTGATGAACCATTAAATCAGTCATACAGTCCAAAACATCAAGTCACCACTGTTATAGACTATATTTTTACAGTTTCAAATATTCTTTAACATCTATATATCGTCATTTTCAATATGTATCCTGCTTGCTAAAAATAATTGTCCATATAAAACATGGATGCTGCACATAATGTATATATAATGATTGTAAAGCATGTAATACACTGTCCAATAAAACCAATTCTGATTCTAATCCTCAAAAATAGAATGAAAAAAGTACTATCTCTCTCAACTAAAGAAACTGAAGAAACTCACAGCACTTTCAGCTATTATTTGAATAACAGCCTTATTAGAAAAATCATATCATTGTCGTTGTGTGAGAGATATTTGACACTATTGCTGTGTGTAGGTCTACATCTACTTCAATTATCCACAGAAAAAAAGAATTCACCACCAACAAAGCGGAGCCAAAATGTAATATAAATCACACCTGCATGCTCCAAAGTGTTCAGTGTTTTAATTCCATTTTTCTCTGAGAGCCACACGGACGACATGAACCACACTTTACTCTCATCTCTCCTCACACTCTCCTTCTCCAGAGTAAAGCTGAGTGTTGGCAGACTCTCCTCCCATCCACTTCCCTTCAGGAATAGTATTGGCATTCACCTTCGTCACACACCCACTCTAACTCTAAAAGTACGCAGTAACAGTCACCTTTTCTCTCACCTCCTCTCTGCCTCTCCCAACCTGCCAACCCAAATGCTTCTCTCTCTCTCTCTCTCTCTCTCTCTCTCTCTCTCTCTCTCTCTCCATCTAAAGGTGAATGTTAGCGGTCACTGTCGGCAGATCTGCCCAGAAAATTGAATCAGCCAGCAGGGTTGGGGGCCAGGGAGGCACAAGTGCCAAGCTCTCACTGATTTAATTCTGTGTGTGTCTGTTGTGCATGTCCATATTTGTCTATGCATTTGTGCATACGTGTCTTTACTACATATGCAGTATTGCGTACCTATCCTGCAGAGACATACTTGAGGGTAGCAGTGATCGACAAACCACTGGCACACATCAATGGCTGCACTCTGTTTTGTTTTATTACATTTCATTTTGTTCTACTTTTATTGTAATGTGGATGTAAGAGCAAATTATAAACAAACCAACAGAATGAGAGACAGACAGACATTCAAATACAAAATCTCCACATTCTGGTTTTCTCTGAATCATCTGTTTTCTATGAAATTTACATCACATCCTAATTTTTTTAATGGTCTCTTATAAAGTGGTCTCAAATCCCAAAAAGGAAAAAGGCTGGGGGTTGTAGAAGAATTTTTAGATATATTATATTATATTTTAATATCTGTGCTGCAGTCTCTTTACACCAAATCACTACTGACCAAATTCCAAATTCCACAGAAAGGTGATATATTGTAGAATATGGCAGACAGGTATTATAATATTAAATGTATTTATTCATCTATAATCACCTAAAATAAGAGTTGTTATTTCATGACCTTAGAATGAGACTTTTATATCCACAGAGAAAGTGCATCTTCTTCCACGGAGTTTGACCATAATGCACAACCATGTTTCTACAGTAGCCAAGAAAAGACAAACCAAACACTGACTCTAAACCAGGGTCTTATGCTTGGAAGAGGAAGGTGAGCTTAGGGATTTCAGTCAGATGCACTCTCCAAATCCCACACTCAAGACCCTTTAGCTGCAAACATTAAGCAGGATAATTAACTACTACTAACAATAGCAGTCTTTTTCCAAAAGTAAGGTGCAGGTCGTATCAATAACATTATGATTATGTGGAAAGGCAGTTTATTTTCAAAAAACAACAAACCTTTATCAAATATCAATATCAAACCCTTTTGCTCTTGTCAAAGTTACATTTAAGAGTTGGGTAAAATAAAGTTAACCTCATCATGTTACATGTTTTTTTTACAATAAGCATAAGGGCCATGTTAAACCAGTATTTAATCACATTTCTTTAATTAATAATATATTGTAACCAACTATAAACTTAAAAAAATTATTACTCTATGGGAACAAATGTTGGTGACACTTCATACTTTTTTGCCAAGACTTAAATAAGCCAATAATTAAACTTTTTTTTATTCTGATTAGTATATCATCAGGTATAATTGTTTTTTAAGCGTCTACATCTCAGCAAAATACTTTTAAACCCTCCACTAATATCTAAGCCTTTTCATGTGGACTTTAAATTTAAAAAAAACAGAATCCTTTAATACACTTTTTCTTTACAAAAAACAACAACTACAATACATATCATAGAACTGAACAAACAATATGGATTAGTTTACCAGTGATTGGTTGACGTGTAGGTGTAGCACTCATCCAGTCACTAAAAACAGTCAGTCTGGTAAACTACAGCCACATGACAGCTCATTCATTTAGAAATGCTGGCAACTTCTCCACAGAGAGAAATCAAAGTGGAGCCAAAAAGTTGCAGGATTTAGTACCGGGGGCTAGAAAGTTACCTAGTTGGCAACAATGGGTGACAGGCCGAACACTAAAGGAGGCAGGGCTCAGTGCCCGGTCAATCTGAGATATTATGTAACTTGAGGCTGTTTTGATTATGATAAGACACTATCACACTGCAGTTAATTCAGCAGAATCAAATGGAGAGAAGAAAAGAGAAGGATTAAGAGAGATTGAAAGAAAAGACAACAAAACGTTCGGCAGAGACAAAAACAACAGACAGAAGAGCAGGTGACAGCAGCAGAGAGAAACAACATATATCTAGACAAAGATGTGGCAAGAGACAGAGACAGTGACAGTGAGAAAGAGGGAGAGATAAAGAGAGGTGCCTCTGGCTGTCAGGTAGACCAAAACAAACACTGGGTGCCATGTCGCCAAAGGGCCCGTTTCAGCCAGACTGACACTAAATTAGACCCTCCACTGTCTGGTTCAAAGCAGCAGAATACTGACACAACACCAAGTGTGAACCTCCACCTATGTTTGTTTGAAGAGAATGCTCTCTCTCTCTCTTTCTTTCCTTTTTCTCTGGTCTCTGATTTTAAACTTTTCCTTTTTTCTTTGATTTCTATTCACCCATCATCCTTTTTTATGCGCCTTTCCTTTAGCTTCTTCCATCCTCCCGTCTTGCATTTATCCCTTTTATCCCATCTTTGCATCGTCCCTCCATCCATCCCTACAAACCTCTTTTCTCATTGATTGTGCTGCCCTCTTCACCCCATCTCTCTCATTCATAATTGAACAGCATTAACTGCTGCTGAGGCCAAGCAGTCGTTTAATTAGCTGACCAGGCTGCAGAGATTCTGCCTTTTCTATGCAGCAAAATGTACATTTTGCTCCTGTTCAGAATATTCAAAATATAGAGAAATGGCTAGTAGTGTGTTTGTCCATCAGGATGATAAGCGTCAGTAATTTGCTCAATAAAGTCATGTATGCTCCTCTTTAATAGAAGATTTTTGTTTTGCTTAATGATGCCGATTTATCAGGAATATAAAACACATATGTGCATACATCAGCAATTATCATTTTCAAAGTTCATCCTTAAAAATGCCTCTTACTTAAAGTTAAACAGTAGTTGACAGCAAACATTTGTTTCTGCAAGGTGCCGTCACACCATGTGTTGCAAAACATTGACATGTATGTCTTAAATATATATGGATACTTTACTGTATGTGTGCAATAGTTATGTAGGGCCCATGCAGGGCCCACAGCAGTTTTGTCCATTAGGGCCCCCAGTGAGGGGTTTCTGTGGGCACACCTACAGTGGGTTACCCATTTCCATTATTAAATGGGGGGGCCACAGTGGCTGGCAATCAGTCAAATAATTACAATAACTGCCTTTTACATCTTCTGTCTCTTAACAAACACAATCAACTACACTGCCGAATATTCTTCTGACAAATATAGTAAGAAATAGATTTGAGAGGCCTGTTTAGGTAAAATGTTTCTGCTAACAGTAAAAATAGGTTGACTTCTGCTACCTGGTTTTCACTACCAGTAGCCAATCAGACTTTTATTTTTATTCATTATCGCTCTGGCTGAGGAGGAAGGGTTTCAGGTCTCTCTTGATTTCTTCACCTGTGCAATCTCACATCTATTGCTAAGGCTTTGGTTACACAGTGTTCAAAGTTTTATTGAATCGCTCTTCTGGAATGCTAAATTTAATAACTGATATGGTCTCCAGATGGATGCTGTCTTGTACTGTAGGTTATTTCAAGCCCATAGATTCAGTGTGTATAAAAGGTAGGTTTTTGAGTCCGTCGGGAAGTGAATGTTTTATTTATATTTGACTCACACATCACCTGCACTGCAAGAGCTTAAAAATGTTCTTTTGACTCTTTTACTCTCTGCCTTTAAGAACTCTCTCTGAATTATCAAACTGTGCATATGTGTGAATATAGCAGCTCCCTCTCTTGATACATGTAATGATGGTGTTTGTAAATAGGTGTGATTTAGTCAAGCCAAGAGAAGAGGGGCCTGCTAATATTTCATTGAGGGGGTGTGGTATGGATCTATAATTAATTTCTCCAACAGGAGCTTCATCAACGACAAGAGTTAGAAGCCAGACTTTCGGGTTTGAGGACAGGATGTGTAAAAACAAGTCAGCAAGACACCTTTGGAGACAAGAGAGACAATCAGGCTGTTTGCCTTTGACAGGATTTTGCTTCCCCTCACCACTACGCATTACAAACATTCATTCTTTAAAACTGAACTTTAGCATCAAGGCACAGGCTGCCTGACTGGACCTTAAAGTGTGTTTGTCTGATCAGAGACAGATGGTCACCAGGAAGCAAGAGAGTGAGCTGGTTAGAAGACGCCAAAGAATCCATACACACAGACCCGTCTACACCAAGTAAAGATTACATTTACCAATGGAAGATTAGGTGACACTTTCACATCTACTGCAACACATAGGGAGTGCCACTGGATTTAATGGCTAGCCTTAGAGTCAGGATTTATCAGGAGGCTAGCACAGCGAGGAAAAAAATACAGCTAACAAGACTATTTGCTTTCTCATTTGTTAATTCTGTTTAGATCTCACTGTTTTCTGATAAAGAATGTGCAAAACAAACAAGGAAGATAAAACTTATTTTCATTCTTTTCTGTCATTAACAGGTTTGTTTTGACATCTAATTGTGGTATCTTATTTCTGGAATTGTTTCGCTAAATTTACTAGATGTTTTCTAATTTTCTCCTCATTAGAAAGTAGAGAAAAAGGTGAGAGTGTTGAAACATCATGCAGGTTTCTCACCTCTCACGAGCTGACACCTCTGGATGAACCCAAATGACTCAGTGTTGTAACAGAAACACAGTTAAATGATTAATTCAGAATCAAACACGTACAAAAGAGAGAAAAAAGAGAAGGAGAAAGACAGAATTGCAAGATGTTGTTTAAGCTTTAGCCAGATGATAAAGCTTCAGGTTGGCTACAAGTGTTGTTGAGCTACACAAGAAATACCTACAAACTGCTGCTCTAAGCGAGTGGTGTCCTAAAACAATGCTCAAACCTCATTAAATCCCACATGCTGTTCTTTTTTCAGCCACAGGAAGTCCAGCGTCCCTCCTTTATCATAACTCAGTTTCAACACTTTTTTTCCTGGATTAATATTTAATTTTAGTTCAAACATGGAGGATTTTAAAAAACAAAACAGGAGAGGGAGTTTAATGTTGTCCATTTATTCATGGCACAATGTATGTCTGCCACATAATACTTTGCCACAGCACCCATATATTTATTTATTCATTTTTGATGGTTTCTCAAGTGGATGCAGAGCTATGGTAAAAAGAGAAATATATTACCTGAGATTAAAATGTAACAGTTTCCCAGGTTTTTAAAATTAGCTAAGATTTCCAAATCATCTATAGTGTGCAAGGCATTAAGTAGCTACCAGTGGAGAGATAATAAATTTGCCCACTTTACTTGAGGTGTAGGAAAGGATACCTTTTAGACATCATCAGACCAAATCAAATTGTTTTAAGATGAATAATGTGTATGTAGGCTGGGCAGTGTGGAGCGCAGTGGTTCCAGAAATAAATGTAATTGCCACAACGTTTGATTTGATCTGAATGAGGCCTTACAGATCAGTGGGTTGAGTACTACTGTGTATAGTTCCAGTAAGAGCTACTGCACTACTGTAAGTTGACAGGTGAGGAAAGAGGCTAAGAGGCACATCAAGCTGAGGAAAATTGTGGCTGTAACAGAACATTTCGCTGCTCGTCACTGAGATGAATACTCTGGAGTCACTATCGGGAGAAATTGTCGAAAGTTATCACAGAACTGAAGTTCAGTAAAATTAGAATGCTTGAAAGCAACAATGGAATACCAAACCTTTGAAAGATCCACAGCAGATGAAGACATTTTGTGTCATTTACAACAACTTTTAGTGCATTTTGAAAATGTATAAAAATACCAATATTATTAGGAGGCCCTTTTAACCCTGATGCACACCTTGATCATACCTTTTACTAGTGCTGCTTTTCATTGAATGGTCACATTTTATTTTCTCAATGTTGGTCTGCAGTTTCAAATTTTTGGAGAATACATTGTTCCAGCAAGTTATTTTAGTCTTAACACAGAACATATATCATACTTTGTGCACCAGCTTGCTTCTGTACTGTACGAATAATTAGTGCACTCTTGGTCATTTATAACCTCCACCACAACTCTCTGGTGTCTCTCTGTAACAAACCACACACTGTCTTTTACTTTCACTGAAATCTGACCACACCATCACATCAACAAATTACGGTGCTTTACCCATAATACTCAGGGGAGAAGATGAGTGAACAGTGTGATCTCTTGTTGTATGTGTGCAAAAAATCTAAAAATCAAGTCAAGTGAGTCAAACTTCCACATTAGCTTTCAGTTCTACCTCCTCCACTCTGTTTTCCATGTCTATTAGGCTATAATACAGATTATTTTGTATTGTTTAGAATTATATCAATTTTTAAAAAATCTGTATTACCGAATTTTATTCCAAATGAAAAATCAATTTTAAATTGGTTGCAAAAGCTGCCCAGCAGCTCTTAGGTACCATAACTCACTGTAGCTACATCTAAGTGTCTGACCCATGTACTGAAGCGGCTTTGACTCAGGTTAACCATAAAATAAGGTGTTAGTATAATGTGAAGTATTCACCATCATCATATCTGCAAGGACATTGGCTAATATATGGAACAAGACTTAAATCTCATTCGTTTCCATAGAAACCAATGCAAGTTCTTGACCCTGTAACCATCTCAATGTAAATTTCTAAATAGTTCACTTCACTGGCATTGGCAATGTATTCAAGATGTGAGCAAGGTCTGCTGCTTTACAGAGTTTAACAGGGACAGACAATGACGAGATTTACATGAGCATTAATCACCTCTTTAAATTCACATCAAGTCCTAAACTGTGGATCCTCACATCCAATGCAGTCACATCTCTTTTCTTCCTGAAGGGTACCTGTCACGCAGGTTGGTTTTATTGGTTTGTTACTAACTTTTCACCATTTGCCCAGTGTCAGTGCATAAAAATAATATTATAACTTCAAAATACATTCTGGAGTTAACTTTCCAAAACAGCATTTGCTTCCTTTACAAGCAATGTACAAGAAACTCACCCTCGACTGTAAACTGACTTAATACCTATTTTATGTCACTTCATTAATTAAAGGCAAGGTACATTATGAAACAATAAATTCCAAAAGCAAAAACAACTCACTGTGAAAAAAAAATTAAAGAATATAAAAATCCACCATTAGAATTAATAAATTAGCTACTGCCAATATTATGGTAAATATAACTGCTCCATCCAGTTTCAAACAAATATAGATTCAGTACAAAAATAAGAGATGTGCAGATGTAGTCATGGAAAAGAGATGTTGCAGACTCTCAGTGTTTTCTATAGTTCATGACAGGACTACACTGAATGAGTTTGCAGACCAAAGCCTCACTCATCTGAAGAAAATCAGTCAGAGTTTTGCTATGGTTGATTTACCCAGTGATTTTACTCTGCTACTCTCAAAACCCTCTGTCTCTTTCAGCCCAACCTATCTATACATAACTCACAACATAACAGAGTTGATGGAGAGTTTAAATTAAACTTGACATAAAATTGAGTTGTTGTTTTGGTCCACTTGCCGCCGCTCCACCGCTACACTCATATTCTCCTTGAAGAGGCCTCACAAATAAAGCAGTCAGCGCACCAACAGTCAAATAAAGATACATGCCTGTAACTGTGCACTGAGGTTGTAAGTTTATTAGAGGAGCAGACTGATGTTTTGAAGGTGTTGGATGCTTTATAACGCTCTGAGGACAACACTTAGCTACTCTTTGACATGATGTATTTTAGTGCTTTCTAATGCTTTGCCTTCATCCTTCGTTATGGCTATGCAGCTTGTCTTCCTTTCACAACAACTTTCTTTTAGTTCATCTGGTGATTTACAGCCCAACCCAGTCACATTAACAAAACCAGACATATTCACAATTTTAAAATAGCACATCCCTAAAATCACTGACTTTGATGACACCCAGAATTATGACTGGGAATCTCATAATGAGATTTATGTTGTTTTTCAGTGAGGTGTCTTGACAATTATTAGTGGACAATGAAATCTTATCCACAAACATTTATTATAGAGATAAAAGTCAGAGTGGTATTGACATAACTAATATTTTAAATAATAAACATTGATATCATGTCTAAAAATATATATATATAATATTAAGACTGTATAAATAATAAAGCAATTTTTCGATCACTACTCTTTCTTTTGTTGTTGCTTTAACAAAGTTTGTGGTGGTAATGCACATTAACATTGGTTGCAACTAAACATAAAGTGTAAAAAGGCATTAAGCGTAATGGTTTTTTGCAGGTTTTCCACAGTTATGCTTACAAATTCTCATTCCACCTTCCTACAGAAGAGACAAAATATAAAAGAATAATTTCAGTTAAAGATGAATTTGACTGATAGCATGATTATTATGTCTTTCCTATAGATATTGCAACAGTATCTTAAACATGATTTCCTCAGGGGTATGATTAATTGTGTAATGAAATCTGATACTACAAAAGCTCTAATGCTAATCCAACAATGTGAGTAGGGTATTTGTTAGCTCCCTGAGAAATACTGAAGATACGACGTGGTTAAGTCATGGACAGACACAATGTAGAGAGAAATGGGAGCAGCAGGATCATCAGTTAGCTTGCAGAGAGAAAGTCTAAGGTGCTACAACATGACACAGAGGTGAGCACCTTTTGGGAATTGTGTAGCACTCATACATGTCAGATGTAAGCTTGGTGGTAGCTGAGGTGTTCCCTGTTACTGGCTGTGCATTTTACTCAGTTCTCCAATAACCTGGTGGGCAGAGAGGTCTGAGCAGTGTGTGCACATTTAATTCTCCCTGATTTTAGTTACACCCACCCACTTTTACATTTTCATTGTGTTCAACCTGTACTTATTTTACTTTTTCTTGCTTTACTTTTCACTGGCTCTTTTAAGATATGACTGGTAGGATCCCATTGCAAGATCTCTATTTATATTTTATATTTATTCCCCCAAATTTTAACAGTTTATCTCATTAAATTTGACTTTAAGCCCCATTTTAATAACCTGACAATTGGCTTAAACATTAGACGTTGAACATATCTGTAGAGGTGTCAAACTCTCATAACCGAAAGAATGTTGTTGTGCAAGTTGCAATACTTCTTTCCAAAAAAAAGTGTTTGCAGCCTTTGTTATTAGTTCAGCTGCAGCATGCAGATTCACCACAGAGACCGTGCTTCACATTTATCATCACAACTGGAGATAGTACAGTATACATACACACCACCTACTGTGTGCAAACTGTGTGTGTGTGTGTGACCAGATAGAGGGAGCTGGCATACAAGTGAAGAAGTTGTATTTTTCCTGTATATGTGCTTCACAGGGTGTAGGTAGTTTGGTCTGTGTATGTGTGTGTGTGCGTTTGTGTCCTCTAAACACCAATGAAAAGAGTTCGTCCTTCATGCGAGGCAAACAGGGACAAAATTGAATCTTTCCCTTTCGTTCCCACTGAATGTTTGAATAGAGTAATATGCTTCGCTCTTTCTTTCTCTCTCCTCAACAGTGCGCCAAACAAAGGACTGCTTTCAGCCTTTAATTGAAATGCTGGGTTGCGTAAAAGGAAACGCGCACACACACACACACACACACACACACACACACACACACACACACACACACACACTCACACAACTGTATTCCAACATAGAAAAAGCATGCAACAGACATCCACACATTTAACACATATTGAGTATAAACACACAAATGAGAACACCAAAATTTATCTTGCACCACACACACACCCAAAACACATATCCTTGTACGTCTGTCATTGTGAGGAACCTCCACTGTCTGCGTTCCATGTACCTCCATCTTCTCTCTTTGTGACCTGACAAAATTAAGTTTGAATCCTCATATTTTTCCTACATACACTCTCTCACATTTTATATAAAACCTGCCTCCTGATCCAGCTCATTCTCTCTTTTTCCTCCTTTTACACTCATTTTTTTCCCTTCCTTCCTTCCTCTCTTCATCCTCACCCCTCTGATATTTTCCTCCCTCTCTCCTCATTATCCTATTCTGCCACGGTGGACATCGAGCAGTGACGGAAAAAAAACGGCGTGAGGACACACTCGGTGACCCTCTTCTCCTCTTCATCTGTCTCTCTCTCCCTCTTCCTCCCGTTCCCTCTTCCTCCTTCTGTTTCCCTTTTTTAAGGATTTTAAAGGGATCACTTACTGTGCCCCTTTGGTTTTAATGTGGCATTCTACTGATGCTAACAAGCCATTTTAAGGGAAAGTGAAACTTTTCCTCGCACAATATGACAAGTGTCTGGTGAAGAAAAATAACCAGGCGAAATTCAAAATGCCAAGGTGTAGCTTTAAGACGACAAGGCTAAATTGGCTATTATTTTTCCTTCCTGTCTGTGCTGTCCTGTCCTGTCTGTCCCTCTCTACCTCTCTCCCTTCTCCCAGTCATTTTCTTTATTAATGAATGCAGGCAGCCACACGTATCCTTATATGTACAGGTTGGTGTATGAGTGTGCGTGCAAATTTCACATCTTAATCAGTGAGAGTTTAGAGGCAGGCTCAAGCATACGAGCACAGATAAAAACTCATCCATCTGTTCATCACACAGTCAGCACTCAGAATGCTTCATTTGCATGTGTGTGTTCAACTACCAAATTGTGTTTGTGCTCTAAACCGGTGACTTGTGACTCCATGTGTCACATGTCAGATGTTTGCCTTGCATTCAACTACACTTTCACTAAAATAAAGCGTGTCACTGCTGCATCTTGGTTGTCCAAGGGTGCCGGTGAGGTCACAAGTGGAGCAAGGGGGCATATTTGTTAGCTGCTTGCTAACCCTGCCCAGAGGGAGACTGTGTTTAAGTGTGACACTTTTCTAGGTTTTTCTTTTGTGATTAATTCTCTCCTTTTGATTGTGCGTCATTGCAAATTTAATTGTTGTCCTTTTCACATGGCACACACACAGAAAATGTCTATTTATGATAAAGCAGCGAAAAAAGAGCAGAAGATAAAAAAAACAAATTAAAATAATAAAAAACTTTCACTGAATTGTGTCATTATGTGCTGATACATTGGGTGACAAATTACATTAAAAATCAGTATAAAGGGATTTACCAAACCTGTCAAAAATCACTGGCAGGGGAAACTGTTGCATCACCGCAGTGTCAAATCTAAGCCGACGCAAACAAGTAATTTCCTCTCATAGTCAATGTTGTCAACATTCTATTACAGACATTGCATCAAGTTTAAAAAGAAAAAGTTGAGGTATCATATTCTTGTTGCCTTTTTTAAATGCAGAATGAAACCCTTATGATTTGGTGCCATGCTTTATTCCCCTTCCAGTCTTTGTGTCTTTCAATTTCTTTTTTGGATAAATAATTAGTTTTACATTGGTTTTCCCTCCCTGGTGTGTTTAAGTCTGTTTCTCTCTCTTTGAGTTGTCAGTTCGCCTGCATCTCTTCCCTGTCCTGCATTTTCTCCTGCCCGTTGCTCAATATGCGTCTCCCAGATTTGGACTGGCACCTATTTGATTAGATCTGACACATCACCACTATGTTTTCTGGGTTTTTTACTTTTTTTTTTTTCAGTTGAAGTTACTCATAAATCAGCTGTTTGGATAGGCTTTACGCAGTTTAAGTCTTATTTTAAAAGATAGGGAGAGAGAGAGAGTGAGAGATGTCAGATGACACCTGAAATGTGTGAGTTTTGTGCATGTTACATGAGCTAATTTTAGCTATGGTGATTAGAATTAGGATACTTCACCAGCCGTCTGTAGCACGGATGAAACCGGGAAAATGAGAGAGAAAGCTGCACGCTTACTGTAAAAAGCTGTTCACACACCTCCTCATGCAGATTTAGAGTGAATATTGTGAAGCTTCGATAAGGGTAAATAAATTAGGTTTTTTTTAACACTTTTTTGCTTAGTGTTGTTTAGTTTTAACAGCAGGCACCTAGGTACTGTCCAAGTGCTGTGGTTTTTTCAACCTGTTTTTGACAACATTCGTAGTGTTTTCTGGGACCTCATGATTTACAAATTAAGCACAGCTCCTGGCTGTGTTGCTCGTGCCTTCCTTGTTTTTACTCAGGTCAGTTTTGTGTTTTGTGTTTCTCATCACTTCCTGTTTTTTTCTTAGCCTTGTTACTAAGGGTTTTCTTTTATTTGCATGCTAGTTTTTATACTCTTGTACCAGCTTCATGTTATTAAATCTTGTTTTTTTTTTTTAACTGACTGTCTTGGGATTTTTGCTTTTGGGTTCTTTTTTTGAACTCATAAAATCTGACAGTTTCAATAAAAGCAAAATGTGACAAGGGTAATGGAAAAAGACTTGGCAAATAAAACATGGTGTACATGGTGCATGTGTGATTAAATGTCAACTGTAGCTTCACCTCGGCTAGAGAAACTAAAAATAGGGGTAGGCTTAAATATCAGGTCTGGGTGAAACATGGAACAATCCTGAAATTTAAACAGACATAACTGAACACTCAATCTCTGTCATTTTTCTTCCATCTTTTAATTTTTGATGTAGATTTAGTGTGGAACTTATCGTCTTTGTCTTACCTCTGCAAAGTTCTTCTGTGTCTGATCAAACAGTTCAACATATTTTACACAAGGTCAAGTACAGCCAAAGTCCTTGAAGTATCTTAGTAAGAATTTTGGTCACTATGAGCCTCCAGAACAGCTTTGGTGCCCCTTTTTCATCAATTTACCAAGTATTACCACCGGAGAGCTCTATATCACTCTGCTCTGAAATCCCTTAGGTATTCAGTTACTTTGAGATCTGGTCACTTTGAGGGCCACAGCACATAGGATTCATATTATTTTCAGATTCATCAAACTATTCGTTCGCTCTTTGTGCCATATATGCAAGCAGCTGCATTCCCCATGTTTCCTCATTCATTTATTCAGGGTTTTCCTCTAATCTGACACCCATCTGTACATTGCTGCTTTAAAAAATACCCAGTATGTATGAGTTTGTGTCAAGGGAACACATGCTGGTCTTATTCTGGCCTCTGCTACTCTAACCCTTGACAATTTGATATTTGGCCTCAACAGTGCTGCGTCAGTTTCAGAAGTCACAAAGAGCAAACAGAGGGATGACAGCTAACCCACAGAGGAGGAGAGAATTTATCTATAAGAGAGCCTGAGAATGCTGCAAAGAAGAGAAGAGAAGAGAAGAGAAGAGAAGAGAAGAGAAGAGAAGAGGCAGACAGAAGGTGAGAGAAGCAGAGGAACAAACTCTTCACAGACATCATGTGGGTGAAATATGAATCTATGTGTTGTTAGGGACAGTATGTCATTTATAATGAGGGGTCACTGGAGGATTTTTGAGCACTCTGAAATAAAAAGGCTGTGACCCTCCCTCAACCAAAGTATATTTTTTCTTGACCCTCCTCAAGTAATTGGGGAGAAAAGGTTGACCCTCCCCAACCAAAAGGTTTTATTTTCCGATTCAGGTTTAAATTGATATTTAAACCTAAATAAAAACAATCTTTAAGCAAAACACTTTATTTTGATAAGATATATCTTTTATTAAATGAGAATACTCTATACTATCCTTGCATCTTGTATTTTATATCCATTGTCTCACAGTGATATGTCCTCATCTTCAGATACGCATTGACTATGTGAGCAATCAGACCAAACCATAAAAATAAATGCAGCAGGGACTGATAAGGCTCTCTGCGCTGCAACCAGTTGACCTGTCTTATTTCTGACTGTCAAATTATGCAATCAGATGGCTGGTTATGGCACTATGTCCATACCCATCTACATGTTTGGATAGTAACTGATGTATTTGGTAAATTTTCTGAGAGGAGAATAGGCTCAGCTTTGTTCCAACACCACAAATCATTCTTAATTATTATCCCGCGGATCCACAACAAAGAGAAAATATTGTAATGAGGCGCTTCGCTACTTTCCTCTACACATTGCAACGGAGGTGAACACTCATTTTTCAGCCTCACATTTGCATAAATCCTCTTCTTTTTTAAGTTGGCGCTGCCAAAAGTGATAAAGTGCATGCAGCACCAGGGAGAAGAAATCGGGGAGAGGGAAGGAGGGGTGTTGAGGAAAGTGGAGGGGGGGCATTGTAGGAAGCAGGAGAGAAAAGTAAAGTTTAAAATAACAGAGAATACAGAGATTTGCATGTTTGCAAAGGGCCAAAAATAGGTGGGCAAAAAAAAAAAAATACTGGACCATGAGAGAAAGTGGTAACAAAAAGGAGTGAGACAAATAGGAAGAGAGAGGAAGACCCCCAAAAAAAGATAGAGCAAGAACATCAGGTCTGATTTTAACCAATATAATGAAGAGAGAGAGGAGAGTTGAAGGGAGAAGCAGAGATAATGTGAGTGGGACAGATAACAAACAGAGAAAGCTGCAGGCAGGAGGCTATAATGGACTTTTGAGTGGAGGGAATGAGAGATAGATTTACGAAGAGGGAGGGATGAGTGCGGGGAATTACAGAGATAGCGTGATAAAGTGCTAAGTGGAAGGGGTAAATTGTGGCTCTGCCTGTGTTCTGTTTTTACAAAGCCCGTCATAAAAACGGTGTTTAAATTTAATAGGCAGCTGCAGTGGGACATGCGCACACACACACGCACACGCACACACACACACACACACACACACATACACCCTTACACACTCAGATATTTTCTCTCTTACAATGGCACATGATATACAATATATGCTACCATTTCAGAGAACTAAGAGTATCTATGATGAATTTGACACAGATTCAGTTATTTAGTTCATGCAAAGATGTGACCATGTCGACAGTAACTTCAAATAAAGTCTGCATGCAGTGCATGCAACAGTAAAAAAGCTGCAATAAGTGCTAAAGGCTACCTGCTTGAATAAAATGACCAATTTAACCTGGATTAAACAAATCTCTATAAACAAATGTGGTGTATAAAGTACTAAAAATCTATACCTAGTTAATAAAGTACACAAAGTAAAAGTTATTTTCCATTTTAATATTATTGTGCAATTGTTTTTTATCAATCAGTTGTTATTAACTATTTATTTTTAATTATTTATTTACATTTTTATTAGAGCACTATATTTACTGAATCAGTTAATGTCTTTATAATGACATCAAAGGCCAGTGTTAAAAATTAACTAGCTAATGTTAATTTAAGGTGTTTTATGATGGTTGACTCTCTGCTTGGAGGTGAAGAAGCTCCTGAACCTTATTGTCTCCCCAAAGTTTCTGTTCTCCTTCTTCCTCTTTCAGCTGGCTGCTAAATGCTAGCTGCTTTTAAATCTGGAATTAGCAAGACGTACCCTTAACATATTGTAAAGACATCACACTCCTGTGTTAGCATGCAAGATTTGTGTTTTACATAGCTGATGTTTCAGAGCTGTTACTACCTCTCTGTCAGCTTTGCGGCACAACACTGAACCCCAATTCATCCCCCATAACTTTTACAGAGAAGAGTGAGGAACAGTAATATCGCAACATTTCCACCTTTAAAAAGCTGTGTAAAAGGAGCAACAGAAAACACACATATGCACAGATACACACACACCCACACACAAAACAGCATAGCAGCAATGAGCTATCTGTTACCCTCAAAGGCAGAAAACACACCCGTCCCATCCATTCTCATAAACATTCACATGTAGCTCGCACACACACTCACAGCGGCACATGGACTAAGGGCTTGGCCTTGTCGTGTGCTGTCATGGCTGGCTGTGGACTAACGGAGATATATGAGAAGAGCAAGCTGTGTAGAGAACAACATTTATCTACAACGCCTTCCCTTTAGTATGCAAGGACACCAACCAACAGAAACACATCGCATAGCTCTTTATATCTCTGCCTTTGTCATTGTCAACTCAATCCTGTCTGTATTATTCTCAGGAAAGAAGCACATTAGAGCACATTGGCACCTATAGATTTCCTTCATTGTGTTTGTGTGTTAATACTTCGACATATGTTTTGCACCTCCAACACTCACTGACTATCAGTGGTCAGTGTATGAGTAATTACTGTTTGTGTAGAAACAGTTTCAGGTCCTCCGCAGACAGCAGCTGCTTGGTAATCACTCACTTAGCGCTACAGACAATAAGGTGAACTGTCCTTGGAGTGGGAGGTGGAGAACGAAAAGCTCCAAACAGTGTGAACAACAATGAAACAATGTTTCCTGACTGATTTCACCACATGTTTTATGCATGAATTGCCCAGTCCATTGGCTTTTATTAGGGCTGGCCTGTTTGAATCTGTTTTTAAGGATTATTTATTTAAAGCAAGACTAAATGTCTACAGCAGTGGTAGTGGCTTTGTGAGGTTGTGTTTGGTGAGAAAAGGCAGTCTTAACATCAGCAGGCTAACATGCCCATAATAACAATTTGCATTGCCTAGAAATTCACAGCATTTTGTAAATATTTGGGAAATATCTTGTTCTGTTTTGATAGAAAAAAATGTCCAAACCCTGAAGTCAGAGACCTGAACTTATAACATCCACTCATACCATCTTCCTGCACTACTGCACAGTTTATTAATGTACGAAATCATTTACCCAGAGAGACATTGCCTCTGAAAATACTCCAGACAGTGTTTGCTGTTCAATGTGTCAGCACAGTGTCATTGTATAAACACTTTAGGACAATATAAAAGATCATTTCCAGGAGATGTGGTTGTGGATATAACAGATGAGTGGCAAAATCATGTGTATGAACAGAGCTTGTATGAAAATGTGTTTCTTTAATTTGTGTTGTTGAGGTCACATGCACATTGAAAAAGTTAATGTTTAGGAGTTCTGTTGTTCTCTTTCTTCAAAATGTCCAGGTTCACTGCACACAGCAGATGAGATTTTATGAGCGCCTCCAGGTTATTTTCTATCCAAAGGATTAGCATGAATGGTGTTCATGGACAGGTGCAAGAGGTCCAATTAGTTGTGTTGCATTATATTAGTGCTGACAATGACAGTGATATTTTAAAAAAACAGACTTTTTTTAGTTAATGGTTCTTTTTGTATGCTTTTGCGTAGTTAAGTTCACAGATTCTCTCTACACCGTCCTTGATTCATATTTTAAGTATAATTCATTTTCCAAAAAGAGACAAAACATACAATAAACAAAGTTAAAGATTGATTTGACTGATAGGTTTTTTGTTAAATATTCTATGATATTGTGATAATATCATTCTATTTATTATGATTTTTTATAGACCACAGTAATCACTTAGTGAACATCTGAAATCCCAGCAGCTAACTTCAAAACAGACTGGAATTGGTGGCAAATTATAATTAATAACCAGTCACATCAGAGAACGGTCATTAACATAACTGACTGAATGTCACCACAGTCTGTGTTTCAGCTGAAGTTCTTTAATACTTTTAGCAGGAGCCAATTTAATTATGGCAATTAAAAAACAACCATTATTAAAGCAAACACTAAAGTACATTTGAATTGCAAGACGGATGGATCTGCCTATGAGCAGCCAGCTGTTGGACATGTGGGCAGCATCTGGCGGCCTTACTTCATTCATGTCTGACTGGAGAGAAACAGCAGGCTTGACCTCAGAGCTGCCGACAACTGTCTGCTTCATGAATATACACATTTCCATTTAATCTTTGTCTATATACATTAGCCATGCTGCAATTTTTTTTTTCAAAGAGGGGAGTGAAGTTGGTTTTGGTTTAGACGAGCTTTTCTCTCATCAAAATACATCTAAAAAGAAACATTGTTTAAGAACTAATATCATTACATTTTTAAAAAATAAATACCCCATTACATGACAGACTGCTGTCAATAGAAACATTGTTTTTTATTGACTAATTAATCTAATTATCAGATGAAGACTGTGGGTATAAGCCTGCTATTGAGTCACTATTTTAATCAGCTTTCCCCCCTCTATTTTTCAACGGTGGTGTTGCTGCATCTTATCCAGAGAAAATGTGAGTGTTTTAAAGAAATAGAAGCTAGGCAGTGCATTTTTTCCCTATGGCAGAAAAATAATGTTTGCAGCTAGACCTCAGCTGACATAGTGCTGTGGAGATGAGGCTGACTATGCAGGACTAGTGACTTAGGAGTTCTCTAGACTCCAACAAACATTAATACTAAATCGCAACTGGAATGAATCCAAGACAAGCTAGAAAGGGAGTTTAAAACTATAACTGATGTAGTTTTGATGAATAAAATACATAAAATAATATGCCATCATTATACAAAACAATTCAATACAATATAAAAAGACTACATAAAAAGTAATATATTAGTAGTAATAATGCAACAATACAATGTATATTACAATAATAATGTTATTACAGTGACCACTGTACTTAAGCACTTGAAGCACTTTCTGCAGACAGTACTTCTGAACTATTACTTCAAATTCTAAATGCAATACTTTGTTCTGTGGAGTTTTTCTCTATTCAGGTTTTTACTGTTCTTTCTTGGGCAACAAAGCTAGTTGTTTCCTCCACCTTTATTGAACAGATTTAGTGCCAACAAGCACCAGAGCAGCCACTTACTACTTTACTTTGATGTAAATGTTTTTTATCAACTAGTTCTCTCATAAATATGTCAGGCCAAATATACATTTACATCAAAGTAATCCTAATTTTTGTTTTTCCACCAAAATCCTCTTTTGTTGGATCCTGATGCTTCCACATGGTACGACATTAGGTTTAGTTGGATTTTACTATGTATGACTGAAGTGCTTCTGCAAGTTGAAGTGAAACAGAGACTTGTAAAAGATCACATCTTTCAACCCACAATTTACCCAGCATGACGCTGGCAATGCTTTAATACCTTTATACAACACCGTGTTTGTGTGTGCCACTTGTGTGTGTCTGTGTGTGTGTGTGTGTGTGTGTGTGTGTGCGCGTGTGTATCTGTGTGTGTGTATGTGGGTATTTGTGTGTGTGTGAGCATGCATTTCAGGGTTTAACAAAAACACTTCAAATCCCTCATTCAAGTTCCCTACTGTTCCACTGTCACACACACACACATGCACATGCACACACACACCAGACACAGACATGCACACACACAGACACACACACACATAGACACCCACACACACACACAGACACACAGCGGTGGGCTCTCAGTGTGTGAGTGACCCAGACATTTGGCATCTTTCACATCAGGGTGCAATCTCTTTCTTTCCTGTCTTTCTCCTCATCAAACAGAGAAGAGAGGGATGGAGGGCAGAAAGAGGGGGGAGACAGAAGGTCAGTGGAAAAGAGAGAGGGATGGGGCAGGGCATAATGATGATCCAAAAACACAAAATAACAAAGGAAGAGGACAAGAGGAGTGGGTTGCTGGAAGAAGGTGGAAGAGAAATGGAGAAAGGTGGGAAGGAAAAGTATGGGGGTCTGTAAGGGAGGAATATGGCGAAGGATTGAGGCTTGTGATGACAGAGCTGAGGAAAGACAAATAAAAGAGAAATCCAGAGAACTTAAACAGAGTTTTCTTTATGAACATCAAGAGTGAAGGGCCCCAAAGTGTTCTCTAGCAGAACTAGTGGGTCCTTGTGGATCATGAGTGCTGTGGGTTTGATTCCAAACAGGGACTCTATTATGATCCTGTCATCCCCCCATTCCTCCACCCGTTCTTTAAAGTGAATTCTGTCTTTAAAAAAATATGTTATAAGTGCTTTTTAGACATTTCTGTGTAAAAACCTAACATTCACATATTTGGAAGCATTGTACAAAAGCAAATTAGGAGGCTAATGTGCTTTTTGTTCTGTGCTCAAATAAAAAAGACATTGGCAGCATACAAGGGAAAAAGAGAGACACTGTGGTCAAAGCATATCTCATTTAAATTTTTGGAGCTTGTAGTAGTCAGGATACAGGCAAGCCACAGATATTTTAAATATGTGCCTTTCCAGATTCTTGCTAAAACTTAGCTAAGAAGATCAATACCACTCAGTAATCTGAATGATAAGTATGTGGCAAAAAATTTTTTGGCTGACTGGAAACAGGCAAAACAGTGGGCCTGGATTTGTCCGAATGTAAAAAATCAGCTTACCAGCACCTCTAAAACTAACTAAGTACTAGGATATGTCTTGTTGTGGTTTCAGCTAGTTTCCTGGCAACCACATGATGTCAAAAAAAAGATACCAATGAAGTCACAGCGACCGGCCAAACAAAGGTCTGTTACATAACCCTAATAAAACCGTGACCTGCCATTTTCCAACTACGGCTTTTTAATACTGATAAGAAATATGTAACAAAATAATTAAAGACCTTTGGAGCTTAGGGAAGTTTGATTATTTATCTTCAAAGAGAGCAGACAAGCTTTTCCTCCATATATACAATCATTCCATCAAGCTAACAAGCTGCTGCACAGTAAAGAATTTCGGTGTAAATTAGTGGTTCAATATTACATTTTAGACTACAAAAATTTACTTTTTAAGCATCAAAATACTTGAGGGCTCCCGACTTTGTCTAACCAAGCAAATTTGTAATAGGTTCAGATTCTAGTAGTGTATCAGAGGCAAGAATATTCTTCAAAAGCAAAGCAGGTTATTGTGATGGAAATGTCTCAAGCTATGTTTGAAATGAACAAGGAGTTGCAGCAAAATTTATCAGCATTGAACATTTCTTTTGTTTCTTTGACACGCACAATGAATAGAGGTTAAACCAAAGTTTTTTTTGTTTCTTTATTATTTTATATAGTACAGGAGCACATAATTTTTATAATTTTTCATTTGTAGTTTCATTTGTAGTTCTTAACAGAAGTTGGGAGTAAAACATTAAAAAACATAATCAGCAATAAAAGTAGTGAAAATATGCAGGTAAAAACAAAAACTCACTTCATAGTGACAAGAGAAACAGCTCTTATGACACACAGACCCAACAACAGCAAGACAACAATCAACAAATAGCATGACAACTCTTTCAATAGGCGTAATTACAAATAATAAAGGAAACAACACTGAAAAACCCTCACTGTTCTAGTCTTCACAAGTTGGAGGTGAGGTGCTGACTAAACCGCTCCCTGCTGCTGACCAGCTACTGATCGTCTAGGTCAGGACATAAACACACACACACACACATACCGCTGTTTCCTGCCAACTGTCAGCTCCCATTCGCACACAACCACACACACGCAAGCACGCTCACCGCTTCAGGTGACAGAGATTAATAGCCTTACTGACTGACAGAGTAACTTCCACTTCCTTTGTGTCACTGTCAGCCCAAGGCTGCATGCATGTCTCAGTATGTGTGTATGTGTGTGAAGCCATTATTAGAAGTATAATTGCAGAGACATTTAAAGTGTTTTCCCTCAAGGGCTCTGCCGGCATCCAATAAAGTTTTCATACCGCAGGAGAGACAGAGAGCGAGTGGAGAGAGTGGCAGAGGCGACAAAAGAGAGGAGAGGAAACAGAGAGACAGAGGAGGAGCAGGTGTGTGCAGCAGCCAGCAGCATGCATGCCGTGTCCTGGCAGTCTACACACAGTAAGTAACTTAAAACAAGAGGCTACAGTCTCTGCTTTTTACTGTTAATCTATGCAGCACTGCTGTGCATGGAACTTAACATTGCAGATGTGCATCAGCAAGAACCAGTGATGAGACAAACTGACTCAAAGAATGTGACCATGAGGGGTCTGCAAAAGAGAAGTAACTAAAAATAAGTTTATTTTACATAACTAAAAGGAAATCGAGACAAAGACAAACAAACCACAACAAAACCAAACAGTATGGGAGCCAGAGGAGAGAGCAGCGAGCACAGAGCCCAGGTGTTGCCAGTACAACTGATGACCACCTGCCACACCCACCTGACTCCTGCATGATCACGCCTGCTCACAGGGTCATCACAATGACTACTGTGTAAGAAATTTGGTTGATAAGCAGATAACCACATTAGCTATTGCTATTGCAGGCAATCTATTATTTTATACTACTTCTTTGATTTGGCCAGTGTTTTTTAGATCAAACATGTTGCCTTGAAAATGTTTACTTGCAGTATTTTTGCTTGTTTGTTTTTCTATTTTTCAAATGTATCAGTCCTATGCAGAGATTGTACTTTTAACTCTGACAGTATCACGACCTTAGTAACCTTCTGGTATTTGCTGCTCATCTCCCTGACTGTCAAATCTACTTGACTTCTTTCCATTTAAGTGGTTGGCAAGATTTTATTTGTCATTCACCTTGTGTCTACCCTGACATGGTGCAGTCCTACAGAATTTAAGCATGACACAAATAAATATTATGATGGTAATGCTAATAAAGGGACATAGACTCCTGAAACAACAAACAAACTTAAAGGACCAATTTTGAAAATGTTGTCCTCAATTTCATCAACTGATTTTCCACAGTGGGATGTGAACCTCTGTGTTTACCTGCTAGTTTTTTATTATTTGTTTGTTTTTGTAACTAAAAATTGTCCACAAGCAAAGCAAAAGACTACATGATAGGATCAAAAGCAACCAAACAGGCCTTGAATTGGGTTTTTGGCTAAATTACAATGGATACATTCATTATTAACTTTTGCTCTTATAAAGACAGAGCAGTGTAAATTTGCTGTGCACATGTGAGCCATTGCTGTTGTGCATTTTCACTGTTTAGAGATAAAGTGTCGTCAGTGTGAAGTTGAGCGATGCAGAGAAAAAGTGAAGGCAGAGGAAATGAGGAAAGGTGATTACTGGTGCAGTGAATCTCTGAGGATGAAGGGTTTTTATTAAAAACAGACGAGAAGAATGCTTGACAACTTCTCTCCTCTCTCATTGCCTCTGTGTTGTTCTTTCTCTATCTTGTTTCTCTCTCTCTCTCTCCCACCTCCCCCTTGCCTCTCATTCTGCCACCCACCTCTGGGATTTACATGTCATATTGAGACTGGATAGACTGTACCTGAGAAGTTTACCTAACTAAACAGCTCAAAGTACAGCTTGTCCATTTAAATAAGATGGAACGAGAGTAGGAAAGACGCACTGCCTCCCTCCCTTTGTCCAACACTGCTTCTTCCTTATACAGGGAACCTGTGTTTTTCTTCAAGACGAACAAGAAAAAATCCCTTTTTTTAATCCCAGAAACCAAAATTTAGGCTTATTCAGAAAGGACATGTACAGTTTTTCTGTTTGTGCATCCATATGCACAAGTGTACTTGTTAAATATCTGCATTATTTGTATTTGTTGGATGCCTTCTGAGATGGAACCATTTTAATGTACCGTCCTTTGTTGTCACTGTTGTATGCAAGAATGCAATAAAAATGTATGTCTGCAAGAGACAAACACACATTTTCTTATATTCTATATTTTATATATATAATGTCATAATTACATGATTGTCATAATTATATTTTAATTTTTGCTCTGTTTACATAACTCTGATTTTTTTGACAAATTATGTTAATATAGTTTTGTTTATGTAACAATTGTTTATGCAGGCTCATTGTCCTTTGTTCCAACCACAATAGATTTTAATTCTGGCTTTCACTACCAGAATTTAACAGAGATAAATGTTATAAAAATGATAAATGTTAAGAGATGATTGCAAATTGTGGCAAATAGAGAGGAGGAGACAGAGACATTGAGTCATTGCTGAAGCTCCCTAAGTTGTGGTTTGAGATTTGAAAGATTCAAAGTCTTGTTGAAGGAAGCTTTAAGATGAGTCCTGCTGACTCTGATGAGCCTCATGTTTTAGTTTATCAATAACAGTGATGAAAGAAATGCAACAATACACAATGCTAGTCCTTAACTGAGGAGGGACTTTGGATTTCCATGGAAACACAGCAACCCTTCATGTGGCACCTGAACCAGGCCTCTGTATACAGTGTTTGGGCCAAATTATTAAGATAAAAATGTTACAGCATGCGTGAAAGACTTGGATGACAACCTCTTACTTTTGTGGGCCAGATCAGGCCCATTTATAATCGTGCTGTGAATGGGCCAGACCTGGGCTGAGGCCCCGGGAACATACTCGGCCAGAGAAACATAAACATGTTTCCCATGTGTGGCCTAATTTTCTTATCTGGGTCACTGTAATTGAAAATACATGTCTTTTGTATTCCCTTATCTACAATTAAAATTTGCCACCATCTCTTAGTCTTAAATTTAATGGCTTACATAGGAAAAAAAATCCTTCTTGCCTTCTTGTATCCATTAAAAGTAAAGGACATGAAACAAAAACAGATACAGATCATATTTTAACAGTTGCTGTTTTTTAGTGTAGACTCACTTTATAATTTATGTTTTTATTGTCCTATATTTAACAAAATATGGGGTGTGGGAGGGGGGCTATCATCTGCCATCTTTCACTCATGGGTGCAGTCCTTGTGATGGCAAATGACCAAACTGTCCAGGCTTAAGTCAACAAGTTGTATGGTAACCTATGCAATTCATACACACATGTCGCTGTGATGTTAAAATCACATCCTTAGGTAAAGTATGAGGTAATGGAGTAATGCAGGCAGTACGCAAATCACAGATGGGACAAAAAAAAGATGTTTATGACCCAGATGGTCAGCTGCCTGTGTGTTCTTTGGCACTGATGCAATAATATGAACTATTCTTAGTGTCCAACCACACAGATTTTGCGCCAATCAAAATACCAGCTCAGAGATTAGCAATATCAAAAATTCTCAGTGCCTCAAGGAGTCTAATATAGACAGTGTCATAACAGCAGACAGATTGGTAAAATTTGCATTTCTTATATTAAATATATTCAATTTTGATCAAATAAGTACATACAGTTAGTAAAAACAAACATTACAAGCTGATTCTTTGCAAAAATCCATTCCAGTTTTAATTCAGGGTGAGTCTTTACCTCTGTGAACTGCTGTATGCCTCCTTGAGGATACACATGTAAGTTGTACTCCATGTTCTTGCTAGTACAAGTTTTTATCTTATTTCTTTGCCACTACTGTGTCATCTAATCAAATCTTATCAGCCTCTCTCTCTGCAGTCCCTCCCTCACTCACAGTTGCAGGAGGGCTGTGTTACATGTCGGAGCACAAAGATCTGATACCTGCTGCTGACACTGAACACAACCTGTCATGTCCATTTGAACAGGAAGGAAACAATGGCTGATGCGTGTTTAATTAAACAACAAAATGCAAAGACATGCAATCCAACAAAAGCAACAGGACACAAGTGAGGACCAACAGAAGGTTTGTTGTGACATCGCCACCTAGGAGGGAGCCTTGGACTGCGTTTGTGTGTATGAGGTGCGTTTGTGTGTGTGTGTGTGTGTGTGTAGGTGTGTGTGTTTGCGTGTGTGAGTGAGTGTGTTTGTTTGTCTAGCAGGGGTGAGTAGAAAATTACACAACGGGAGATGGAAATCAAGCTAAATAATTTATGCACAAATTATCTAATATATACTATGATGTGCTGTGTTTGATTGCTAAAACCAGCAGCATAAAAACAAGGCCTTGCCTAAAAAACTTAAGGTAAAAGAGGATAAAGGATAAAATACAAAAAATTCAAAATAAAAAAGTGTAAGTCAGAGTTCCTTGAAACTCCATCTCCATGATATTTTGTCCAGCCACTTCATCTACAGGGCGCAATATATTTTTTAAGTCCAGTTTCTGCTCTGTAATTGCTCTGTAATTGCTAGAAACATCCTTTTTCTCTCTGACGTGTTGCTATACAGGGACCAGAGTGTGTTACAGTCATGTCACAATACTGTGTTGCCCCATTTAAGCCCCTTTTAGCAATTTTAGTTTTTTTTCCTTTTAAACTACAGGAATAAAAAGATTAAACACCCATTTTGTTCAAAGTCCAGTCCTCCTCTGTGTGCTCTATGGTTGTGTGTCTAATTTGGCCTGGGTGTGTCTATTGTGTGTTGGCTTTACTGTGGGCCATTTGAGTGTTTTCTGACCAGAAGAAGATTGCAGGTAAAAAATGAAAATCCATACTCAGATGCTGTCCCTGAGGGGGCCCAAGAAGAGGAGGGGGATGAGAGACATGAAATGGAGAGAGAAACATCAGAGCAGTTGTCATTGCTAGCTGCTCCACAGTCACTTCTACCTGCACAGTTAGCACAGCCACAACTCCTCCTGATTTAGACTGGTCATCTGCTCCTAATGTGTTTGTGACAGAGTGTGTGTGTGTGTGTGTGTGTGTGTGTACAGGGCCAGGAGGGGCTAAATGAATCAATGTGCTGTGTGTAGCTTTACAATAAAATAAGATTTTACCTATTTTAGTTAGTAAAAAAAAAAGAAACCGACTAAAAAAAATCAATATGTAGCAGTTAATGCTGATACTGTGACAGGCCACCACAATTAAATCAATGTCTGGAAAACACTGATGCAACTCAAACCACAGCAAGTGAAAAATGTAACTGCAGCAAAAGCAAATAAAGGCAATAACAGGGAACACCCTAACACAACACCAAAAAAAGGTACTTTACCCCAACACATGGCCACTTACAGTATCTTTATGAAATATAGCTGCTGAGTAGCATAATGGCACAGAACAACAGAATTAGCAAAACGATCTTTATAGCCACCCTCCAATTAAAATGTGTTTGTTATGTTTATGACCCTTAAAATGTCACATATTGACTATATTGAGTCGCATTTGCGCAAAGGTTGTCTCTAGAGAGGTGTTTTCACACTTCTCTATGGAGAGATGTCTGCACACCTCCCTAAAATCTTGAATTCAACTCACCCTGGTAAGTTACAGAGTATATGTGTCAGTACCATTGACTGTATAAAACACTGGACAAACCCATCGTAACGTCATCCATTGGTTTCTGCCTGAGCCAAAGTGAAGCCTCAGAAATCTCGTCCTTGGAGCCGCCATTTCTCTGCGCCTGACTCCGCCCAAAGCCCGCCTAAATGAAGAAAAACCAAATATTGGAAAAGAGGTGAGGCTAAGGCAGGGTCGAAGGACGAATGCCACACCCACTCAGCTAACAGCCCCGGGCTAGCAGATATTCTATTCTATCTTCTATTCTCTTTATAAACTTTAGGTATGTTCCTGCAATCCCAGCTAATGTTATTTCTGACATTGTTAGATTCACAAAATATATCAGTAAATACTATGTTCACTTGAAAAATTCAAAGTGAAATATTCTGTTTGAAAACAAAGTTATTTAACTAAGCAATAACTCAGGTTACTGCATGTATAAAGCCATCAAGAGTTTAATCTGCATAGCTAGCTACTGCTAGGAGGTTGAAATAATAAGGATGCAGGCTTTTTGAATTTTAAGATCAATTTAAGATCACCAGCAATTTTTTGTGGTAGGTGGGTCAGAATGTGTAGTGTTTCCTTTGTGATTGTGCTTGAAAACTTTAATATAAATCTTATATTTGTGAAGTTTCTCCCCTTCTTCAAGCCCCATTGTTCTTCATTGTTCGTCTCTGTATATTTTTCAGTCTTTCTTTTTCTGGTTGCCAGATAATAAATTGGTTGACACCAGACATTTAGGCCAACGATGGAAATATCACACCCAAATATCAGGCTGACCCTCAGCAGCCCTCTCATTGCCTGCCGGACAACATCCTTCTTTGTTCTTCGTACACAGAGGACAGGAAACTGATACAGCAAGGTAGAAGGACAGAGAGGGAGGAGAGGGAGGAAGAAACAAAGATCTAAGAGATTTTTTTAAAACAAGAACAGCATACAGGTGGAGACGATGAGGGGGGCAGATGAAGGCAACAGAATCAACAGAAAAAGATCAGGTGTTTGATTATTGCAATTATCTCTCCCTCTCTCTCGCTCTCTGAGGATCCAAAGCATCATTAAAAGCTCATTTGTGCTTTTCCCAAACTCCTACCATTCTGCGTTGATTACATGTCTCATTGATGCTGCGGTGATTAAGACAACAATTGTCATTCTTTGGCATACTGACCTACCAATCAACATACTTGTCATGATAAGTAAACTTTGCATTGAAGCTTCTATGTCTTGTCACTTTCATAATTAATTGTAATGCATGCACATGTTGCTGACATAACCAAAGCATCATGCATGTTTTTTTTCCATACTCCTGAAGACTAGGTTGGGTTCTCTAAGGTAGAGAAAAGCCAATTAAGCTTTATGGACTAGAAGTTTAGTTGCCTCTTGTATTTTTGTTTTCATACAATTAAAAGAAGAAAGCTGACATTGATAATAATTATGTTTTTATAATTAATTTCAAATGTCGCCTATTATTTAGCAAAAAGTGTCCCTATCCCAGAACATAAACTGATAATCTAGGTCTCGAACTGTGTTGAAGTCCAACTAGCACAATTTTTTTTAACAAGTACTTACAGTTACTTTATTATTTTATCTTAAGCTGTGTTGTTACAAGTGCAATCCATCTGTGCCATATTCGCTGAAGCCCGAATAACAGTACCCACAGTGTCCACTAGATGAGACAGCTTCTTGCAGGCTCAGCGACAGTAGCCTTAGCCCTAATCTGGCCATAACCACTTACAATCAGGTGTGTAGGCGGAGCATTTCACACTGTGGCATGTTGTGTTATGCTGGTGCTAATACTTTAAAATAGTTTCAGATTTTTTCTGTTCTCAAATTGTCATACATACCTTAATCCTGGTTGCCATCTGCAATAAATATATAATATAATAATATAATAAATATATATATTCAAATGTAAGCTCCGATTTTTTGGTACTCAATGCCAGCATTGTGCCCACTGTTATTGAGAATACAGAGGCTAACTGCAGATTGTATATGTGTACTTTAAATTATTGTTGTTGTTGTTGTTGTTGTTGTTGTTGTTGTTGTTGTTGTTGTAACCGTTTTGTAATCCATAATTTTCTTTTTAAATTTTCTGCTTACATTTCAATTAGGTAATATATTTGTTTTATTTATTTTGCCTTCTCATGCTAAAGCACTTCTTTTCAAAGTTTCTTTGCAAATTAGTGTTGTTTTTAATTATTTTTTTCCTCTTTTTAAGAACTTGATCCTGGTTCCTCAAGTTTTTCAATTATCCAGGTTAATCTGAGAAGTGTTGTGTTCTCAAAAAAGAAATAACAGTTAATTTGTGAAAAACTCCAAATGACTTTCTAGAGTGAAGACACTGTGTGTCATTTATTAATTCACTGATGGACTGATCAATTACACAAAGGGGAAAGTGTTGATTATGATGTAACACACTGCAATAGCGGTTTCATAGAAGGTTGCTGAGGAACAAATTGTTTCTTGCTGCCAAGTGAACAAGCTTTATTTTTACGTTGCTTTGTGTTGCTGCATTTGATCTGTTTTGATTCTTGACAGTTGGATTGGATCTGATGACAGCTCAGGGCCTGCGATGCTCTGTGTGTGTCTTCTGTAATTGGTGATGCTTGATTTTCCTGTTTTAGAAGCAGAAAACCAGAGCAGCAATCTGTCTTTGCACAGGCAAATAGTCAAACCATCAAGGCGAGGTTTTTTATTTTTTAAGATGTGAGGAGTAGAAAGAGGGGATATTGCTACTGATAGATCAAACCTGAAATCAATGAAGTTGGCACAAGACAGGAATTCACTCTCTCTAATACTGCAACACATACATACGAGTACAGGGGCTAATTAAAGGAAAGACAGAGTGGAGGAGAATCAGACAGGCAGGTATGCCGATGGGATGAAGGAGACTTAGACTTCATAAAGGAAAGCAAGCAAATTGACCTCCTGAATGAGGGAACTGTTTCATTACATGTCCCCCAGGTGTGCAGGGTAATAAGGTTAAAGCTAGGGGCACACACTACAGGATTAAAAGACACAAAGACACACAGGCAGGACAGAGTGGAGCTTGAGATGAAGCCATTGCACCAATGTAATTACTGTGTTGTAAAACACCCCCAACACATTTCACATGAGAATAACTGGAATTGTAATTGCATCTTGTAGACAAGAATCTGATTCCTTCAACATGCTTAAGGTTTTAAGACCACAGCACAATTATTTAGAATACACATGCAAAGTTCAACATTCAAAGTGATCTTCTTCTCAGGTTAAGAAATATTGTGTGTATGAAGGTAGCCTTCCATTTTAAACAGTATAAATCGCCAGCTATTTTATAATATGCCTTTGACATCTGTCCCATGTCTGCCTCACAGTCAGATACACCTACTTCCAAAGATGCATGTCTGTTTAATTTCAAGAGACACGTATGTGTTTTCATGCCTCAAGTCCTGTTTTTCTCAGACATGCTTGATTGCTTGATGCTTGACATTGAAGTCACATGAACCTTTTATCAGTACACCATTTTTAGCAATTTCTACATGTTACATTTTAAAAAAATTCTCCTACAGATTTTAACTGACCGACTTGAAATTTGGTTTACACAATCTTAAAACCTTTGTGATCAAAAGTTTCCAAAAGCTTTTGTTTGTGAATAATGGTGTGGCTATGGTGTGCTTGCAGAATTAATTTACATTGTATTTGAATTGACCAAGGTTATAGGTTATATCTCAGAGGTGTGATGCTGCAATTTCAGAGGTGCATGCTGGGTAGTATGCTGGTAGACAAAGCGAAGACTGACTGAATGAATGAATGAACAGCACATTGAAATGTAACTTGGGGAACTCATATTGTTTTAACCCTGTTCTTTGTATGAAAAAGTCACATTTTCATCCTTAATAATGTTTGGTCAGGCTTAAATTGTTTGTGCATGAGCACTAAATTGTAACCCCATTATTGCCATACCTCTTCAATCTTTTATTTATTTCCCTCATTTAACAACATTTTACAAGCTGAGAGCCCTGTCACTCACAGCTGTGCACTTACTACATAAAAGCTCAAGTACTAAACCGAATTGGAGTGTATGTGTTGTAAACTGCACATACTCGTAAAAATAACTGGCCTGCACAAAAGCTTTGGTTGTTAACTTTTTGGAAATCGATGTGACTGATCACAATGAATAGGAATAATATGATGGTCAGTGATAATCTGCTTCAGTAAAGCTCCAAAATTTTGCTACCAATCCATCTCTGTGTCTTGACATGAAAGTGTATTTCATTTGTTATTATTATTATCATAATCGTTTTTACCAAACAAATAACTTTTCCGCCCCACGGTCAGATGAGTATGAGAAACATGTAAAATATTGCTATAAAACTCTTATTAAAAAAGTGATTGCTAAAATGAAAGGCAACAAAATAAATGATTCTTATGATTTTCTGATGTCATGTTCTGGTAAATGCTGCAACCAGAGGTTTTGCCTGTTTTTTTCCATTATAAAAAGCATCCAGCAGTAATGTTTCCTCCACAGTGACCAGATCTGTAACTCTGTATTAGCTTGTCATTTTTAGTACGTCAGAGGAGGATTTCACATAATAAAACAAGAAAGACATGAACAATGCAACCACACTTTTTGCACCATGCTGATGGTTAATGATGGTTCTCCTCAGGGTGCTGTATTAAAAGAGAATTTTTGATGCATCTTCTTTGTCAAAGCAAAGGTTAAATTAAAAAAACAAAGTCTCCCAAAGAAGGCTGTTTGAAAAAGTGTGTGCTTTTTAGTTGGCCAAGGTCAACAGTCAGTCCTGAATCTTTTATAGCACAGCAGAATGACCTACTGCTCTCTCAACCACCATCTCACTGACACACACACGCATGCACACACACATGCCCACACACTGACTGGAGATGGGAAGTCAGTAAAGATGGGCATACACACACAATAGCCTGCTGTTACCCCACACACATGCAATCCCTGGCTGGACTGGAGATGGGAGTTCACCACTAACATGAACACACACACACACCCATGCACACACACACACACACACACACACACACACACATACAGTATGCACCCAGAGTGAATAGTACTAGTTTGAAGGGCAGAGGGGCGGGGTTAAGAGGTGACCAGTGTCCAGGTGTGCCTATCCAATTATCTGCTGCTTCTGCCTCTCAAAAGTACACTACACACACGCGCACACACACACACACATATGCATGCAAGCACACACAAAAACACACCCTCCCCGACTTGAATTTCTTTCTCATCTCTCCCCACCGCACAATTAAAGTACCTCCCTGCTCCAGCACCTGGTCTTCCACTGTAAAGAAAAAAGGGAGGGAGGTACAGGAGGAGAAAGATCAATTTGATATCCTGTTTGTATTGTCTCTCTCTTGTCTGCATCTCAGGCTGCGTCTTCTATTTCTTCTTCTTTTTTTTATTTGAAGTGAGATGGCAACCTGTGAAAGCCGACCCGCGTGTGTCTCCGGTCCTATTTGGCATGCCAGCGACTGCTATTTGACTTTGAAAATATGAAATCCGTGAGGAACAGGGGATACAGCAATGGAGGAGGAGGAGGAGGAGGCGGAGGAGGAGTGGAGAGAAAAGACAAGATTGAGAAGGAGGAGTTTGAACATACTGATGGGTTTGTGTGAAGAGAAGAAAGACGACAGGTGATGGAAAAAATGTGGAGGAGGCATGAGAGGGAGAGAGAGAGAGAGAGAGAGAGAGAGGTGGAGGTGAGAGGGGGGAAATTGTTAAACAAACAGAGAAAGTAATAACAGTAGCTGAACGTGAGAACAATGTGGAGGATGAAAAGAAAAGGGGAATTGGAGCAGATCAAAGCACAGTAGGGCGAGGAGTGAAATGGTGAGATGAAACAGGAAGCTGAGAAAAGAGTGAGATCGAGAGTGAGAGTAACAAAGCAGGCGAGGCAGCTTTTGGGGGAGGCAGTGTGGGGAGAGGCCGTGCTCCATCCACAGGTTAAAGGTTAAGACAGCACACACACTTCATGTAGGATTCAAAAATGCAGATGTGGCAGCCACCAAAATCAGTCTTCCTTCTCTTTTTTTTGATGGCTGGTTAACTTTAAGTATATTGATGACAAAATTAGTCCATAGTTGCTTTGTTTGTTTGCACCATCTGAGTGTTTTTTTCCTTTTCTGCAATGGTTCATAATATGGTGATTTGTCACATGCTACAGTGAGAGCAAACACATGCTACACAGTGGACAGTCCACCTGTGATATTACTGTCACTGTAATCTGAGGAGTAGCGCCAACATAAACCCTTCAAGTCGCACAGCTGCCTTTAGCTCATGATTTACTGAAACAGTGGACACATGTTAGTGCACAGAAAAGATATTTTATGAACATGGCAACAACACAATAAAAAATAAAGACTATATTGTGATTCATAACAGTAATTCTGTATCAAAAAGTTTTCACCTTTATAGGCTTTACTCCCAAACATGAATACAACGGCCAGTGGAAGAGGAATGTCACATCACAGCAGTCATGGGATTCCATGGGTTAGTTTGTGTGTAATTGTTAGCTAGTATTTTGTTGTGGTTTTGTGTAGCTAGCCATTACTGCTCACTATAAAATGTTACAACCACACTGTTGAATATATATTTTTATTCTCCTTTGGTGTTTTGCAGTAAAACAGCTTCAGGAGAGTTACCACTGAACACAAATTTTTACCTGAGGTCCACCTGTGGTCGTGGAGATTGTGGAGAAAAACTAATTTCATGCAGTCATCTGCAGTAGCTTTCATTTTTCTTAAACTGACATTTATTTAGTCTGATTTTGGCCCTCTGTGTCATCATCCTCTGTCTCTTCCCTTCTTCTCTCCTAAACTGACTCTCAGGATTTTTCTGAAAGAGAAGTTGATTTTTGTGATGAATTCCATCAGCTACTTAAGAAAAAAACTCAGTGGAGGCTCATCCACATCCATTGATGTCACTGACCAAAAACCTCTGCTACGAGTGTCTCAATACAGACCACAAATAGAGTGGAGCTGAGCAGCCTGTGCATCCTTCCCCCACTTCTCCAAGATGAGTGGTCAAACAACTTCTGCAGCATTGATTGGTCCTACACTGAGGCTAGAAACGTGCTGGATTGGCTCAGCTAATTACTGATTATTCGTGGAGCTAGCTATATAACATGCCAGATAAGCTTCTAATATGGCTTCTTCTTTTGCATTTTATTGCTGGAATGTAGGAAAAGATGGCTACCATCACCAACTATCTTGGTGTAATCATTTCATTCTGCTCATGTTGTTAAAACTGTCCATGCTGTATTTATATTAGTGTACACTTACTAATGTTACTGTTATTCAGCTTATATATCTCTGTAAAAATGTGCTATCTCCAGCCTTTAAGTCTACATTACTCTGCACTCTTGCACCTCTGGTTAAAAGCTAAACTGCATTTTACCCACTCAGAACTTTTACTCTGGCAATGACAGTAAAGTTGTATGTAATCTAATGATCTAATAACCCATTTTTTACATAAACAAATTGACAAAAAGAAGTAACATCCAAAGTGTGCTACACAAGCGTCTTGACGTCTCAGACCAATTTTGGATCTTTTGGATCTCTGAATCAATATATTTCCTGCAAATGTTCTACATCCAAGCCCTGATCCACCAATAAATGATGAAATTTATGTGATTGGTAATGATTAGTAACACTACATGTGAACTGCATACTTCTGACCAAGAAAGTATAACAATAGTGAGCCACTCCTCACTGAGCAACACGTACCTGACTGCCTTTCGTATCCTGCGCCTTCACTAGAGAAAAAACATTCCCAGTCAATCTTTCCAGTACATCCTGTTAACACTTTGGCATACAAAGTGCTACACTACCCTATACCCTCTTTTTACCTGTCTCTTTTTTTCCCTATATATGCACAGCTGGTGGCTGCAGGTATTTCAATGCGTGTATATGTCTTGGTAACGTAGGTGTGATTAGGGTGTAAATCAGCCTTCTGAAGTGGAGCGGTCCTTGTCGCTTTAAGTTATTAATAACAGGCCTTAATCTTGGTGCCATATGTGTGTGCACAAATTTCTCTTCATTTGTCTGCCATCTGCAGTGTTGGTGAGCATGTGCTGTAGGAGTGTGTGTCTATCTGCATTTGTGTGTGTATATGTGTATGTGTACTTGTGTTAGAGGCCCCCTGGATGTGCATAACATCATTACGGTGAAACAGTCTTCTCAGGTAAGTGAAGTGGTTCATCTCTGTCACCTTAGCTCCTCACCTGCAACCATATGTACACACACACACACACACATACACACACACACACACATAAACATGCATAGAAATGTGCTACAGCACCAACAAATTCATACATAAACAGCAAACTCTCATATGAGAATGAAGCAGTGAAAGCAGAAATAATGAAATAAGATGAAATTCTGTGAATGAACAGATGTTGTACTGTTCAGATCTCCAGTTGGTGTTTTCTTCACTTTTACTGCAGACACTTAATTGCTTTTTAGTTGCAGATAGCACATTACACACAGTTATTTGTTGTTTAAAGTGCTTAATAATTGTATCATTTTTCTTACATTTTCACAGGTATCTGTTGTAAATGAAATAATCAGCTCTTACTGCACTGAAGTTTTTTTAATACTGCTGTGTATATTCATAATTATTGTAGCAGCATTTATTCCTTGGCTGCATCAGTGTTGTTTTCTTCCAACACTATTTATGGGGTGTTTTTCAATCTATGTTAACTGTTGTGTAACATGCGTTATTTTTGTAATGCTCAGAGTGAAGAGCATACTCACACCCTACCAGTTTTTTAAGTGAGGGATAATGGGCAACAAAAACAAAGCCTACAGGGTAAAAGGCTCGATGCGAGGTGGAAGCAAAAAACCTGAATAATCTGGTACTGAAAGTGGATTTAAAATTATTTTTTGCACCGGCGCTGCCCAGCAGAACTGCAATTAGAGATACAATAATGTCATTGTAAAGACAATTTGGGTCCAGTAATAAATAAGCACTAAGTTTAAATAATTTGTCTCCATGTACATGGACAAGCACTAAAATTCTGGATATTATTGAGTTTTTTGGATAATCCCACTTATGTGATTGCAGTATGAATATATTCTTGATTTCAGGAGCTTGGACATGCTATTTGTGTACTTCCTGAATTACATCAATAGAAACTGAGGAACAGTGTCTGTTATGCGCAACATTAACTGAAGTCAGTCTTCTCTATTCATGTACACCTCAGGTGTATATGAACAGAAGCAAGTAAGCAACCACAGGATCATAAACTGTTCATAAACATAAACTTGCCTGGACTTAACCAAAAAACATGGCAGAACATACACTGCACACTGATCAAGGCAGGCATGCCTTCATCTCAGTTGTTTTTACATTCTGAAACTAAGATGTTTTCACCGCTTGTTTTTAGCATAATGTTGCTAAAAAAAATAAAAAAAAAAACATACCAGGGACAAAATTCATTGCTCTACCTTTCATTAACATTAATGACATCATTGCTAATTTGCCTAATCACACTCACAGTTTTATGCAGAAGAGTATACTGTTCTTACAGGTACACATCACAAGAGAGAAGCTGCCAAACTGTGTGAAAAAAGGTGTCAAAAAAGTCTTTTGTCACAGCTCAGAGTTAGAGATATTATGTTCTTATTGGAAAGCTCCAGGCTGCATGATTTACATTTAATGCCAACATTTAGTGCCCAGGCATGAAGTGGGGCTGCGTTTTATGTCACAGGGTGGATTGTTAGTGTGTAAAAGGTCAGACAGGAGGAGAGTGAGTCAGACTTTCATACGTGAGAGCGGAGTTCATGTCCAGTCACGGACTAAAGTTAACATTTGCCCGTCTTTTTCTCTAACTTAAAGCTCCTAGAAAGCTTATCTGAAAGGTAGAATCCTCCAAGAAGACAAATTTCTGTCCCAGTTTTGGTTATTGCACTGTAGCCAGTAATGCATTTGTGTTTTTGTCTGTTTGTGAAGTGGGCATAACTGAGTTGGCAAAAACATAACACCATAACACACCAAGAGAGATAGTTGTTGCCCAGTGTTTGAGAATCCACCAACAGTTTCTCGGTTGGTTGCTGATGTTTCCATTTTTATTCAGTTTATTCACACCACAACCACATTACAGATTAGATACGTTTTTAAGTGTTAAACTCTTCATTAATGACACGATTTTCTAACTTTGAATTCGATTGTTGATTATACAAATGACTTTTATTATGTTATAGAAAACAATTTAAGGTACTTTGGATTTGGGTGTTTGAGGGGGTTTAACAAAGCACTTTAGTCTCTAATCCTAAACATTTCTTAATCACAGTTGATTTACAATAATACCACAGTTACCACGCAAGACACTGTAGAAAGCAACAATTTAAAAAACATGCTGTTGAATGTAAAAAACATTAAGAGTTATCACTGGATGCAATCTAGGGATTTGCAAAATTGTCTCATATAGGTATTTCTGTCTGTAATTATGGCTGTTTTGGGCCACAGTGAAGCATCCCACATGCAGCATCAGTTTCCCACTAATGCCACACAGGAGAAACAAGAGCTGCTCCACATTTCTGATGCTGACAAGACATTTCTGTCAGATCAAGCCAATATTGTAGAATCTGATCCAGACATTAAAGATTTATTTGTTCATTAATTGAATACCTCTAGTAAACAGCAGAATTAAAAGATCATCTGCATGGAATGTTCAAAAGCATTAGCCAAAACAGTGTATTACCACTGCGGTGCAAAAGTTGAGCCAGGCTCAGACAAATTCTTGACACAGAGCTGTTATTGGGGTGAATGCAGTCTTATTACTGTGGTGTCATTGTCTTCCAGATCCCATCGGTTTCTGACTAAATAGCTGAACTCAAATTATGTGCTAAGAAAAGATGGCATATTCTGAAGAATTACTCTTAATCATAGTATTTTATAAAGTAACTTAGGTCTAAAACAGGTGCATTTCAGCTAAATGAAATCTTTGCTGGGGTCTTGTATGAAAGAAACTGAGACTTTTATGGACCAATCATAATTCTCATTGTTAATCAGATAATTTGACCGTTAAAAATGACAGTGTTTGCAAAAAAAATCTTTATAATTGATTTCACTTGATATCTGTTTGTATGTCTTGCAGCAGACACATATAAAAGAAGTTATGTTATAAATTCTTAATGCAGCAGATAAAACAGACAGTCAGAACACACACACGCGCACACACACACACACACACACAGGCCCACACAGGCCCACACCACAGAGCTCTGTAGGTCCTTACTTAATGAGCTTCAAATGCAGCTCTCCCCTACTGTGCTGAATAGGGAGAGAAAGATGGACACATTAGAGAGGAGATGAGGGAGGAGGAGAGCAAACGAGGGAGTGAGACACAGAAGAGGTGTGGATGAGGTAAATGGAAGGAGAAAAGATGAGGGAGACAAGGTGGGGAGGAGGGGGGAACGTGATGTCTGAAGTGTCTGGATGAGTTATCGCCATATTTATGTTTGTTGGTCTTTATGTTGTGTTATTGTGAGTGGGTGAAAAGATTTTTTTTCCCCCATGAATCTAGATCTGAAAGGGAAGTACTCCATGTACTAGAGTTCTTGTCATTGTTGGAAAAATTGCAGTTTCACATCTGGCTTCACAGACTGGGCAAGACTGGGTATAATCTAGTTATTAATGCATCATATATGATGATTAATATAAGACCAATTTAAAGGGGGAGTGTTAATCTTTGTATCTGTGTATGTGTGCAAATGCAGTGATGAGCCTGGTTTTATATGAAGTCTACTGCCATATCCTCAACACATTAGAAAATTGCCTCCTAAAGGAAATGTTTAACTTGATTTGTGTATCTTATCAGCTGGTTAGTTATAATCTGGATTCTGCTTTAAATCAGAGTGGAAAACAGAAGTGACAGGAAAAAAAGGAGGAAAACAGAGGAAGACAAATGCAGTAATAAATTAATAATAAATTTAGTCTATACCTGGTGACTCTTGAGCAATTTACCTATAAAATATTTTAACTCAAGTTTATGGGAGCTTTCCCTCTCAGTCCCTCTCAGATTTTAGGTTCTGACAGTGTTTGTCATTTACTACAAAGTAAATATCTTTCCATCAGCGGCTAAACCTGCCTTTGTAACAGTGCTACTGTGTCTTTGCCACAGCATTTCTTTTTTTTTTTTTAATGTACACATATTATAAATAGCATGTGTTGTGTCGAAATGTCTGTCATAAGTTGGGGCAGCTGTGGCTCAGGAAGTAGAGACCTTCATGTATTAGAGGGTTGTTGTTTCCTCCCTGGCTCCTTTCAGTCTACCTGTCAAGTGTCCTAAGATACTGAACCCTTAATTTGTTGTAATGGTTGTTCTATTGGTGTGTGTGTGTTTGCATGAAAGCCTCTGCCATTAGTGTATGTGAATGTAGTAAATGTGTGCGTGAATGGATGAATATGGGCAAGCACGCGAGTGATCAGTAGACTTGAAAAGTGCTATATTACAAATTATTTGTTGTGTCTGGTAAAAACACAACAAATTACTGACAATAAGTAAAGGACATACGCATCCGGATGAAAAACTCTTAAACATTCTGTGGTTTTTCACTATGGATGCTGGGAATGACTAAAGCTACAATAATTCTACAAAAATATAATATTACAATGATTATGTACTACCAGATTACAAGTATTTATTTTCTTTTTTTGGATACAATATACCAGTTAATCTTTTAACAGTATAGTGTACATATTTTCTTTTCAAAAGAGGACACAGGGTCGTCTTGTTAACTTGGTGTAATTTTTATTGTCTTGAAATAACATTGTAATTCACTCCAATTTATTTTCAATATAACCAAACATATCCATTATTGCAACCATGGTTGTTTTGGCCTCAATTAAAAAATGAACACAAATACTTACAATGCTATAATCTATATATTTTAGGTGTAAAACTGATCAAATTTAAAAACTATGAAAACTGTACTAATCAGCTACATAACTAATTGATTTAAAACATAATTTAAGCAAATTATTTAGGTGACCAACTGTTTACAACATTAGATTAATAAAGGAAAAAAACAATCATATTAAATAGAGAGAAATTATGTAAAATGTGTCAAATGTAGCTGTAAAATAATTCAATAGATTTTTAAAACTCAGCCCGGAATTATGAAATGTGATCAGATCTCCACTCATTCAGATCAAAACAACAACCATTCACATTACTGGATATCCTGGATATTAATGGAGGAATACTGACCTGAGTTTTAAAAATACATGAAATCATTATTACTCTTCTGAACTTAATCATATTGTCGTTTATTGGTGGGTAATGGAGGGCAGGTTTACTTGTGTGCTTACTCTTTCAATCAAATTGAAAAGAAATTTTAATCTGCTTGCTTATGTTTATCACACAGTGTTAATGTTTGACTGAAAAAATGGCCCACCCACTCCTGACTGTATGTGTGAGTGTTTCTTTTTGCTGTGATTTTTCATATCTGTAGCAGGTCTGACTGTTGTGTGACGCTTTCTGCCGCTTTCCATTTAACTTCTCCAGAATGCTGCAGTTGGTGTGAAAAGCACGTTGCAGCACTGTGGCAGCCTTGACATGCTCAAACACACACACGGTTAGTGTGTGTCACTACCTTTTGTCTATCTTCTATCTTTTTTCCTTCTTCCTTCTGTTTTCTTTCTCTTCTTCTGGCTCAGCATGCACAAACAAACACACACACACACACACACACACACACACACACAGATACACACATACATATATTTACGACCCCTCTGTCCCATGTTATTTGTGCTGGTCCTGACTCCAGCACCAATTACCTGGTGGCTACGGCAACAGGGCCCTAAATGGGTTGTAGCACTGAACAGGCATGTCTGCAATGGATCTCCCAGTGGGAGGGAAGGAAGAGGAGAAGGAGGAAGAGAAAAAGGGAGGAAGAAGAGAATGCTTTGCTGGAGAGAAGATGAAGAGGAAAAGGCAAGATGATGAAAAACAGGAAGAGTAAGAAAGAGAAAACAGGAAGAAGACAGAAGTCACAAGTTCATAACAGGAGAAGAGGAGGAAGTTCAGAAGAAGAGGAGGAAGCAGCCCAAAGGAAAGGCACAAGGAGAAAGAGACAGTAATGTGCCTCCTGCTGTTGGTACATTTAAGAAGAAAAGAGGAAAATAGTAGATGAGAAGGAAAACAGGACTGAGGAACAAGGCCAAGTTGCCTCCGTTTTCTTAAGTGTACTAAATAATACAGTTAATGGTGTTCAATGCAAGTGAGGTGGCTTTAATGACATGTATATTAAAATATTGATGGCGGTCTTTCTTTCAGGTGTCCAATATATTTTTTTTAACTCATCCCACAGTTTCAGTGAATTAATCCCTTTGTATTTTTTGCCATATCTTTACACTTCTGGATGTCTTTCCTGCTGTCGTCTGCTCTAATACCTCTTTTCTCATCCCTTCTCTCTTGTCTCTTTTCAGCTTGTGAGGAGGAAAGGATAAGAAGAGCAGGAGGAGGAGGGGGAGGAGACAGAGGGGTAGGAAAGCGAACAGAATAAAGGCCCGGAGTGGGTGAGAATGAAAAGGAGCTGTCATTTCCAACACAGCTTAAGAAATGATCTTACTGAGCCTAATGCAAGATACAATTTGTGTGATTTACACTACATAGAAATAAAAGGAAAATTTGAATTATTGATCTATTTTTGTATCTGGAAACAGAAATGTAACATCAAAGGACAAGCAACCCTGGAAACCTGCTGGATGCATTCAACAGTCAATTCAATAAAACTGCAGCAAACGATAATGTCAAAATGGCTTCAGTCTCTAATAATGTGGTTTAAAAGTGTCTACTCACAAATTGGCACAGTTAGCACAATTTGAAGTAGAGCAGCTGTCCTGCCTTAAATACATTTCTGCTGATTTCATTGAGAATTTGATTTTGGCATCACGCAACAGCAGCATAACAGGAAGTTATTTGAAGAGTAAATATAAAATAATACATTTCTGGTCCATGTATATTAAATAATATACTTTTACATTATTAAATTGTGGTACCACTTAAACACCCCTTTTAACATTTTTAAGAAGTAAATGTTGCTTAATAAAATAGTAACTACATCATAGTACAAGATTTAAGTTTTAAAGGTGTTTATAAATGTATTTGTCATCCACTTTTATGCATACAAAGCCTCTGTTACTAATATCAATCAATTAATAATTGATTAAACTAAAAACATACCTGTAATCTGTAATTTTATTTAATAAAATATCATCTACACAGAAAATTACCGTTTTTAACAATGGTCTTAGGTCTTCTTTAGCCACTAACTGCTTGTCACGTACTGCAAAAAGAATTATACAAAAATAAATATTGAGTAAAAATATATTTTTAGTGCAGTAACATATATATTTATAATAAATATCTCATGAATTACTTTGATGATAAAAATTAATGTAATAAATAAATGCATACTTGATATTCCATATTCTGCTCTACAAACACATAATATATTTCCAAAAATCATTTCCTGTTGTGATGTGAGTATGAGTATAACTTGTTGCATGATGTGTGAATATTTATGTCTCTAAATCTTAGTTAAAAAAGAAATCATTTTTACAGTTTTATTCATTCTCCCATGAAATCACCATCCCTGAGTGCTCTATATCAATGTTTTTTGTATGAACTTTAGGCAATGTGTCGGTCACACAGAAGATACCTGTTCATATAGAGCGTGGTTATGAAAAGGTGTGCTGCTTTTATTCCACCAAAGAAAATTCCCTCCCTCACAATGTTAATGAAAGTATGTTAGAAAAAAAAATCCATATACTACAGTTGAAACCTCCTCTGTCCAGAAATAGTCTCTTTGCGTTCACAAATATATTATATAAAAATATGCTTTATTTGTTAGTTGTTTAAAGTTGTTGTTTCTGTTTTCTTTTTCCTAAAAAAACTCATCCTTCCTTCAGAGTAAAACCTTTGATATGTATGTAAAATATAATCTAAAAGAAAACTGAAAGAGTGTAAATGATTATCATTAAATAAGATGTTTTCTTACCTGGCAGACTCGCAACTGTCTACAATTTACAGACTGCTTGAAAAATCCAGAAAGTCATTGTTATTTGTTAAGTTAAACATGAATTGATGGAGCGTCCAACGTTTCTGTGAACACTTTGTATTTAACCTTGACGTTCAACATTTTATGTTTTACTACCTGCTGTCTTATTAACTGAGGCATGTTAAATATTGTGGGGATCCTACTTTTCTATCAGGTATTTCCCCTTTAAACTTTGATTTTTTTTCTAAATCATGTTTCCAAGCAAAACCCAGATATTTATTCAAGTATATATTAGCTAATTTATTTAAGATATATTTTGACTCTCCACACAAAGTACAACATTAAGAAAAAGTTTAGACCCAAGGTGATATTAAAGACTGCACAAGAGTATTGGATTAGGCTGTAATAAATGTAATTGATATATAAAAGACAATAAAAATATGTTTTAGTTTGTGTATGTGCTGTCAATAATAGCTGTCTTTGCAAAAATAAACATGTATTGCAGTACAATGCAACATGGATTATGCATTAGGCAACATTAAAGAGAACATTTTGTACCATTATTATAATCACATAACGACAGGACTATTGGTGGCAGGAACATCTGAGACTGTACCAAATGGACTAGTTTTATTTTCTACTCAAATAAACATAATAAATACATTATATAAATATTATATATACAATAAAAAATAAACTTGCCAGCCCTATACGCTGTTAAAGTTGTAAAATGTAATATTTTTACATCAAAACTTCCAAAAAGATTATATCTATGTAATATATATTATGTTGAGATGTGTACTTACTTCACATTACATTACTTCCAAATTTTTCTAATAATGTTCAAACTCAGAGAAATCTGTGATTTTATTCAGGGTAACAGTATGTTTCATTCTGTTGCCCTTCACTAACTCCCAGGGTAAAACCGGTCTGAGAGTTAGGAAGGAATTCAGCAAACGTGACTAAACTTAACGTGAATAAAACTTTAATCTGTGAGCATCTCTGCCTCACACACTCAGTTAGATTTTCGTCTACAATGGTGGCTGTTAAACTGTTTAATGATGAAATTTAAAAAATCACATGATCCTAAGCTACTTCATGACATCATCAAGCTACATCTGTTGTTTTCATTGTTTTGATTTAGTGACCTCTAGAGGCAGAAATTCCATACTATGCTTTTAAAGTCAGGAATTGTTTAACTTTCAGTCATATTAAAGATATCTAAATCACGGAAGCTTGTGAGTAACATAAATCTCTATAGTTTAGTGATAATCATGACCCAGAATTTTTTACTGTAAGTCTCTGACAGTTTTACTACCACAGCATCAGCTGTCACAGACATGTCTGACATGAAAACAAATAAGGGTGCTTCACATAGTGAAAAAATCTATTTTTCTAGGAACAAAACCCTAATTTATTGCTATTAAACTTAGCAAATAAATATCTAAATCTTAGTGACTGCTGAAATTACCCATAACCCAATTATGCATCACACGGTGTGAAAGAGAAACTTGCATCTATTATTGAAGTTGATATAATACTACCACACAGTCATGCGTTAGAAATAATAGCATAAGTAACAGTAGAAATATAACTAGCAGAATACACACATCCACAAAGACACAATTACACACACGAATATTCACACACGCTGAACCAAATGGAAATGGAAATCTTTGTACTCCTCGTGACTGGGCTGTTCAGGGCTGTTTATCTTTCAGCTCTGCTTGGTCTGGTTTTCAGATCAGCTGACTGGGGATCATAGCCTTTTTTTTAATTAAGAAAATAAAGAGTCAGTCTGCAATCCAAAACAGTTTGTTGCCAAGGTGGTTACACCATACCATTTGTTTCTCTCCTACTGCTCTCGTGGTGTTATTTTCAGCTGCAGCAAGCATCTTTTCTCAGTGAAACAGTTTAAAAAGCCCACTGTGGCCTACACAACCTGCCCATCACACAACTGCAGACAGACACAGTCTGTGACTAGCTGGTAACAAAGTTGTGCATTTAGCAGCAAAATATTTCTATCAGGATTTATTCGAAAGAAATGTACAAATTTAACCCAAGCAGAGAGTGGATATTGGATCAGCAACATCAGGTGGCTAGAAACATGGCTTCAAACGAATGCTAATATTTCTCCATATCTGCAGGATGCATAAATAAGCAACTGTTGGCTAACAAGTTCCTCAAATCAGCTTAAAAGATGATACAATTTCTGATATGTTCACAGCTTATTCCCGCTGCCCCCAAGTGGCCAAAAGAGTTCCTGCAGGTTAAAGTGCATTCATCATGCCTTTCGATTCAGTAATTTAAGCTCCAGAGCTAAAGGTGTTAAACTGCAACAGCTCTGTATGAGGAAAACATTAGACAACTTCCTTCCAGTATAACTTAATGCGTCTCTCCGGTTACATCACATCTTTCTTTTATTTAGCTTAAATACAGTGAAAAATTCAGTAAGAGGTTTTAATTTTACCTGGATTTACCCCATCAAAGATAAAAGGGTCTGATCACAGATTGCCTTGCTGGATTTTAATTGTTCTTTAAAATGTTGAGCTTCACATCAGTCAACAGGTTATGCTGCCCTATAACAATTCAACAAAGAGCTGTAAATGAGGTCACATTGTGACTCAGTTGACACAACACTGGTAGGATTTATTTGTCTTCTCTTAGGACCCATCAGACAAACTGCTTTTGACTCTAAATAGAAAAATGTGTTTAAAATTTCCTTCTTTCTTCCCTCTGTCTTCTCACCCACTGCCGAACCAATGTGAGAGTGTGTTTTTCCATGTCTCCATATTTTCAGCATGAATCTCTTGCGTTCTTCTTTAGCACGTGTGGGCGGGTGTCTGTCTTTATGTGTGTGCGTGCGTGTGTGTGTGTGTGTATGTGTATGTGAGCGTGTGTGTATGTGTGTGTGCTAGTAAATGACTGTTTGGGTGTGTTTCCAACGCCAGTCGCACATTCTGCATCACCATTCATCTCAATTTAACAGTGCTCAATGTGTGACTTGCTGCTGTGCATACGTGTGTGTGTGCCCTCATGTATGTGTCTGGGTGTGTATGTGTGTGTGTGTGTGAGTGTGTGAGTGTGTGTGTGCAGCCATCAGAGCCTGTAGATGTATAAATCATTGGTCGAGATTACGGCTGTTTTATTATTCATGATGCAGGCCTTTTATTGCCAGCGATATTTATCTCTTTCCTATCTTTCATGACCTGCAAGAGAAAGAGGGAGGGGCGGGGAGGGAGAAGAAAGAGAAAGAGGGAGAAGGGGGGAGGAAGGGAGGAGAAAGAGGGAGGGAGGAAAGTCAATGTGTTTCTGCCTTTGGAGGGAATGGGAGGCTTTAGCTGAGCTGTACATAAATAAATTTGTTAAGTGGGCGGGTGTGGTTAAGTATTTGAGTGTGAGCATGTGTGGGTTTTGTGTGTGTGTGTGTGTGTGTGTTACCTTGAATCTCCCACTATGGAACCAAAGACCACTAACAGCAGTCCAGCCTGATACATTTTGTTTAACCCTCTCTTATGCTTTTTACACATATGTATCATCTGCTTTTCACTTTTTGTCCCTCTGTTTTGTCTCTTTTGCTGGTTGAGTTTTGGTCATGGCATTTCTGATTCCCTCTGTTCTTACTGGCAGCGTAAATGTTTGCGTTTTTGTATTTATTGTTGGTACGTGCCCATGCATTTTCAATTATGTAGGTGTAAGTGAAAATACAGGTATAGTTTGTGCCTTTTGATAGTGTACGATATGATCACTCATTCCTTTGAAATTGTTTTATGAGATCATAATGATGATCTGTTTTAATCTTTTCTTTGGAGCACTGAAGTGTCCAAAAAATGTTGTTCTTGGTTGTTGAGGATAGATTGATGTTTTACTGTGATTCAGTTGCTCAGTCCATTCAAATCATTTTGGTCCAGATGCAGCATTGAACCAGTACTCATTTCCTGATAAATCTATGTCTGGCAGCTATGGGTTGGTTAAAGACAGGAAAAGATCATGTGAATTTCAAGGTTTAGGAGGGGTAAGGAAAGAAAACATTAGTTAAAGTTAGGGATGGTTAGGGATCAAGGTTAAAAATATGCAAATGTTTGCAGGTCTTTGACAGGACAAGACCTCGTTTTCTGCATGAAACTTGATTGTGCTATAAGCCCATCTATAGGCTCAATACCCTAACCCAAATAATACTGAGGACACTCTTCCTGAATCTCTCTTTTCTCTGTTTGTGGCTGCCATTCCACCTTGTACACTAATGTCCACCAGATGCTTAAGCCATAGATGAAGAAAAAGAACATTTACTTTATAATGGGACATTTGATATTTTCACTGCATTAGCAGATTTATAGTGAATCACATAACAGAAGACCTTTTTTTACACTTTTAACTTTAACTTGTCATAGTAAGAAAAGTGCATATGTTACTAATAACATTAAAATTGGCTCCAAGTATCACAAAGTGTCCCAGATGCCATGACAGTGTGACAAAATGAGCATCAACAAGCTAAAAATAATCACAGCCTATCAGTGTTTCTATTAGCTGACTGAGTGAATCTGCCTGAGCTGGCTTGAGATTTGACTAGAAGTTGAAGTGAATGGGAGTAAGAAATGTAATGCGACAATCCTGGGACACTATGCCTCATTTTTCTTATTTGTGTTCATGCTATTTTCTCATTAATGTCTGAGAAGCGGAAGTAGGAATTCCATGATTTTTCTTTTACTACAATGAGGAATTCATAACATACAGGTAAAAATTAAAGACGGCATGCTTACAGTGATCAAACCAAGCACAGAAACAAATTATCTGTTACCTCATATACAATTAGCAAAACAATGCTGGAAATGTGGCTGTTGAAAAGTAAACTGCTTGAGATTCTGCTTTTGAATTGCTTCCCGCGGACATCACCACTGTGACAGAAACATGACAGAGCCATGGTGAAACTAGAAAACACCACAGCCGCTTCCGGTTAACATGAGGAGAGAAGTTGCTGTTTTTCTGAGGTGAATTCTTATACAAATTAATAATGACTGCTTCCTCTGGGCTCTCTTTCATATTCTTCCTTTGGGTTAAAAAAGCTTTTGATTCATTTTCAAGTGCAACCAGAATTTAAGTAATTATTAATTAAGATCTAAGACCTAATTCTGCCGTACAGCCGTTTTCTCGCCTCTTCCTTTAGATATTCAAACTATCACTACAAAATTTACCCGCATGGATTCTGCTGGGCTTTCATTTCATGTAGTGAGGCCATTTAAACTAAGTGGTCCCTCAGATACTGTAGTTTATCTCTGTCTCCCTCTCTCCATCTCTATCACACACACATATGCACACACACAGAAAAACACATATACAGACACACACTCATGTGGAACTAAAGAGGAGCATGTGTCGCAGGTCAGCCTCCCTTTCACCTCACAGGTGGCAGTCACAGCTGTTCACATACACACACACACACACACACACACACACACGTGCACGCACACACATAGACACATCTGTAGTTGTATTATGGAGCCCTCTGGTGAAGCACTGTAGCTTTCACTGTTTCACTGACATTGACTTAATTTTTACATTTTTTAAATATTTGTACTAACACAACGGCTTAGACTTGATGTTTTTTAATGAAAATTAATTTACGAAATTTGAATTATGATGAATGAATACAATTGTCTGACATGCTTTTGTCCACCTTTTCAGGAAAAAAAGCTGGAGTGTGAAATATTCTTGTAAAAAGCCACTGGAAGGATTTCAGCTACTGTGCAGACTGACTGTATAGCACATCACATCATTACTGGCAACATTACAGTTAAACTAAGCAGTACAGTACAACAGTCTAGCTGTGGATATTGATGTCACCTCTGTCTCAATTTTTCTCCCCCTATCTTCACATAATACAAAACAATGAACTTTAATAAAGACAATATTACTTTGTTGCATGCGTCTGGACCTCAAATAATGAA
>JAPZDV010000023.1:1494680-1524169 GCA_029814665.1 Acanthurus lineatus | reverse complement strand
CGTTTCACATCAGTTGTGGGTGTCACAGCTTTTAACACACACACACACACACACACACACACACACACACACACACACACACACACATGTGCACGCACACACATAGACACATCTGTAGTTGTATTATGGAGCCCTCTGGTGAAGCACTGCAGCTTTCACTGTTTCACTGTCATTGACTTAATTTTTACATTTTTTAAATGTTTGTACTAACACAACGACTTAGACTTGATGATTTTTAATAAAAAATAATTTACGAAATTTGAATTGTGATGAATGAATACAATTGTCTGTCATGCTTTTGTCCACCTTTTCAGGAAAAAAGCTGGAGTGTGAAATATTCTTGTAAAAAGTCACTGGAAGGATTTCAGCTACTGTGCAGACTGACTGTATAGCACATCCCATCATTACTGGCAACATTACAGTTAAACTAAGCAGTACAGTACAACAGTCTAGCTGTGGATATTGCTGTCACCTCTGTCTCAATTTTTCTCCCCCTCTCTTCACATAATACAAAACAATGAACTTTAATAAAGACAATATTCCTTTGTTGCATGCGTCTGGACCTCAAATAATGAAAAATATTGATTTGAAACATCTTTAAGTCGATATTACTCTGTCATGAGGGAACACGGACAGACAAGAGTTTAGAGAGGAGCTGCCATTCTGAAGCTTACAGCATCATCTAGTGGCTGATGATGGTATGGATGATGATTATGATGGTGATGATGATGACGGTAATGGTGATGATAAGCCAGAGAGCACAGCTTGTTGCAACAATGGGTCATTGGTTTCTGTCTTGCAGACTAGAATAATGCATGTATGTGTAAGGAATTACTTTTTTGCTTCAGATTTAAATCCATGTAATTTTTTAAATTTCTTTTTACAGGTCTAATGTGTTGACCTGTGCAATAATCACATATTATTAAGTGTAAGTTTGTTGTTTGTGTCACCTGAAATAAAATCAGCAGCCTAATATATTCTAAAAATGCACATAGATTTCTGATGGTAGTTGGGATTTCTTAGATCTGAAAGCATCAGTCATCTGAAAAACCTAAAATTTATATGGCTCTTCATCCTTCATTTATGAAAAGGCTATTTATTTTTAATGGACTGATTCCCAGGAGGACAGGCTTTTTTTAAAACTTTCTGAGCTAAAAAGTATTAAATCTTAATTTTCCATAGAGAGATGATCCTGTCTATTTAATCTAATAGAGGGTGGTTAACTAAGATGTACAGTAGGGATGGTTGTCAAATGGGAGGACACATTTAATCTACCTAGATGGTGACAGTTTAAATTAAAAGGGACCAAGATCACAAGCTTTAGCCACAGTTCCCTGTCACCTTGTTGCTGTTACTTTTAGGTAGTGAGCAGTGAGATGCATGTCACAGCTTTCTGCAGAAAATTCAATGCTAGCACACACAGATGGAAAATGTTCTTTACTTGTCTGTACAACATTAAACTTTAATATACCAATGGTGAATATAATTGACTGGACTCAAAATCTGTACTGTCCTCAAATCATCCAAAACATCAGCACTTTGTCAATTTCAGGAATTTCAGGAACAGATTAAACAAAATGCCATTGCACTGATATAAAAAAATATTCCCCTACTAGATTTAGCCTCTTAGTTTTCTCACTTGGCCCTTTGATAATTTTTGTATAAAATAAAAATATTTATTTCAGTTAGATACTCGCACTATTTCAAGTCAACAGGCCAAAATGTTCCCATAGCCCAAAAGTTTTGAGATTATAAACTGAACTTACTGTAGACTTGACTAAGTCAATAGACTAAGTGTCAGACTACAGTAAGTGTAAATGTAATGTCAGCATTATGATGATGTGCTCTAACTGTATTTAGCGGAGGATGTGGTTTGACATAAAAATGATTTTCTATTCAGCTGTTTTCATATTGTGTACCTGACTGAAAAAAACATATGGGTCAGCTCTTACCAGCAGAACAGTCACACAGTTTCATTCAGACTCCTACTCTTTCCTTTAAAGTTGGGAAATGACACTTTCAAAAAATGAGAATTGACACATTTTTCCTCATTTTTATTGTAACAATCAGAAAAAACAAAACAATAAAAAAGTGAATGACTCACCCTTCCTTAGATTAGTCCATTTGAAGGTTTTTCACTATCGCTACTTTACTTTGTACATCAATAGTACAACAATAGCCTCTGAGGCTTATGTTAGCTGTGTTGTTATGCAGTATCATTTTATGTCTTGTATATGCAACATGTTTCCTAAACTCTGGAGCATAATAGTTTTTGAGTGAAATACTACATCTTAAGAGAAATTTGCAAAATCTGTCCCTTATTGAAATAATTTGGCCCTCAATAAAATCTGAAGCCTTCTAGTTTTAGGTGGTATGACTAGGTTTCTGCAATGGACTTGGCTCCACAAAATCTATGCAATTTATTTTTATTTAAACTCTACCTGAATCTCATTAAAATGATGTTAAACTAACATGATGTTAATTTAAACCTCTCATGAGGTGAAACCGTTTGTACTACCATACTTATTCCCGAAAAAATGCTAACTTGATGTGTTAATGAACTTACCACATAAATAACAGGTGAAGAAGTCTTTATTTTAATCAAAACCCGCCAATCAAACATGCCCAATATTTCATTTTGACAGTTTTGATATATCTATGACATCTTTAGTCAGATTTTAGGTCTGACCACAGCTTAGTCACAATATAGCAGAGCCATAGTGAAGAGATGATAGGGCATATTATCTCTCTTATCTAGCAAATCTCTACATCTTGGTGAGAGTACATACCTTTAAGATTGGCTACTGCACAGCACTGAGGCATATTAAGAGTATCAAGTAGAATTTTAACATTAATTAAACATATCTCTGCTAGAAGATATATTGCAATGAGACGACACCAGCCATGACACCCTGACAAGTTGACATTTAGATCCATGAGTACCCAGCAATTATTACTACGTAGGTTGGACCATATCAATATTTGAACAAGAAATTATTTTGATCTCAACTACAGGCAAAACAAGACAGGCTCTTCAAATTATATTTACACACAGGGTACCTTTACAAGACAAATTGAGCATTTGATGCAAAATCCAATTTGGATAATATTGTATTTTAGCTTCAAAAATTCCCTGAGAACTTTGCAATTCGTAAAACAAATGTAACCATGCAGTGAACTTCGTTTTTTGTATTGTTACTTTTACAGTTGCAGATGTCTCCTATGCTAACTGCAACCAGCAATAACCACTAGGGGGCAAAGCTGCACATCTTTCGGCTATAATGTTTTTTAATTGTTTGGCTTGTCATCACCCGCACAGCTGCACCCTCACTTTTCTATAATAACCAAGCTGCTATTAAGTGCACACATAGACGTTGTTTAAACACGTATTGGTGGTATTGCAAAATCACAAAAAATCTTACAGAATCGTCAACTACGGTTTTGATGTCGTAATAATATAGGTCAATCTGGTCTTTTGTTGACAGTTTGTTATCACAACACCTTGACAGATAAGCATCTTGGACTCGCCGTGAGCAGCGCATTTAACTGTCGTGTTTTGATGACGCCATCACTGGGACTTTCCGGATACGTCACTCGGGGCTTCCGAGTTATAGAGCTAGCTCTACCTCTGTGTTCGTGTCGGTAGACAGTGTAAACGTCGCTTCGCTGCCCTGGAGTACACGCTAAAAGAGACAATGAAAACACCAAAGGCTCCTTACAGTGACAACATGTTTGAATATTGAGACGTCGTGTCAGGAGCGACAGTCAGTCTGAGAGGCGGAATGTCAACAACGCGGCCCCTCCTCGGAATGAGACGAGTCACCGAGCTAACGTGCCCGGAGCAGCCGACCAGCAGGCTCCCTGCGTCAGCCGGGAGGCAGCAGCTAGAGGCCCCCACTGTGGACGAGTTTGCGGTGCTAGAGGACAAAGAAGACGAGCTGAAATGTGCCAAGCCTCGAGTGGAGCAGGTTTTTAAAGTGGCGTTCACCATAATCGGTCTGCTGGACCACACGGGACAGCCTCACGGTAGCAAAACATCTCGGCAAATATGGCTGCAGCTCAGAGGAAAAAGGGAAGACGTGTCAAAGGCAAAGGTGAGGTCCTAATATACCGTTTAACTTTAATTTTCTGTTGATAATTTAATAGCCCACTGTCTGTTTTGTCAGAGTGGTATTATTTAAGGATAGCCCAAATAACAGTACGCGGGCTGTACCGCCCACCGTCGGTTTGCAACTGATGAACAGGTGTATCAGTATCCTGTGATTGGCTTCAGTCTCTGCTGTTTAATCACCAATCTGACCAGCACTGTCAAGTTAAACAACATTAAAGGAATAAGTTATCGTATTGACATTTAAGATGGTGTGCAATATTTTTTGATATGTCTTCATATTTCATGTGTGTAGCCACTGCAACACTAAGTCAGAACTTTGATGTTGTGGATAAGTGATACAGTTTAAAAAATATATAGGTCTCTTCTTACTTAGTCACCACACTGGCAGAACAAACGCAGGTTTTTTAAATGTATCACCCTCTGCCTGGGTGTGATTTGCTGGGGTGGTGGTGGTTTCCCCTCTCTTCTAATATCCCCTCCTGTGGTGATTCATTTTTTTCATCCATGTGGACATAAGTCTTATCCTTACTTCTGGTTAAAGTGAACAGTATAAATGCATTTCTTATTCTCGCCAGCAGATCATACAAGGTAGCAACCTAAGCAAGCTATTTTTAAATACACCATGGATCATCATTTTATATGTTTTACTGGCACTTTCGTTGGGGATGATGACTGTGCCAAGACTGACACAATAAATTCATTTCCATAGTTTGTTCCTGCTAAGTAAACTGTTACTATATACAATTATAACTAGCGTACTATTTCCATTTGCTAGCTACCAAAAATATATATTTGTATGAAATGGAAACAAGGCATTGTGCTATTTCTTGTGTATAAAGCACACACAGCCTTTTCCCAATTTAGAGCAGATATTTTATGATAGTAATATTAGTCATTACGTTATGCAGTCATTATGACCACATCATCAATATTGTGGTGTCAAGTCAAAAATGTCATGACATTTGAATTTTCAGTTTATTGTCAGCTCGAGATTTGTCACTGGCCATCGCTCAGCAAGGGGGCCACTGGCAGAAGTCATAAATACAGTATCATAATGTCAGTGTCGCCTGTCCTAGACATGCTTTTTTAGTTTCAGAATCAGTTTTATTAATTTATGACTGTTGTAAATTCAATTATCGGCACGTTTTGTTGTGGTTGTTTGTGTATAGAACCCAGACTCTGTGCAAGTTCTTACAATTTCATATAGGATCCCTACTTAAAATGTCTTAAATTTAGTTATTCAAATTAAGGTATTAATGTGTAAAAAGGTCTGGAATTATAGGAGGGTTTATATTAAATTTAATCAGGGGCAAGGAGTTCTTTAAGGGTTATTTACACTTTGTTGGACAAGTTGAGAGGGACCTGAACTTTCCATGAAAATCAAAACTTTAAGTTAGGCATTGACAACTATATCAGCATCCTCACATGAGTAATTAGTTGTTTGAAGAAGTTGTCATTTGAGATGTCTGGGGTTTCTTCACTAGTTTGGTCATATTTGCTCTTCTTCTTTCATTTGATTTGATGCTGCAGTTGCATATGGCTGCCCCCTACTGTTTATTAATGTTCATGATACAGTTATTAATATTTTTTATTGTCCAATATTGTGCTTATACTCACCTTATTTCTTTGATTTAATCTGGATATCCAGGTTGAGTTAAGCTCACAGGTTAAAATACTTACTACAGCTACTTTCAGGTCATTGAGCAGCTTCCTCCTTTAAAGCAATGCTAGTGTTGCATCATTTTCGGTGACTTAGGGTTAAAAACTGAATTTATATTTTAAGTTACTATAGAGGAAGTGAGGAGCAGAAAAACTGCACTGTTAGTACTGGTACTAAAAATCCAGATACTAATATGGTCCAAATGTGTACCAAACCCTACTCACAATAGGATTGCAGTGACAACCTAAAGAACATAATTTTGTAAAATACATGTTACTACAATAAACAGACCTAAACCTGTGCTGCCAAAAGTTAAATAGTCATACATAAGCTAAATAGCTGTCTGACTCTGCAGTTTGAGAAGCAAACATTGACAGTATTCTTAAATCTTAGTATATGTCTGTAGTTTCTTTTTGTCTGTTCCTGTCATATATGTTTGTAATTCTTGCTGGACAGTTGGTAACGTTATGTAAGATTATTGTTATTTCTCAATCATGAAGTTTCTGTTATTGTGGGAATGTTGTCATCAAGAGCTGTGTGTTGAGATAGTACCAGTTTTGCAACTTTTACTTCCAAATAAATATTTTCCGGCCACAAGTACCGTCCATAAGTCATTCATGTGCAATATATCTCTGTGTCTTCTTTTGTGTGTAATGCACAAAATTTGACTGTTTAAGAAAAAATTAAATTATCATGCTTAAAGATATCTAACACCTAATATCCAACTAGGCGACAATCTTCCTGCACTGTAATATAAACAAAGCTTTGTGTGACTCAATCAAATTATCTTTAATTATTATCTTCAACTCTAAACACAACCCTTGTTTCAAAAGGAGATGCATTTAAAGATTGTACATTTACATTTACTTATGCAAAATAGCTGTTAACATCTGTAGCATTTATATATTCCCCTGTGAATTCCCATGCAAGAGCCTATTTCACACTTCTGCATCTCATGTCAAGAGGCTCTCTCATTTGTGCCTAAGTTTTTACACTATAACTATAACTAACCAGCTGTTCCTAGCTCTGCCAGTCAACCGAGAATGTGGTGTGGAAATGGTAATTTCACTGTCAGTTCACTCTCAAGTCATGAAAGGGTGACAGAGAAGTCATAAATGGCTTCTCTTTAACCATACCAAATATAATGTTGCTTCCTCTCATGTGATAAATCTCTGTCATTATTCCCGTAACAGTGTTAATTGTAATGTACATTCCACAATTTCAAAACAGTTGGGACCCCGTTTGAACATAAAACAGAATGTTTCAAACAAAGTGGGACAGGAGAAACCTAAGACTGTGGAAGTTGTGTAATGCTTGAAAAACAACTGTTTGGAATATTCCAGCGACAAACAGATTCATTTATAACAGGTGAGAATAACATAGTTTGGTGTTTCCAACTCAAAAAATTCCATCCAAAAAATGGTGCCCCTAACACATATTCACTAGAGGACAAGAAGAGATGACAGCAATACTGACTTCCAAACATTCCTAATTATTTTTTTAAAATAAAATATGTGATGACTCTCTTCCTTTAAGTGATTGCTTATTCAGGTTCAAGTGATCTGTAATATTGTTAAACAATGTCTGTCATAGTCTGCTGCTGCTATTCACAGGTTCAGCAAGTGTACAGTATAAAAAGTTCTGTTTGGGTTTATGGAAAGAGCAATATGGCTAGACCAAAAAAGTGTAATTATTCACTTTTTAAGGGTCTGAGATATTCATTTTTGAGATTTCTGATTACATAATATAAATACAATACACAAAGGTAAAAGTAATTTGGCCAACAAATGTACAAGTCCTTCAACATTTGAATAGTACTGAAACCTAAGCTACCAGTAGCTACATTGTCTCGTTCAGTTTTGGTTATTGAACAGAAACCTCCTGGAAATCCCAATTAATTTATTGGCTGTTTGATTTCAAAAGCCACACCCAAATGTTTGCGATTTGGTTTCTGAGTCTGAAACTCCGACATCCTTTCTTTCTCTTCTGCCACGTCATTGTTGAGTCATTTTACACTGCCGCTATATTTTTACACTAACACTGAAGAAATGTGACACCATATCTAGAAGTAAGTTACCGCACCTGCAGCTGATTCATCTGAACATTTCCCATAGCCATAGATTCCCTGAATCAATGACAAGTGTTTGGTTTCAGCACGTGTCAGCTATACAGCTAAGGGGTTGTGTATGTGGGTGATGTTTGTCAGTGTGTGCAGTTGTTTTTTTAACTAAAGGAGAACATACATGCACAGTTTCATGCTCAATGTTCTTTAACGTGAATTTAGCAAAAATTACTGGCATATTTTTTGGGGCATGTATCAAATCCTGTTTCACATTCCTAATTTTTACCACTACCACATCTGTAGTGTTGGTGTGTGCTTTAGTTGTGCTTGTTATAAGGACATACTCATTTTCACAGCCTTATTCCTTTTTTAAATTTTCCAAAATTCATTTGCAATGAACAGCAGTTGTATTCAGATATTGTAATTATCTCTGTTTTATCAGTGACATGCAATTACATTTTTGTTTGTTTTGTTTTGTTTTGTTTGTTTTTTGGTCTTTTCTTGTAGGAATATGTCCGAGGACTCTGTGACCCCGAACTGCAGAAAGAGGAGCGATACCCAGTTGACATGCACTGTATTTTTGCTGGTGCTCGGGGCCTCTTCCTGGACAGGCTTGTACGGGACACAAGTGCAGAAGTTCTGGTGCCTGAGCCAGGCCGCCTGCGGTTGCTGGGCCGAGCTGAACCTGTTGTGATGGCCCAGAGCAGAGTTCAGCAATTTGTAGCACTATTCCAGGTAGGGGGTTAATAGTTTGTAATCACACACAGTTTTATCATACAGTAGCAGGAGTGCAAAAGATGGTTAGAGATTTTTTAAAGTGTATAATAAGAACCTGAGAGGTCAAGTGGACTGATGCTGCTACACCAGCTTTATTCATTACTATTCTGCACTTCTATAATATGAATTTTGACAAGTCCTTTTAGAGACTTTTTAGACTACAGGCATCTTCATAGTCACATTGAAAATTTTAAGTCTTCCAAAATAGAGCTGAAACAGTTATTCAGTTGTAACTTGAAGCAAAATGACTACAAATTAGTGGACAAGGATTTGATTAAAAGTTTTTCTCATTTTCACAGAAAAATAACATTAGCTGTTTCATACTTCTTAAGTGTAATGATTTGTTGCTTTACTTTATCCTTTATGATTTTAAGTGTAAAATGTAAATGGTATGAAAATCAAGCCTTAAGGAGACTGATTTCAAAAGACCAAATATTACTCACTTATTAGACAAGTTAATAATTCAATATTGTAAATAATCAATAGATGCACCCTATTTAAAAGTAAAAAGATACTGAAGCATGACAAGTGTGTGTGTTTGTATTCAGGAAAAGCAAAGCCTACCAAGTGACAGAGAGCCTGCAGTGAAACGCGCATTTAAGTCTTTCGTGGAGGAAAGGGATGACAAGTACACAATGGAGCTGCTTCTTCTACCCAGTGCCCTGAAGGAAGAGTTACTGGGTCTGGCTCATAGCCCCACTGCCACAAACACATCCTCCCTGGTTAGTGTAAGCCTTTTTTATATTAATTCATACAGCTCAGCATAGCCAGTGTCCAGATAAAACTAATTCTCTGAGTGCCTAGAGCAAATTTAGAAAATAATTGCCATGAATGAGCAGTTTTAATTTAGAGCAGCTTATTAAACAGTTGAACAAGATGTCATTTCATGCACAGGCATCTGTGCAGCAAGTGAAAGAGAAATTTCATGCCTTTTCATTTGTGAGAGATACTCTGGTTTGGTATGGAAAACCACACAGCGAAGCAGGGAAGTACAATATTAACCATGACCATGGCTAGTGTTCATATTTAAGGGGGATTTTTACTGTACTTTCTTAACTCTGATGATTAATGTGATTGTCATGTGTTTCCTTTCCCAGGCTCAGCTCAACCAGACACTGCATCCCAGCTTGGCAGACGTCGACCAAGACCGCTCTCAGAGTAGCACCCCAGTGACAGAGCTCTCTAACCGCATCCTGGACACCAGCTTTGAGGAGAAAGGGACTGGAGCAACATCTGTTGGTGGAGGCTTTAAAGTGGGAGGAGCCATAGCCGTAGGTCCTGAGGCTGTTTTCCTCAATGGTACTCGCCCCACGCACAAGCGGCGCTCATCTGAGAGCGAGACTCGCGACACAAAAAGACAATACTCTCTGGAGCGGAGGGATGAGTCGCCAGAGAGAGCAAGAGAGAGGGAGCGACAGAGGGACAGAGAAGGCCGGGTGGGCAGTAGCAGCTGTAGGTCAAAAACCCCCTCTGCTTCGTCATCACTCTCTTGTTCAGTGAAGGCAAACACAGTAGTTGGTCCAATCATGTTCGACTCCAATGAAGGAGTCTCAGATGATGGAGAGGCAGTCAGCCCAGAAACCAACCTCCGCTGCTTGGTCAATTTTTTCAGGTAAAAGTTATATCACAACCAAGATTCTAAGATTGTGGTGCAGTGTAAAACAAAGTGGTGTAATATGTAACTACTTTGAAAATCACTAATCCTTTTTCTAACTAAACAGCAGTAAAACAATAGAAATACAGTACAATTATTGTTTTACCTCACTAATTTAATCATATTTTGTACTTAGTTTTAATTAGGTGCTCGCAACACATTTCAACTGTGACAGGAGAAAAGAGAAGAGAAGACGAGAAAAGATTGAGAAAGTTGTAGAATGCTTAAAAATTGCTTGTTTTGAATGTTCCACAGGTAGACAGGTTAACTTGTAAAAGATGACAGTGAGCTTATCCATTAACCTCTCGTAATGTCTTGTCACTTGTAAAACTCAAATCTTTCAGAACCATGGGTTACCAGCAGGAAGTGGTTGAGCGCGTTGTTAAAGAAACGGGACAGACAGAGGACACCTTCCTTGTTCTGGAGAAAATCGTTGAGGAGACCAAGCGTTGTGAGGAAGGTTCAAAAGGGAGTGAAAAAGAAAGACGATTAAACTCCCTGTGCTCCCCAGACACTCCCTCTTCCTCATCCTCCTCCTCCTCCACAGTTTCTAGATTCAGAGAAAAGGAGCGTGAGCTGAGCAAAGCATTGGCAGACCCAGGGAGGTCTAAAGAGAACATTAAACCCAACCAACATGGAGGCAGTAGTAACGGTCTTGGGCACCGGAGGCAGTGCAGTGGAAGCGAGACCAGCACTCAGCAGGTACACCCCTTCGCAAAACAACTGTTTCCTCTCAGTCCAACATATTTTTTTTTCCTTTTTTCCTTTGATAAACCCCACGTTTAATTCAGCCACTTGAACTGTGAGACGAGGGAAAGACCACATCTCCATCTCCAAGGTCCTGTGCCACATAGATCAAGCGACTAAGTGTTTCCCCTTAACTACTGAAGTACACCCTTAAGCATTCCCTGTTTGGTCTCTATTAACCATTTTCCTCAGAATACCAGTCTCCTTAAATTGTATTAAGAAAACTGGATCATATATAATGTTATCTGCACCATTTTACTGAAACTTGACAAGTTTAGTGAACTCCTGTAGGTGTTGCCTATAGAAATCCACATGTAACCTGTCATGGCCATTTACTTCTCTCATATCCAAGCCCCAGTCACACATGTAATTTTTTTTTCAAAGCTTTCTCTACCCTGCACACTGATCTCTTCATCTCAAATCATTTCCCATAAATTGCTTTATATTTCATGACTCATCTAAATGGATCTGAGCTGTTTCTGTATCGTATCACATAGCAGTACCTTATTTTGTTTCCTTGTTTCACCATATTTTGACCCAAGCTGCCTTCAGATGAATGATATCACTGATGGTTTGACAATACAAAAAAATTTAAAAGGGACAAAAACATCACAAATTGCTTACATGTTTAATAAGACTGACATCTACTAACACATGTTTTGTATTATGGAGTATGATAAAAATGTACCTTCTGAAATGAATCTGAATCTCAATTATTTTTTTTCTAAACTTGCTTCGTAAATGTTTTTAAAATGGAATTAAAGATGACAGTTAAACACACAAAATAAACAAAATCATGTCTCATTTCAGGCCATAACTATCAAGAGGAGCTCTAGTGCTCAGGGAGGAGCAGGAAATTATGAGGTTATTACCATCGAGGATGATGATGATGTCATCCTCTCCAATACCAAAACAGCAGATAGTAGGACGTCACGGATGATGACAGTGGCACACCTGGACACCCAGTCAGGATCCAGAACAGACTACTTGGCCCGGGGTGGGGGCGGCATCCCACAGAGGGACTACCTGTCGAGGGGTGGGACTCAGACTCTGGGGGGATCAGTGAAAGTTGAGAGTGTGACAGCGCTGCGCAGCACTCCTCAGTGGCTGACTGCCACCACCACCTCTTTAGCTACGACCCCCAGTGTAGGTATTAGCTTAAGGTCTCTTGTACTCATACATGTGCTTTTCATATTTTTACATCACTCTGATGTTTTAGATTAATTTTTTGCAGTTGCATATTTTTTATTTGTTTGAATAATACCATTGATGCTTAGCTTAACATGCACTAATAGGGCACTGATATTAGAATATTAGTTTTTTTGGGTTTTTTTGGCACTATAACCTGCACACTTGCAATTTAGCTGAGCCATGACGTAAATGTCCCAACTCATAGTGAAGACTTTGATAGTTGTTGTTCTGACTTATGTCATGAATTACCTCCTTGTCCTTCTGTGATTTTACAAATATGTGTTTGCTGTCCTTCTCAGTCAGCTCAGGCCATCACCCGGCCTTCGGCCTCTCCCTATCAGACTATCGGCCACATTGGGTTTCATGGGATTGGAGCAAGAACTCCTCCTGCAAACGACCCCCCTCCGCCCCCGGTGACTGGTTTGGCTCGTTTCCATCAGTCACTGAGGACTCCTTACACTCTGAAGCTGCCAAATGAGCCAGGACATCAGGAGCTCAGGCACATCATCATTGATGGCAGCAATGTGGCTATGGCGTGAGTGTACACCACAACACACTTTCTCATACCTGAAGACACACACACACACGCACACAAAAACAAGCAAATATGAGCTGTCTTGGTGTCTCTGTTTAAAAACACTGCACTAGCATAAAGCATAGATGTGTGAGAAAGACTTTAAGTAAAAAAATCTAGAATTTCATACCATGTATGACTATCCTTCAAAATTATTCCTTTTAAATTTTAAAGAAATAATCAAAAACAAATGTATTTAATGCTGTATGATGGAATTTGCACCTCACTGAGAAACTCTACTGTAATCCAGTTTGGGTTTAACAAAAAAGAAAACCCTTCAGATACACATCAGACTCTGCAGCAAAGAACCAAAAAAAAAAGTACAAATTATCTCTCCCTGGTTTTATGCTCAGCGGGGCAAAGTGTTTCCCTGGAGTTTAATGCGCTAGACAGCCTTTCTTATCTGTGTTTTTGGGCACGTATTGTACTTTTTGATCAAGTATCGGTCTTTGGGCATTGTGGGTTTTGGTCGGGGAATTTTTGGTTTATTTTTGCACATTCATGTTGCACATAACAACTTACCTTCAGCTCAGAGGATTTTAATGTCCCTTTAGAAGGGGGATGTTTATGCACAGATATAATTCACAATGATAAATAAATAATAAATAAATAATAATAAATAAATAATAAATAATACAAATATTATAACTAATTATTTGTTTATTTTTTATGTAAACAAACCTCAAACTTCAATTCCATGTCACAGTTAGTATGAAATTAATTTAAAACTGGGCCACCTTTTAACCTATTTAAAAAGCTAGTAAACAGTCTACTGCTGAATTTCTGGTTATGATATCAATATGCAAAGAACATGATGACCCCTGAAGTGGGAACTATAATTATAGCAGTGGTAAAAAAATATATTTCAGAGACAAACCACAAGACAGATGTACACTGGGGTTTACCTGCACTCATTTAAAGGCTTTTACTAGTGACCTAGTTGTGACTGTTATGATTTACATTTTGGTTTACATGTGAATCATCCAGATAGACCACCTCAGTTCCTCTGAACATTGTGAAGCAACAATATCAGGTAAAAGTGATGAATGTGCATTACTGAAGAAAAGGCTGAAAAAAACACATGACTGTAATTTACAACTCAGATGTTGTATTTCATTCTAATTAAGTCTTAAAGACAGAGTTGTAGTTTCTGTGCTGACGGTGGTAATTCCACACCTGTGGCACATGCACCACGTTTTTCCTTTTTCATGTGAAGCCACCAGCCTTCCCATCAACATCATCATCATTATCATCGGTTAAGGTCACACAAACACACACTTTCTGTGCTACTCTCAAACGAAACGGGCGATTGGTTGAACCTTTTTTGTGTAGGAGTACCAAAACTCATCCCACGCAAAATCTTTTCACAAAATCGTGTTATGCATCACACTTGTGAGAAGCTGTGAGTGTGAGAGCAGTTGTTAGAGTGTCAAAACTGTTTTAACAGTATAATATTGATAAGTCATAGGGTGTAACAGGGGAGGGTTGAAAAAAAAGGCCTTTTAACTTCTAGTTAAAATTTGTGTTTGTAGTTTAAACAAGAAGAGACTTTGCTGTGTTTTGTGTGTTATAAGGGAGGATGAAGTGAACTTTTTTCCTCATTCTTTGCTAATGTGTTGTCACAGTCTTCATTTTGTATGGCCTTGTCTGGACCTATCATTTTTGCAACCACTTCCTTTTACATTATGTTCCACTCCCACTTTTCCCTCTTGTCTTCCCTACCTCCTTTCTAGAAATATGCTGAAAGAGAAAAGCACAGGTCACCTCTGACTCAACATCTGTCAGACAGGAAGAAAGACTGTTTTCTAAATTATTGTCCTTATAAAGTAATGTAGAGTTTGATTAAGTTATAAATCTATTAAAACCTTGGAATAGAATATAGATTAAAATGTAGAATATAGTAAAGACAAATAATATAAACAAGACAAGAAAATATTGTAAACATTTTCCTGCATCTGCAAATTTATGTTTCCAATGTTTTTTTCCTCCTCTTTTTTTGAAAACAAAAGGTCACACTTGATCAATTGATTATAATCTAATCATTATGTTCCTAATGCAGTAGGACTAGGGTCCAGTTGCATGAACTACTTAAAAAATAATATTCAACATTTTCACATTAATATGTTTAAAAGAGACTAAATATTTTGTTTAGTGTGTACCTACATTATCCCAAATGTTTCCAACAATGTCCAAACAAGACAAATCAAAAAATGTATTTAAGGTCACTTTTAGCTTAATTTTTTTGCTATTTATTTGCTTTTTTTTTTTTTTTTAAGATAAGGTATGAAATATAAGGGCTTACTTAGCCCAAGTGGTTTTATGCAGCTGGACAGAGGACATGTTGTAAGTCTGAAAGAGGTTATCAGGGTATGAAAACTTATTCAAATGAGCTCTGATATGATTTTGCTTCCTCAGGTTACATCCAGGTTTCCACGGTGTTTTTACTGGTTACGTAATCTTTTTCTGTTGTGGTGTCATTCATCACTTTCTCTTTCAGCAGACGTTGGAACTTCCCTTGAGTTTGCACTGCGCCCCTGACCTCAGGGGCTGAAAATGATCATGTGTATGTGTGTATGCGTTTGTGTGTACGTGCATGTGTGTGTGTGTGTGTGTGTCCTTGTTTTTTGAAACCTTGAGTTTCTGTGCTTATACAGCCATGTCACATAAAACAACTTTGTAATCAGTTGCATGTACTGTGTAAGTACTGGTAAAGTCATTTGGTCAAACTGTTGAGCCTGATCAGTATCAAACTATATCATGGAAAATTTTCATTGACTTCCACAGTTTTCCTTGTTTCCAGGAATGCAACTCTGTCAACACTCCCTCATTCTTATCAACATGAAAGATGGTTGTAACATGATTTCACCTGGAGGCCATTACTGTTTGTTGATTGTTTTTCTAACTCATCCACATTCAGGTGTAGCTGCATCAGCAGCTTATTGTGTCAGCACATGTGCCAGGAACACAAAGAAACCTTTTATGTTTGGCCAGACCTACATGACTTTGTTGGAAACCTGCTTAATATTTTGTGCCAAACCACTGTGTGAAACAAGCAGCCTCATAGAGTGTTTGCTTTTCATCTCTGCTTCACCACAGCTCATGAGAGACCAGATTGCTGATCAAGATCAGTAACCCACTGCACAGGGAAGTTACCAGTAGGGGCATAACTAACATAAATTCACATGACAAAGAAAAGGAAAGAAGAATGATCAGAGGCTCCATTTATAATCTGAACAGTTTGGCCACTTAGAGCTGTGTATTTCTCCGGGAACATTCGTTTTGAAAAATAATCACTCAGCGCTGGACTGTTTTTATTCATCCTGGTTACCAGGTGGAAAATCAAATTTGCCATTCATTCTAAAACTGTGCTGAACTCTTTTGAATAAAACACAGTACTGTGGCAGATGTGTTTTTCTGCTACCAAATGCAATGATGTGTTGATCAATGGAAAGATTAAGGGTTTAGAATTTCCTTTAACACATTAAGCCGTCAAATAAATTACCCAGTTAAAAATAAGCAACCTGAAAAACTCTGTAATATCCGAGTATGTCACTAGTGCGTCGTGTCTGTGGCTTGCAGTAGCTGCAGACTTCCTGTTCGCTGAGGTTGGCTGCTCTCAGAGTTTCTTGTCTCTGTTGGTGTGTGTCGTTTGTGTTGTTTTGTGGTTTTTTGCTCCAGCTACTCATTTGTTGTTTTACAGCTGTTTGACGTTTGACTTATAGACCATGCACGTCATCACCAAGAATCCAAGTCAGCTGATAGTGACATTGTGTGTGTGTTTAAGTTCTGTTTTGCATTGACCATCACTGAAACAATTTCCAGGTTTGTCATCACTTGTGACTATCAAGACTAGTTTGACATTCAGTGCTGTTATGCTTATATTTAAAATATATTGAACTTGCGTCATTACAAGATGGATTGATTTTAGTGCTTGCACGCTGCCTAATTTGTCTAATTCTTTTTTTTCTAGTCATTTTTTCCCTTATTTTTATTATCTAAAGCCCAGAGGTGCATTTGTAGTGGGACAGACAAAGAATGAGCTTACTGTCAGGTGGTATTTCTCTGATCCAACTTTTTCTTTCCCAATACTAATTCTGATATAGTATCTGCTAATGGCAGTACCAAAACAGCAATACTAAAGTTCTCTTTGACCAAAATTTCAAATCTGCATACCTCAGCCATATTTCTTTGCAATATAATTTAAAGGCAGAGCCTGTTGTCTCACAATATGCTGTAATAACTTTTTTACATTTTTTAACTGCTTGACAAGGCCTCCTCAGTAAAATGTCTTTCTATAATGATAATGAGAGAGGTAGTCAAAAAAAATTCATTTAATTTGCAACCATGTTTCACACTTTTATTCTTCCTTTTTGTCTTTTCATGACAGGTTGTGTCACTGGAAACCTTATGAGCAATAGAAAGATCATTTCCATTAATTTTAACCACATTTTCCCTTTGTTTGTTACTAAACATAAGTGGTTTGGACAGCACAAACTATAGCTTTAAACTTATTCCTGATTTATGTACACATCTCCTCACTTTGACCCTCTTCTTTTCATCCCTGTCTCTCCAGTCATGGTCTTCATCGATTCTTCTCTTGCCGAGGAATAGCGCTGGCTGTGGAGATGTTTTGGAGGCGGGGCCACAGGGAGATTACCGTATTTGTCCCTCAGTGGCGTCAGAAGAGGGATCGACTCACAACAGGTACTCATGAAAGTGTATGCAGAGCCATCTCCAAGCAACAGAGCAGTGATGTTTTTTTACTGTTTTGGTTCCCTACTGTAGCACTTGGGATTTTTAATGAAACCAGGAAGGTTTCATTGGTCAAAAGATCTAAAGCATTCAAATCCATTCAACCAACTTTACAACAAATCTATATGCATTTACAACATAAACAGTCTGTGTGTGATTTTTCTTTTTCTTTTTCTTTTTCCATTTTATAAACATTGAATATAATTGTAATTTTTTTTGTTTTTATCACAGAACAACATTTTCTAAACCAGCTAGAAGACTTGAGATTGCTCTCCTTCACTCCCTCCAGAGAGGTCTGTGGCCAGAGAATATCCTCACATGATGATAGGTAAACACACAGGCACACACAGGCATACACACATATACACAGTCCTAAGTCCTGATTAAACCAGAAATCGTTCAGGAGAGAGTCTACTAGTTCTCCATTCTTGAGCTTGACAGAATTAAACAAGCAGACATAATGGGGCAGAGGAGAAAAACATGGTGCCTTATTACAACTCGGTTAACTCTGGGTTTTTTGGTTCCATTATGAACTTGCAACATCTCCATCACAAATATCCAACACTGTGTCTCTTACTCTCACCCCAACTCACACACACTACTTGCACCTATGTAACAGATGTCTGGTGAAAAGTGGTGTGTTAAAAGTGTGTTGTTTTTTTGTTTTTGTTTTTGTTTTGTTTTTTTATTTTGTGGAGGTGTTAAGGGCAGGTCAGTGAGTTTTGAAAGCCATATCTCTCAGTTACTTTAAACAAATGAACAATTATACCTGTCCTCAATCATAAATTAGGTCAGTTTGTGATAAGGATTAGTTTTAAAATTAACACCATGTTCTGACTCAGCACATAAGATGTTCTGTTACTTGTGGTTTCCTGTTTGTGGGCTGCGGCAGCCAAACTGGGAACAAGCCCCTGACCTTTGGCCTCAGGGAAAATCCTAAGTGTCTAATCCAAACACACACTCTCTCTCTCTCACTCTATGTCAGGTTCCTGCTCCACCTAGCAGAAAAAACAGATGGGATCATTGTAACCAATGACAACCTGAGGGACTTTGTCGACACGTCAGACACCTGGCGCAAGATCATTCAAGAGAGGTGATGTTGCGTTATATATAAACAGCACATTCAGTCACTCTTTTACACATTCCATTACACAACATGACACTGGAAAATCCACTAAGGCAGACTGCCAGCTGGATGATACATGTAATGGATGTAGTTAAAATTTCCTCCCAAATTTTTTATTTTTTAGCAACCAACATTCATGTTGTGGCTTGAAAAACTGAAGAATTGCAGCTGAACCAGAAGCATTTTGCATTTTTTTTACTTTTAATGTGCACAAAAAATGCTAATAAAAAGGATAGAGCAAATAAATTAAGAGCAAGAGGATCAAGGGCAAATAAAGTTACCACAATATTTTGTAATATTTTTTCTTAAGAATCTATTATTATTAAGACAATTTCAGCAGTTCACTGACTTGATTGACGTCTGTGTTTTTTCCTTTTTTTCCTAAATAGAATAGTAAAAAGGGCTTAAATTAAACAAAAAAAAACTTTTGCTTCTTTTTTGCTTTTACATACATACCTCACCTTGGTTAATAATAATAATAATGAAGAAATGTGTATTGTTTTATTTCAAAATGACTGAAAAACTATTTTACACACAGTTCCAAACTGCATCATCAGAGACAGTAATAATACAGAGAGCCAAGGAAGACTGTGGTAGTAATCTATAAGGTTGTGTAACAAACTTCAGCCCCGTTTATGCTGGAAACTCTTGTCAGCAAAGCTCTACTGGTTCAACCTGTATGTGAAATTATATGCTAAATGCTACCTTTAGCAAAGACTACAGCTGCACTCTCCCTCACGCACACTAGATTGCACTTGTCTGTCTAGTTCAAGCCAACTAGTTTCACCTGTCTGCACCTTCTCCACAAGGAAGTTATGAAGTCCAGTTTGATAATGTGCACTGACTTCACACCACTGTGTCAACTTGAAATAACTCATCTTGCTGTCAGTCAACCAGAATCTCATGCTAGCCTTTTAAGATAATTGCAGCTCAAGAGTTTTTTTGATTGATTAAAATGCAATTTGTGACTGTTTGTACTGCATTGTTAACTATTTTGATAGGAATTGTTTAAAATTGCGGCTGTAAAATGTTTAGATGTAAATACAATTCACTAGTAATACGGATGTGAAGTGACTGTTTTTAAGTTTTAAGTTTTAAAGTTTTTAAGCATCACATAAAATAACTGCACTAATACTGCATGCTTTAGGGCTTTCACTACAAAGAGTTTTTATTATGAAGTTGTCAAAGTACTATTAAATTGCCCCTTTGAAGAGAATATTTGGAGTCTACACTGGCACAAATACTTTTGTAACTCATTTCAGCTTAAGAGGCTCTGGCCATAAAAACCAGAGATAGTGTTAATTGCTCAAAAATGTTGGAAATTCGAAAGAAATCTCATTTCAATCAATAAGCAGACTAATGGACATATTTTTTCTTGTCCACTTATAGGTTGCTTCAGTTCACGTTCGTGGAAGACCACTTTATGATCCCTGATGATCCTCTTGGGAGAGACGGACCTCACATAGACATGTTCCTGCGCAAAGACAACAAGTATGTTTTGTTTGCGTGTCAAGTTCTAAAGAAGACCTGAGAGACGCCTCCAGGTTGTTATTGGAATGACAGTTGCATTTTAACTTGGGCTTGCTTAAGAAATGTTAGTCTTTTTTTAGGACTTTTGGTGCACGTGTCCTGTTGCATATCTTCTCAGTGGCATCCTTCACAATATTTTTCTTCTTCTCCCTCCCTTTATATCTTTCTTTCTATTTCTCAGGAGGGCTCCAGTCACTCCTCCCCCACTGAGACCCCCAGACTTCCGGCCATCCTCCCAGCAGCAGCAGCAGCAGCAGCAGCCAGTTTACGTTCAGGCCCTCCACTCGGCTCCTCGGACCCCTGCCTCCACGCCTAGGCCCCCTCCCTCCTTGGTCCCACACCCCACTACGCACTGGCCCCACTCCGGTCCTCCTGAATGGCATCCGCCCCGCCGTTCTCCTTCCCCATCACCCTCGCCTCCACCTCAGCGGTCACCGGGTGAGACATCTGAGCTTAAACGAAAGCTGTACGACATCTTTCCCGACCAGAAGCAACGTATCGACCGCATCCTCAATGACAACCCATATATGAGAGACCTGAACGCCCTGTCTGGGCTGCTGCTGGGATGAATAGCTAACATAGCAATTGGAATCAGCAGACAAAGACAGTACAAGAATATATGTATACTATAAATTATTTACCATTTCTTCCAGCCTGGAAGACACGGAGAGTTCATTTTAAATATTATTTTACATAAAGACTGATCATCAAACTAGCTGCTATTGGCAAAAAGTATTTTTTGAATATTTGTTTCTCTGTCCCTCCTCCTTTGCTTTCAAATTCATTAAAATGAACAACACTGGTGTGTACAGAGGCAAAATGTTAACAAATTGTGGTATTTATGAAGCAGCAAAGTTTATGTTGATCAGACAGTGATCAGTCATCACAGATCCTTGTCAACAGTGCCAAGGTTTCCTGAATGTAGTACCAGCACTGGGAGAAAAAGGTTTTGGACCAAGAACAGTGAACTTGTCATGTGTGACTATCAGACTCCTGCACCTTTCTGAATTTACAAGCTCTCTACCAATGGACATTTACAGGTTTTGCTTTTTTTTTTCTCAACCCATTAGTTGTACACTTGTTGTGTCCTCGACAGAGTGAATTCACTGTAGGGTTGTACAGAGTTATTAAACTCCGTGTCAGTGAGAAGTTTGTAATAATTCAGCATCAGTGGGAAGTGCTGATTTTTAAAGTACCACTTTGATCTTTTTTTGTGGGGAGGGGTTGCTTTCTTTAATCTTTTTTGGTAGTTTGTTTTTGTTTCTTGTTTTTTTTTGGGGGGGGGGTAATATTTTCTGGACAGAGCCCTTACGTAAAGCATGACAACATCTCTATATATAGCATCACAAAAACATTAAAAGTGACTGTTAATGATGGACAGAAATGCCCAAAAGCCATGTTTGGATAGTCAAAATAACTTTTTTCAGCAGCTAAATGAGGCCCTTTTGGCATGTGTGAGACCACCATTTAGGCCATATGGACGGGCAGTTATGAAAAAATGTAGTTTGCTCATGATTACAGATCATCACATCAGCAACATATGCATATAAATACAGGCTGAATTTATCTCACTAACCAGCTGTCCCCCTTATCAAAGCAACACTGCCCATCTCTATCCCTACAAAATGTTACCTGTTTATCCTGGCCTTTACTCCAGATTATATCCTGGCTGAATCCAGATAATGCTTTTATACCAAATCTTACTACAATGTTAAAACAATAACAATTAACATATTAAAGGTGTTTTTAAGAGGAAAATTATTTTTCAGTCAAAAATCTCCTTTTTTTAGATTGATCAAGTTTATAATGCATTACCATAGCATTTCATTTTTTTGTAGACATTGGCTCATTGATCTGAACACAATTAAAATGACTCTATGAGTATCATTACTGCTTATGAAACCCACCTAATATTCTTTGTGATTAGATGCACTTTCTTTTTTTGTGTCGCTTTCATACCTGTTCATCTTAAACAAAAAATTTTGGTTTTTTCCAAGCAAAAGTTGTTTCAGTTAGATAGACTATTCAGCAGTGTTTTCAGGAGGATGCAGTTGCAAGTTCGACATCAGCATTTCACTCAGAAACAAGTTGTGACTTATCAGCTTTGGTCTTAAGGCAATATACATATATCGATCCATTTGGCTTTGGATGGAAACACTACAAAAATTTGGATTTTTCCTTTGTTGATTGTGTAAAATGGACTTATGTTAAATCAAACACTATACATGTGCTCACCACAAAAACCTTGCGAAGACAACAGACATGACAGATTTAATTTACATTTGTAATTAGTGTTTAATAGAATTATTTAATGCACTGAAGGTAAGTAACAGTATAGTAATTAAAACCAGATTTCATTGACGATTTTCAGAGTTTTTTTTTTTTACCCTCATACACCCAGAGAATGTGGGCTGCAGCTTGATTACTTGTTGTGCAACTGAGTTTTGTAATATATAAACACTTTATTTCCTTGTAATAAAAGAATACCTGCACAAAAAAGTTACAAGGTGTTAAAAAATAAGTTCTGTTTGTATTTACTCTATTGTTGTTGTAAGGATTACTGAAGGATTTTTTTCTCTTATGTTGTATTATAATTCTTTTGTGTATATCGATGACTTTTTTGTAAATATAAGCATTTTTGGCTACGTTGCGCATTTAGTTTATGTATGTGAAAAAAATTAAATAAATGCAGCAGTCCCAATAAGACTTTATTCACATATCTGCAGAGTGCTTACTTTTTATTCACCTGCTTCCACATCTACATATTATTGCTTCTTCAACAAGGTTTTCAGTTCTCTTAAGTATCACATCAATGATGCTTTAAGCTAAATGCTAACGTTAGTATGCTCACAATGTATATGCTAACATTCTGAGTTTCAGCATAGTGTTTAGAATATTCCTCATGTCAGTGTAGTGTCCTTGCATCCAACCTTTTGCTAATTAGCACTAAACACAGCTGCAACAGATGGGATTGGTTTTGCATTGACAAAAGAAAATTTTAACTTAAAGTCAAGGGATCACCAGAGTTTATACAACTAGTTGATGTAAACCTGTACTGTGATTGTTCCAGCTCTTACACTGTGTGTGCTATTTTGTACTTGGTTTATCTTGGTTTATCAGTGACATTAATCATCAGTAAATGTGCTAAAGATGTCAGTTATTGTTTAAAAAAACAAACAAACAAAAAAACAATAGAATCTATTCCGTTCTGGGGAATAGCACAGCCAGAGCAAGACTGAAATTTTGCACCAAGGAGACAAAGTGGATACATCAGCAGACACTGGAGAGAGACCTAAAAACCTAAAAAAAAAGAAGAAAAAAAAACAAGAGATATGTGGCAAGCTATTCAGAATATCAGGCTACAAAAACAGGAGTGCCCCCATCATGTTTGAGGCCACACTGGCAGATGAGCCTAACAGATTTTATGTTTGCTTTGATATCCTCAACACAGAGTCGGCTGCAAAATCTACCTCTACCCTCCAGAGGAGCGCCGCTTTCAACATCCACAGAGGAATGAAGAAGATCCTGCTCTGAGTGAGTACTAATAAAGCTGCTGGGCGTTACAACATCCACGATTTTAAAGTGTGTTGTGTTTATCCAGCACAACAAGAACAACTTCCCATTAAGTCTGGATCCTCACCAGTTTGCACACAGAACCAACGGCTCAACAGAGGATGCCACTTCCACTGCCCTCCACTCAGTATGTTGAAGGTAACAACATCACCATCAAAATGCTGTTTGTTAATTTTGGCTCAGCATTCAACACAATCTCCCCAACAAAAACCGATTGGAAACTTTATCAGGGACTGGGCATCTCTTTTTTCAGTTCTGGATTTGACTTGTACTCAGACTTGATTCAGCTTTAAATTTAAGTCATCTTAAAACATTGAGGCCATGGCAAGTCTGAGTCACTTCTTCAAATTGTTCACTAGGGGTCAGTGTGCATTAAGCTATGGCCACTGGAGTTATGTAATTTGTCTCTTGACTTTTCTCAGTGCTTCTTTTTATCAGATTTTTAAAAAAAAAGAAAAGAAAAAAAAGCATGGTGAAAATTCCTTGTGCATCAGATAACACCAGGCTCAAACCGCTGCCTGAACACACGGAACAACTACATCCAGATATGGAAAGCGTTAATCTAGAGCACACCGTTACATCTGAAGCAGAACAAGGAGCAGCTTTTTATTCAATATCATCTTCCAAATAAAACATTTAACAAAAAACAGAGCTGTGCGGGGATGGGGGTGGTTGTACAGACAGCAATAGGGTCTGTGGAACCTCAAATAATAGTTACGCCAATGTCATCACAACACAGGTCCTGAACAAGTATTGCAATAGAGAAAAAATGATCAAAGAAAAGTTAAGTATCTTAATGACTGGATTGGGATCATGAGAGGTTTCCGTGAGTCTTTATGGCATGGGCTTGTACTTTGCTAACCTGGGTCTCAAACAATGGCTCATTTTCACGATTATGAGGGAAACATTAAAATCTGACAGCGGAGTTACTTAGCTGAACTGTCCCTGACTCCCCTGTCAGGTTTGTTTCACCTTTGTTGCAGAACAACCTTTTTTTTTTTAAAGCATATTTAGTTTGTTGACCTGAGTGAACCCTCAGCTCTGCCCAAGTTAAACCTGAGTAGAGGTCCACTGAGTGAGAATAACTGAAAACATCTGTTAAGTTGTGAAAGCCCTTTGACCAACCAGCCCTCCTCTTCAGTCCACCTTATATCCAGTATCTGCATTGCAAAGGTTCCTGCTTTCTTTTGCTTTGTGTTGCAGTAAAGTTGAAGTGAGGGATTCTAAGGGGGGAGGGCTGTAGATGCAGAGGTGCATTCACAAGTAAAAGGCAAATGTTTCGATAAGGAGCACAGTCCTTTCAGTCTTTTTACCTTCTTTTTACCTTCAGTCTTTTTACCTTCTTCAAATGTGTGTGGTCTACAGACACATGGACTTAAAATCCTCTACTGAGGTCCTTTTTATTAATGTTCATAGTAGCATATGGTTTTGTGTTCAGCTTCTAACTTAAAAAGGTTTAAAAGTACCTTAAAATGAGATGAATGCTTACAGGAAGTTTCCTAATGTGGCTGCCAGAGATAATCATTATTATACTGTACCTTATCATATCCATTATTCATTATGTATATAGGAAAATGAGGCCCAAGAGACACAGCATATCTCTAATGCACAAAAACACATCAGGTGCAAAATTACATAGGCAACATGTCTCTTGCAATCTGGTCGTTATTATGCAAATATTTGTTGCTTGTGTTTCAGGCATGGTGCTGTGCCAACACTGACTGTGTGTGTCCAGAGATAATTCCTTGACTGCAGTGGAAAATACTGATGCTAATCATGCACAGGTCCGCTTTGGTCAAAAGAATAGCTTTAGATTCTACTTTGGCCCAGATCGTTGTTCCTTATATTGCAAAAAAGAGCCTTTGCATATATGACCACTGCAACTAGTTCGGCAGCACACAAGGTTTTGACCTGAAGGTTGAGCTACACTGAATTGCAATAAAAAGAACAAATATCATTTTGGGGATTTTTTTTTCCAGTGAAATGTTTGATGCATTTGCAACAAATGGTTTTATATATAAGCTTTTTGGAATGGCTAAGGATTCCTTTAACAGTTATTAAAACCATCTCAAAAAATTCATTATAAAAAACAACATGGGCTTATCCAAAAAAATGCTTGGATTAATACAAAATAACCTCTGCACTGTAGGCTTGAAGTTCTTAAAGCATTAAATGCTTTTTATTTTGATCACAGAGAGCAGAAACTGAAATTAAAAAAGAAAAAGGTGAAAATGATGCTGTCAACAGCTTAATTTGGCCTGGGTTTTTGCTAGTTACTCGGCATATTACATCTGCATCAAAATTTACCATAAAATTAGTTTTTGATGTCGTGGTGTATGATTTAATTCGCTACTTGTTCTATTCTGGATTTTGCTACCTGATTTGACAATCTTTCAGATGCTCGGATAACAAAAACAGGACTCTTCCAGCCCACTTGGCACAGATTTTGATCGTGCTTCCTTTTACCACTTTTGAACAGAGAATGGAGAAAATACAGATGCCTATTATAGACTTGTGTTTTTTTTCCACACCTAATGAGGCCACTTAAATGCAAAATCCCATCTGTACTACTGTTTCCCTGTTTTTCTGAGGCAGCCTCTATCCTTAATTGCCCTTCTTCTTGCTCTGTGGTCCTGTTGTGCCTTGTACTTGTGGTCAAAAAGACATAAACAATGCTGTTTGTCCCGTACGTGTGCTTTGCTCATTGACCATAGACTATAATTTGATAGCTGAATTTTAAAATCACATAACTACACAAGCTGGTGAAAGGAAATTCATTACATGTAATGTGACACCGAGTTTCTTAAAGCCTCTTTGACTGTCATAACTCTACTGTCATCATGTGGGAACCCGCAGGCACCAGCCTTGTCTTGTGACCCATATTTGAGCCAGTGTAATACACCGACTTAAAGACTGTCACAGGTAAACAGTCACACTTTTAGGAATAGTTTGAAATTTGTGGAAATATGCTGAGAGTTAGGTGGGAAGATTGATATGACATCTGTTCAGTTTAAGCTGGTTAACTTAGTTCTGTTTCTAAGACAGGGCACAAGGGAAAACAGTAACCCAGGCTCCATCCTTACAAAAACAAGTGTTAAAGCAACAAGCTATGTTTTTTAAGGGCCTATGCCATGCTAGGCTAATCAGCTGCTATTGGTTGATTCATATTTATCCTTTAGCCATGACAGTGAGTTTTGTAATGAAGGCTTCACTATGCAAGCAGCCTCAGTAGTCAGGACTGAAAAATATAGAAATGTTGAATATTACATTTACTTTCAACCAACATTGAGGTTGCAATGCTCTTTCTCAGTGATTCATCAGCAGCATCAGCTTCAAACCAGCGACCTTTTAAATATTACAATTCAACCAGCTACGTGCCTCACAAAACCTATTTCCCACCTTTAAACTCCTCTGTCACAGTAAGCGAACATGATCTTGAGTTTTAGAAACAGGAGGTCAAAACCATTCCAGACAGCATTTTCCACAAGAATCCCAGCAGTAAACAAGTCCCCAGTGACAAGCCTGAGAAATCCACTGCAAGGAATTTGTATTGGTTTCAGGATAAGAACCTCCTGCCAAACAGTGTGACGTCTGGAATTTGCTGATTCTGCCGGCTCAGAGTCACCTTCCTCCTTTCCCTTACTTTCTTTTTTTTGCCAGTCTTTCCACTCCACACTGTGTCTTTACTCATCTCCCCCTTCCTTTCATCCATCCCCCCTGTCTCCTCACTTCCTTCCTCCCTTTCTCTCAAACTCTTTTCTCAGCCACCCCCATCCAAACTATCTCCCTTGACCTTTTCCTTTCACATTTTCTCTTTTCCCAAACCTCTCTAGTCCTCAGCCTTTTTTTCCCTTTTTCACTCAGTTAAGAAAAAAATAAAACAACATGTATGTTGTTATGTCCAACCAGAAATTCAAATTCCAACAGCATACCAGCACAGCTTAACATTCTCTTGGGTTTGGATATCCCAACTTCCTCTCCCCTCCTCCCCCAACCCCTCTTCCACATGCTCTTTGCTGTTTTCTCTGCAGTTTTATTCCCTCTCTGTCTTCCTACTGTAAATAAAAAAAAATCTTTTCATTGAACAATGAAAACACTGTCATCCTTTGGTCCATATTGTCAGAATTCTGTCAACATTCGCAATTTGCAAACACCTCAGTCTGCTTTGACAAAGTGTGTTTTTTACTGCAGAAATCCTTCTTTTGCTTTTGAAAGCATCATTGTCTTAGCCAACATGTGAATTGTGTTTCTCTCTCATAAATTCTAAAAAAGAATTAACATGACAAACTGAAAAAGTGTTATATATGCTCTCATGTTTAGCCTGCTACAGTTCTCTGTGCTTTGACTTTGTGAATCTCTCTTGTGCTTTGCTTTTTTAAAGTGCACAAAGTGTACCATGAAAAAGATATCATATTACACCTTGGTAGTGCTAGTTACCTGAGTTTGTCAGAAATTATGTTATTAATACTCAAGGATTTGATATTACTGACCAAGCTCAATACAGAGGATATGTACTGTAATTCCTCCCTAAAAAATCAGCTTCATATACTCGAATGGAACCTTTTATTACCAATAAGTTCTATTTTATAGCTTTCTATTTACTCTTTCCCTCATTGTTTGTAGTCTGTGTGAATTTCATTTGATGCTTTTATGCTTCTTTTTTATTGTTGTACATTGTTGTAGCTTACCCAATTATTTTAAAACTCTAAAGCACATTGTTGCTAACTGGGGAAACCATTTTATTATTTTTAGCTATTGTAGCAGCAGTGTAATTAATAATATGTAGAGGTGTGTAGGCCCTTCCTGTAACTTTGATGTAAAGGTTACTTGAATCTGTGTTTTCTGGGAAAAATGGTATAGATTTTATGTGTACAGCCATTTGAGACCTGAGAATTTTTCCTTAGTAACAGCAGAGTTTCCCTCTAAATGGTAACACCAACAGGCCAAGATGTTCATTAAAACAATACTAAATTACGGATGTTAGAACTAAGTGGTTACCAAAGTTCTTGTTGTTGAGAAACATAACAGAATGAGTAAAAATGTGGTCTGCTAGTGATGCTAGAAGCAAGTTAAAGTAATTATTAAAGTTAGCAGGAATAATTCTCTGAGCACAACAGATATCTGTAGATCTGTAGATATTAAAAATGATGAATGTCAACCTCATGGTGGCATTAAATAAAGTCAGTGGACTACAATATCAATTTGTATTTATAAACTAGGATATATGAATGTCTTTACAAAACTGTAAGGCAGTCCATCAAGAAGTTGGTGAGATATTTCAGTCCAAACCAAAGTGGTGGGCTGACCAACCCTGTCATCCCTTGGCCCAGAAATAGCACAGCTAAAAAGATGGCATGCTCTTTATGTTTAGAGAATAGCAATAAATTCACATATGAACTAGTAGTTGCTATATGACCAGAAAAAAGAAAGATATATCTGTTTTTAACCTATACCACTAGCAAAAAAAGGTGCATATCAATCTGTATATTGGACAAGAAGCTGACATACTCTATAGTTAAAGAGCAATTAGAGAACCCAGGACAAGAGGTTTTGGTTTAACCTACATGTGATAGATGTGGTTTACTTTGTGCTGTATGTTCACAGACAGAGGATGTCCCTCATTCTCTCTCTCTCTCTCTCTCTCTCTCTCTCTCTCTCTCTCTCTATATATATATATATATATATATATAAATATATATATATAAACATATATGTGTGTGTGTAAATCCAAG
>JAPZDV010000023.1:1398038-1487472 GCA_029814665.1 Acanthurus lineatus | reverse complement strand
CTCTCTCTCTCTCTCTCTCTCTCTCTCTCTCTCTATATATATATATATATATATATATACATATATATATATACACACACACACACACACACACACACACACACGTGTGTATGTATGTATGTATGTATGTATGTATATAAAGAAATATTACTCTCTGAACAATTACAATAAGGAACATACTAACACTACCTCAGCCATTGTTAAGGACAGGAAAATAGGATTATATTTACGATAGTCTGTTCCTTCTCTCACTTTTTTTGCTCTATCTCTCGCCTTCCAATGCACACATGTTGCTGCTACCCTACTGGGGCAACGCACTTACATAACCAATCCCTCTCTGTAATCCCAGACTGTGTAGCCACTCCCATTCCCACCCCTTACCCCTCTGTCTGTCCTCTCTTCCAATCTCTCCCCTCCCTGATGCTGTCTGTGTGGGGAACTCCCAGATATCCAGATTACTATGGAGGAAGCGTCATGATCTCTTAATCCCACCAAGTTACATGTATGCTCAGTATCAAGAAGACTAAGGCACACGGCTTCAGTTGAGGCACTGGTTTTGTGTTAGGAAGCGCTTGGAAAGCAGACAGTTCCAGACTGCTGTGCACTTGACTGGGGGAGTCAATGTATTGCAATTTGCAGTTAAACACTAGTCACGCGGATTTAATTGCCCTATTTTTAGACCTTTTTCAATGTAAAAATAATTAGAGAAAGTCAATAGAGCCTCTCGATGACCGTCACAGGATATGTAAAGGTACGCATCTCAAGGTACTTCTTGAAAACTTTTCTGCCGTCCACACAGTGATCATTTAATGATCATTCTTCCCTTAAGTGCAATACAAAATAGATGCAGGGCAGATATAATGACAATTAACTTGTGATTAATTTATTATTTATGTAAATTATAAGGTAAAAGGTATCTCTGCAAACTTTCAAACCAACCAGTCGTTACTGCAGACTTAAAGCTGTTGGGAGAGGGGCACGGTTCACAAATAAATTAATGTTTTAAAGATTGAATAGCTAAAATAGCATAGCATGGCAAAATAATAAAGAGGCACTTGGTGTAGAGTGGTAATTAACACGCGTGTTCGTCATTTCTTTTTCATTTGTATTATTTTTGAATTTTACGATGTTGTCCAGTTAATACAGTCTGCGACTCGTGCAGAGCGCGCTCGCGCGACAAACTTCAACAACTGTGCGCGCTCCAGAGCGGCTGGTACTTAACGCCTGGTGTCTCGTCTCTGCTACAGGAGCAGTACGAATGGGTACACCGAGCTAACGACTGAAATACGATAAAGAGGGATTCTTTATATATTACCTCGTCATATATTCATCCATTCATCAATAGTGAGCTGAAGGATATTTCGTCCGAGGTAAGCCGGTGTGCCTTGGCGAAAGAAACATCGCATTTTTCAAGTGTAGTGTGTGTTGGGAAAAACAACAGCCCTGCTGTAGCAGACGTTAGCTTTCTTCATTAGCGCGGCGCTAACGTTGGCTGTTAGCTAGCTAGCTGTACTTGGCAAAAAGCTGAGTAGCCGTCGTATCGGTAGGCTGTTTGTTGTTTTGACGCTTCAAATGCCGGTTTGTGTACGTTTTGCAGTCGACTGACCTTTCCGGTGAGCAAACATGGGTGTAAACGTCCACTGAACGGTGCGTAGAATGTTAAGGTGTCGGTTTCTAAGCTTGTTCACACACTTGCTAAGCTAACAAGTCACCGATTCTGTTAGCTAGGATGCTACGCGGCACTGCTTTACGGCAAGACAAGGCCTTGTATGTCTGTTACTGTTGGTGTTAGCAGGGCTACGCTGTTGTCTGCCTTGCCAGACAAGGCCATTTTGCTTTCAAAGCAGGTTAGTTCAGGTCAACAGAAACCCATCATGGCATTGTTTTGTGTAGCAGCGTTACAGGCATAACCTGGTTTAGTGACGACTGTAGAGGAAGTGATGACTAATGTTTACTTAAAGTTACGACTGTGGCAATGGACAGAGATCCACCGTTACTGTGTGTAACTGAGTGTGTTTGACCTGTCTCAAAGGGGAGGACGAGTGAATGTCAGTTTTTAGTTGTTTTTGTTCCTTACATGGCTCTGATTAGTATCATTATAAGTTCACCCTTGTGTGTGTTGTGAGTGCAGTAGTTGAACAGATTGCACATCTATCGATATAGTTTGAACTAACATTATGCTGTTGAAAACAGATGGTGATGGCAATACAACATGACCTTATTGTACATTTCCTTAAGACAATTAACAGAACCTTATTAATGACCGCTTTTGTTTTTGTTATTTTAGCTACTAAAGATCAGTGCTCGATTTGAGGTTGGATGGACCTTTGCTGGGAATTGCCCTAGGTCAGCAAATTGAATGAACCTAAAAGAAAAGCCAATGTAGTTGTCCAGGGCTAATGTGTATTAGTTCAGGATTTTTTCTCATGAAAATGATTTCAGTGTCATCTTCAGTGCAAATGCTGTAGATCTGTGATCTGTCTATGATTTTAAAAGATCTTGCCATTAAATGTAGCTGAGTGAAAGAAATTATTCGAAGTTAGGAATATGGAAAGCATTTTTTTAATTTAATAGACAAAGGTTTTCACAAGTCTTAACGCAAAGAGGATGCATAAAGATCAAGAATGCACTTGACCAGAAAGTTGTCCAAATTCTAAATGGCACACTTTTAATGTGTGTTTAAGCACGCAAAGGACATGCTGTTTCCCTGTTTGCTAATGTTTTGATTGAGTAGAAATGAGTATGTATGAGAAACTGATTTTAAAAGAGCGACATGTGGTCTACCTAAGCAAGAGTACTCAGCAGCTACAGGCACAACACAGTCTGATGTCACACCTGTAGCATTGGTATATAGGATGTTTTAGGTATTTGTTGAATGTGATTTTAACTCTCTTAGTGCATCTCATTAATGGGAAAAAACAATGCCAGTAATTCTAGTTTAGGGCATATGAGACAAGCACATAGAAATTGTTATGTTGTTACAGCAAAGCAGTTTTTCAGAAGTGCATATCTTATTGTATTAGAGGTGCACCACTGTAGAGGCTTCCAGGGAGACCATAAACTGTGGATAAAAATGTTTGTTATCATCCCTTTATACTCCTGGTTTCATTGCAGCAACTAACGGCACATAAACTTTGCTTTTAATAGCTTGGATCAACATTAATTTCATAATTACTTATTGCATATAGGACATTTTGTTGGAAAGAGGCAAAGATGTTAAGGCATGTATTTTGTATATTTTGGATGGTCATAAAAATCCCTTTATTTAACAGTGTGTTACTGACAGCAGAAATATTTGTCTTGCACATTGTTCTACTGTTTGATTTAAAAAATTACTCTTGAGATGAAAGACAAATATTCTCCAAAGGAAAAAGGAAAAAGAAGAATAGGAAAAACAGATTGTTATTGGCAAATGCTTTATCTGCTGCTGCTTGAGGAGCAAAGCAGGTAACGTTTTTTAAACAGAGCAACAATTTAAAAATTGTATCTATTAGAATTAGGTGACTTGGTATCTGTTGATATATGTCGATGTTCTCTCTAAATTCAATGTAGTAATATTCTTTATACAGTGTGACTCACAAAGTGGTGAATTTCGCCTGATTCTTTCTCATGAACGAGTTTGCATTTTGAGGATGTCCCTGCCATACCTAATCAAGAAAAATCAAGAAAAATCACTTGTTACCAATTAAGGATTTGCATGATTAGTCAACTATTTGTAGAATCAATATTTCTACCCTTGCTATTAGGCATCCAAAAGTCAGTTACTTACTGTTATTTTATAATGTAAACATTTAAATTACAAGATTATATGTGTATTGCACAGAATACAATGAATAGTTCCATACATTTCTGTTTAGAATATGATTTGGTTTTTGAAGAATATGATTTAGATGGTTCTTAAAGCACATAAGGGTGTTTCTTGAATGTTTTTTCCTAGTGTTCAGTTGCCACTGTCCCAGCTTGTTTTAAACATCTTGCTGATCTCATTTAGAATGATTGTATATTACCAAAGACTGATGAAGCTGATTAAGTGAAACATTAAATATAATGTCTTTGTACTGTTTTTAGTTGAGTATATGTCAAAAAAGATTAGCAAATTATCATATTGTGCTTTATTTCGGTTTTACACTGCAACATTTGGGGGGTTAGGGGTTGTAAAATCCTGAGCAAAAAATTGGCTTCTTGTTTTGTGCTGACTGTAGTCATTACAGTGCTGTTTGTCTGTCATGCTGCAGCTGAGATGTACTTGTTTTGACCCGAGGGTTTTCCGTAGCTTTTAGAGAGGCTTAGTTGTTTGGTAATGTAGCCACCAGGTTGGTTTTCATATGTGGATAGATGTTGACAGATGCCGGGATGACAGGGATTTATGTCATGGAGAGGAAAGACTCATCCTCATGAAATCCTCATCCTGTAGTGGCAAAATTCAGCAACTGTTTGCACTTGTGGTCAAACTATTCACAGAGCATATGGTTCAGTGTGTACATCGGTTTGTTTTTGCAGGAAAAGCAGTTAAAGTAAAGATTTAATCTCTTTTTTGTTTTACAGAAAATATGTCAATCCTTGAACAGTGGCTCAGGGGCTAGAGAGTTATAATAATGTATCCTAGGACTGCAACTATTCATTTATCTGCTGATTAATTGGTTGATTAATGGTTTGCCCTATATAAAATCAGAAAATGCAAGTTGACTTCTTCAGAGTGCCTGTTTTGACTGATGTTTATGATGTTTTAAAATATGATTGCAGACATTCAAAGCCTTTTCCAAAGACCTTGATAGAACTTTGAATGTCAAAAAAATGATGTCTCAGGAAAAACCAATTGCAGTCATTCCTTTAGTTGTTGCAGTGGCAGCTGACATTTTTTATTGACAGTTTGATATTGTGCTGCTTAACTAATTACTCTTGTAGAGCAAAGCCAATTTTTGTTGTCTTTTTCTCACACAGTCCATGCAGCCCACCTTCACTTTTCTTTTATGTGCATGTAAATATAACTTTGACATAAAACTGAACATTTAGCACACTATGTTAATATTACTATTTATTTATACACACACACACACACACACACATATATATATATATATATATAGTGTGTCAACAGTCAGAATAAAATATATTAGGGTATGAGTTTTGGTCATATCACCCAAACTTACTCTTCATACATTTATGCATAAACTAGATAGTGGCTATTGAGATGCCTCAATACATTTGCAAGAAAAACTTGTGATGATGTCTTTATGCTCTTGCAGTCACAACTACATGAGTGTGCTTTTGTATAATTGGTGTCACATAGAATAAAAGAGGAGATTTTTGTGCTTAATTTGACATTTTTGACGTTTACACCTTTTTACAGGAAGAGTTGTCTCAAGATGTAATTTCATGTAACATAGATTTATTTTTTTGACAAATGAAGCATCTATTGAGGTTTGCAAATGAAGCTTTAAATATCTGTTGTCATATTGTACAATATCAGCTGTTTCTGCAGGTGAGTTTAGTTGCCTGTCCTTGGGAGTTGCATTGGTTTGTCCAGATTGATAGTAGAATGAATGGATTGTGTTTAGCCTAATTTTAGTATTAACAACTATTTTTGTTATACATAGCCAACTCACATTTGTAAGAGCATGGAAATAAAAGATCAGACAAAAGTCAGTCAGAGACACTGACCAAGTGGTTGCTCTTCCAATCATGTGGTGATTGGAAGTACTGTGAGTGAACTCCATAATGTTGCAAAAGGTAGTGGTTAGCCCTCAGTATTTTAATTCAAATTGACTCATTTTGATTTTCCTGTCATTGTGGAAAAATTCCATCAATGACAGGAATGATTCAGGAAATACAACCTATATTTTCAATCTCTTTTGTCTTGAATAGTATCGTGAATTTTGGGTTCCAAATTTCTTTCTTTTTCTTCCTGTTGCCTTCAGGGGAACTTCACTTGCTGGCTCAAGTTAGAATCTCAACATGGCAGCACCCTGTGCATAATTTTAATACAACACTGTGTCTCTGAGCCTGAAATTAAGCTACTTTAGCTTATGCAGTTGAATGTTGGGTAAGAATAAAGGTATCAGTGTTTATAAATAAAGCTTCTAACTGAGCGGTACAGCAATAGTATTTTGTGGATTAGATGTACATACAGTTTGCCAACAGTGACAAAATTTAATATTACAGATATAGGAAAACAGAATGAGGAGGAAAAGGCTCTCAATACCCCTTCTTTCTTTCCTCTGCCCATCACACTGCACTGCCCTCGCAGTTAACTTTTATTTGATTGTAGAAAATGATTACTGACATTTGTGAATTGATTTCAAATTGTAGGAAATTATAGTCAAGATTTTTGTGTTGAATATTTTTGTTTGTTTATACTTCTCCTCCAACAACCCCTGTGTTCATACATGCACAATTATGGCTTAGTGTGTCAGCAGACCTTTGTTTTTGTTTTTTTTAACTATCTTGGCACAAGATCAGCAGCCCATGTCCAGTGAAAAGAGCTCAGCGCTTCCTCACGAGAATGACAGCTGTTTCTGCTGGCCTGATGAGGCACGAGAAGTGTGTGTGTTTGTGTGTGCCTGTGTCTAAGTGTGGGAGTGTGTGTCTGTCTGTCTGTGTGTGTGAGAGAGAGAGAGACACACACGCAGAGTGACTCATTCGCTCTAAGGTAATTCTAGATCTATTACTAATGCCAAAGGGAGTCCCTGCTTGTTTTACCAGGCTGTTTGCATTGGTCTGTCTATGTGCACATGCATGATGCACATCTGTGTTTGCCAGGTAAAAGACAAGGTATTAGACTGTGTCTGTGAGTTAAGTTATATTTTATCTCTGACCTGATATCACATCTCTTTGAGGATTCTCCATAATGGCAAGCCGCTAAGCTGCACTGTTAATCAGCTTTCTTTCCTGCAGTGGAAAAGAGATGATGGTTAAGTTCAGAATCAGAAAGAACTTTATTGTCCATTACAGAGCAGTGGAAATTTGTCTTTGACGTGCTAACCCAATAAAAAAAACACAATAAAAGATATAAGAAAGACATAAGAGACATAACAATGCAGTACAGAACAACACACATAAAGCTAAGAAACCTGGGTCTAACCCTTAAGACTTATTGATAATGTTGATTGCGGTTGGAATGAATGATTTCTTTACTTTGTTTGTTTTTGCTAGTGGTACCTTGTAACGGCAGCCAGATGGAAGGAGCTGAAATGAACTGTGGAGTGGGTGTGAGGGGTCATTTATGACGGTGTTGGCTTTCCGTTTGACTGGCTGTGTGTGGAGATCTGTCAATGAGGTCTGAGTGGTGCCTGTTATTTGGTCAGAGTGTTGCCTGTTAGTTAAAAGAAAGTTAAAAGATGTCACAATTCCCCCTAAAAGAATTGTTCATGTAAGGCAGGGGTGTGAAACTCAATTGCACAGAGGGCCAAAACTCAAAGCACACTTTAGGTCGCAGGCCAAACAGAATAAACATTTATTGAACACTCTAAAACTAAATGTTTTTTGAACAAAAACATGAATAAAAACAGACAGAAATATTCTTCCAGAATAAATAAACTTAAACTTCAAATAACTTAAAATATTTTGCTATCTATAAAAATATCTCCTGTCAAAATTTTACAAGTTAGAAATATGAACACACTGCATAAATAAAAATTGTGCTTTTATATAAACATTAAAATAACAGCAAATCAAAACATTCAATTTTCTTTGCTCTTATGCAATTTTGTAAAAATAAACTTAAACTTTAATTATCTTAAAATATTTTGCTCTCCATAAATATATCTCCTGTCAAAATGATACAAATTCTAAATATGAACACACTTCTTTGACTTTACAAAAGGGGTTGTATACAGCAACAGACGTTTGACTGGATTGACGCTGGAATGTTCCCAGGTACATTATGGGATCTGTAGTTTGTGTGTTATCAGCACTTAATATCGCCTTGAGTTTAACACATATGATGTAAGGGGTTATTTTTATGATTTAAGCATCTTATTATTAAAAATTCTGCAGTAAAAGAACATAAAGTAATGAGAGTTGTAGGTCTATGTATTTAAACAAAGCAAAAGTAAGAAGAAGTAGAGTCTACAAAGTTTTAAAAAACCTTTTTGTCCAGTGGGACTTTTAGATTTTTTGAATTTACAAAGTATGATGAACCTTGTTGGCACCCATGAGCTTTGCCTTATGAAATGATGTAGATTTCAGAGTTTAGGAAGTGCACTTCTACAAATTAAGGGGCTTCTCACAGTCTCATGAATTGGTTTTTGATCAATCAAATTGAAGATCAGTTTAAATCTGATCATCATTTTTTTCTGTACCCCAGCACCAGTGTCCACTCATCCTAATAAGTGTCTCAAGCAGCTACATTTTTCTGACCAGTCACTCTCTTACCGCAACTGTAACCATGCACCATAATATCCAACAGGTCCATAGGCAGATAATCTGCTGTGATATATAAACACACAATATGTAATTTCTGCCACAAGAGGTCTCTCAACCAAAACTTGCTAGTTAGTGAGCAACTCACATGGTGTTAGCTTGCTGGTGCGCCAGTCTCTCAACAGGAACAAAAATTCAAGCTGTTGTGGTTGGATCACTCTGTTGTATCTCGTTCATAGCGCTGGTGCCAAGGAGGGGAGGGTCATGTTAGATAAGCACATCCATTTAGTCATTTTAGTCTTTCCATGCATTATGCAGTCATCTTTGCTTTCTCCTTTCGAACTGTGGCATTGATTTATGGTATTTGCAGAAGGCAGAGTATGTATGGAAACTGGAGACAACATAAGATTTCTAACCATTAGCTTCAGGTTGTACTCAGCCATTGTTTTCTGGTTAAGACCAGTGAAATCTCAGCAAGTATGATAGTTAAATCTTTCAAAAAAATTGAGGAGCATTCTTTTTAAATGCAAATAGAGACTTTGTGTATCAAAGTGCTTAGGTTAAGAAAATATGCATGTTTTGGCCTTGCTCCAACAACATGAATCAGATTGGTGAATGCCAGACTGTAAATAGGATTGACATCAGAAATTATATGATATGGAAACTTGGGCCTGTGCTTTATTTAAGCCCGCCTCATAGCCTCTGCACCATACTGTACAACTCTGCAACTTACTTGTCTTTCTGTTTCTCTTACTTCCTTGATCCCAGATTGATGCTACACTAAAAAAATGCTTTTCCAATCCATTTTACAGGTCTATCCCACCCATCCCACCCCATCCTCCTCTCTTCTTCTTTGTAAATCCTGGCAGTATGTGATGAAGTTTTTGGGTGTCTGGTGGTGCTGTCTGATCAAGATGGCTCATTATTGTATCAGCTGCCATACCCCTTTAGTAACACACTTTTGACAGTGCCTAGTGTCACTGGAACTGTTTTACTGCTTCCATTGTGTATATGTGTCACCATGGATTCTCTTTTTGCCAATAGGTATGCTACTGAGATTCTGACTGTATTATGTTTAGGTTTTCTGGTGATTATGTGAACAAATATAATGTATTGGTAATGAAGAAAACACAGCAGAGGGGGTACAGCAGTGCACCTCCTGTCTTTTCTGTAAACTTTTACTTCTGTTCCAGATGATGATATAGGCCAGGGCTAAAAGGATTACTCAATGAATAGATAAGTCAATCAAAAACTGACTAATGATTTAACATTTTTTTTAATTGCCAACTAATTTGATATTCTATAGTTGTTAGTGATGTTAGCAATTTAGCAAATGACAGTGACAAAAAGTGACAATTTTAATTATTAATGTGAGAATTTACTGCTTTTTACTATAAGAAGACATCACCTGGACTGTAATGAACCTTCATTGTACTGTTAATGTTGAAGAAAAACAAAAGGGTTTTGTTTTATTTGATAAAGAAAACATAAAATCAGACCTTGTGTTATTTTAAATACAAGACAACATTATATAAAACTATATGATCCCAAATAACATAGCAGTGAAATTACTAGAAAATACCCATGTATGAGTTTCATTTAAGGCAAAAATTAGAAATTAAGGAATGAAAAAAGAACCTCATTTCCAAGAGTGAAGTCTTTGAGTGCCTCATCATCTCAACACCACAGATTGGTGAATGTAACACACAAACATTAATAAGTACACTGCCCTTCTGAACTTACTGATTCTTTATTACTTAATCAATCATCACACAACTCAACTCACTACTTCAGGTAACAGCCAACACTACAAATGACCTGATATGCCTTAGTCAACATTTTTATTTTGATTTGGAAACACTGATATGACTGGGTAGTTAGCTTGTCTTGTTATATTTACTTTTTGTTTTAGATAAGATCACTCAGAAAGTTACTATTGGTAACTTTGCAATCATCTTGCTACTAGGTTCTTTCTCTTTGTATGCAGTGTCAAGATGAAAGAACAAAGCCACATTGTGGCATTTTAAGTATTGTAACTTTATGGCAAATTTGTAATTATGCAAAAGCCCATACTCAGTAGTCACATACACTAGACTCCCATTGATTGATTAAATGATTAATTCATTTTCAAGGTTAGGGGTTATGCAGTGTGGTAGAAACAAATTTTGACCACAGATGACCTCCTTTAGTCAGTTGATCAATATAACCATATTGGATACAGTTTTTATTGGCCAGAATATTACGGGTGTTACTTCCATAAGGAGAATAGTGCTCCTAAATGCATCAGTTCCACTTGCTCACTTTAAATATCCTCTGTCTGTGCTGTGAGAAATCTGTTTTAATTCTTGAATTCATTCTCTCTCTATTGCATTCATATTGTATAAGCATCAGTGCATGTGTGAATATGGCTTTGTGTGAGAGTGAGAGGCAGCTACATCAGAGCCATAGAAGCTAATTTTTAGTTCATCTAGAAATAACATGCAGATTTTTTCCAATTGAAAAATAGGTCTGAATTTCAGTCAGCCAAGATTTTCTTCTTTTGACTACAGCCAAAAATTTACATACATCAATTTTACTATGGCTAACAGTGAGAGGGGGAGTCATAAAGGATAGCATGAAACGGGAGGCAGTGAGAAAGTGAAGTATGGTGTCAATGAGGGCAGTTGCTGGTACGCCTGCAGCCAGACAAGGCTGAAATCTGAGACTTGCACAAGCAAAGAGCCGGGTGGAAGGAGGGGGGCAGAATGAAAGAAAGTGTGGGAGAGAGAGAGAGAGAGTGTCTGTCAAGGGGAAAAAAGACAAAATAAATAGACTTAAGAGAGAGAAGGCTTGCATGAAACTGTGAAAAACATGAAAAAAAAGTGACCAGAAAATAAAGAGACGCAGTACAAAGTACAGTGGGCCCAAAACGGAAAAAAAGAGAGACCAAGAATCAAGTCAGTCTCTGCTGATGCCTTGTGGAGAAGAAAGGGTTATGTGTTTGGGCAGGGAGAAAGAAAGGGGAAGGGTGTGAGTGAGCATGCTCTCTTTGGACTGACATTGGATGCCGGCTTATATTTTCACTGTACTGCACACAAACACAGCAGCAGCAGTGACCACCTACTACACTCGAGGACAGAAAGAACTTTGCTTAGGAGGAAAAGAGAAAAGTCAGAGGGAGAGAGACTTTGTTTAAGGCTTTTTTTTCTCTTTCAGCACCTACAGCCTTATCCACTTCTACTGGGGAAACCAAGAGAGACTGGGACTTTGTTTTCCAGCCGGCAAAAAATTATTCTCTCGGCAACTTTTTTACACTGCACAAGATTTGTTTTTCATTGAAACCAGCCCTCTGTCTGTCATGGGAGTTGTTTTTTGTGCTGCAAACCTTCAATTTTGTAAAATGGTTTTGGAAGCAGATGTACCTTTTTATAAAGTAGTGCGGTGGTGCACTGCCAAACTGTCCCTGAGGATCTGGAATGAGGAAAAACAAAGGTGGAACTTGTAGAAGGATAATTATTCAGTGTTTGCCAAACTGTCGCCTGTTGCGTTCAGTTCCTAGTGACTGACGAGGAACAGCCAGGGAGTGTCAAAATGACCACACACTGTCACTGAATGCTTACATACTGTTGACTAAATTTAAGTTTGTTATTCTGTACTGCAGCATAAGCACGTAGCAACCTGCCTGATTTTCCTTTTTAGTTTGTCTGATGAAAGCCTTTTTGAGTATTCTTGTAGTGACTGTGGGACTTAGGAGTATAACGTGATATTTTGCACTTTTTGAATTCCATGGACACAGATATACGCACTTTGGTCTTCTCCTCTTGTCTGATCCCCTTGTGGGGTCTAGCTCTTCCAGCTATTAAACATCTCAATTTGCCATTGACTGGGTACAGCCATCATTCAATTATTTCATCTTTCCCTAGGCCCTTGTGAGCCAGTGCTCTCGAAATGGGGGATGAGGAGGAAAAAATGTGATCCTCTGTTTTGTGGTGTGTTTTGGGCAGCAGCAACAGTGTGTACTTTCCATGGAAAACATCAGAGAAATATGGAGTTGTGGGGCTTTTTGAATGCTCTACCCTTATGTCTCTGGTCCAAGTGAAATCGAAGTCGGCTTGCGAAGCACTGCAAGCTCTGTCCTGGAACTCCTTGTTCAGAGTCTTCTCATGTGTAGCAACAAGGAACGTGCACAGGACTAAAGGTGAATGTTTTTTTGAAAGATAATGCCCATGAAGGCGTGCCTGCTAATGGGAACATTTACACCTCTTCTCATTTCCTTAATGTCTTATGTCCAGCACTCCTCTCAGCCACAGCCAGTTTGTTGTAAAAAGTCGTAAATTCCTGTGATAAGTCCAGCTGCACCTTTGAATGCCAGGTTGAGAATTTGATACTTTGTGTGCAGGGAGCTTGGAAAACAAAAATGTACATACTCTACTCTTTAATAACGTCTGTGTGGGTAAGTGCAGAAGATGTTTTAAACAAGCAAGTCTGAGTGCATTGTGAATTATATGTGGCAGTGTGTGTGAACACTGTACGTGTGTGTGACTGAGAAAAGAGTGGGCCATGAATTGAGAACAAAGAATGGCATTTTTGTGTCGAAGCCCAGCTTGTTTTCTGCCTCCCCCTCTACTCGTGATTCTCCTGTCTGTCTCGTGTCTTCCTTTATTTCTTCCTATTTGTATTGCATATTCCAAGTGTGTTGCCACCCTTTCCTTCTTGCTACTAGGTTGTTTCCCTTTTGTTATTTTTTCCTTCTGTTTTATTGTCACTTTTCTTGCTTCATATTATAATTGACATTCTCTCAGGATTGCAGAATACTTGCTTCTTTTGTATCCATTTTCAGTGTGCTCATAGTGCTAAAGGCATCTTTTTTTTGTTGTTGAGTGTGAATATTTTGTTTAAGGCATGTTGGTACTTGCAGCAGAATAACACAAGATGACTTTTGGTAAATGTAGATTTTCATGATAAAATCCCTACGTACTTTAAAACATTTTGGATTAGTGTTTTGTTTAGACAAATTAGTCAGACCTTGCCATAAACTGCTCCCTAGAGATCTCTCTACTGTTAAAAACAAATACTTTGCACTTAGAAATAATTCAGACTCCATCTACTGCAGTACTGATTCGTTTAAAATGGAATCTATGTGTTCTCTAATCAGATTGTAGTTACACCAGAATTTAATGCCCCTTTCTCTCCAACATGGATCTAGCCTTAAATGACAGCAATTTCTCACACATAAGTGAAATTCTTAAGTCACATGTGAATATTTGAAGTACTATATAAAGTCAAAATTTAATGTGCAGAAAATATTTTAGTTGATAGCTATAGAAATCGTCTCTACATTTTCTAACATTTTACATTTTCTTTATATTTAGTCTCAAACTCACCTTACTTGACTCCATTATCATATGGCTCTCGTGTGTAATAAATTGTAACACCCTGCTTTAAGCCATACTGTTTGTATAAGCTTCAATATTGTTATAGCTTGTTTTTGTAGCCTAGGAAAGAGAGAGAGAGAGAGAGAGAGAGAGAGAGAGAGAGAAAATAATGACAGACAAAGTAACAAAGCTAGCAAAACTAGCATAAATTGTCCTCCCAGTTCATCTCTGGCATGTTAGCGAGCAGCTTTTTAGCCATTTGTGTTGCAAAATGCAGTTAAATATCTGCTGAAGTTAGATTAATATATTTGCATGGCAAAACACATTTCAATGTATCTCAAGTGGAATTTGCGTACATTTCTTGAAATAGAAGCTTACTCTATGAAAATACTTGTTTAGCACAATGAATGTAATTGTTAAATCTGCACCACCATTCTCATATTATGGCCTTAGTCACGTGTTGACTGTTTGTGTGCCTATTACCATTGCAGGTGTTGATCTTAAGCTTGAATCTTAAGTGAGGAAAAGTCATTGCACTTCCTAATTTACACCACATTATCTTTCAATTTGTACAACTGCAAATTGATTTAGGGAGACATGCAGGCACATAGTGTTTATAAAAATATACTTTGTCTGCAAGATTTGCTTGCTGTGTTTTTAATATAGCGAATAGAGAAAGAAAAGTGGTCTCCTTCTGTTGGCACTGTATACTCAAACACCTGTTGTGTTAGATCAGTTACTTTTCCATTACTAAGTTTTAGCATTATACATTCTGAATTTTAATGCATCATGACAGTTTTTCCAACTTGAAAAGATTTTATGATTGTAATTATTTTTAAAAGTAATTTCTGTTTTTTTGTTTTGTTATGTTTTTACTTAATATTGCTCTGGTTATGTTTATGCAAATGTAAAATGGAGTTAAACATGCCTAGAGACTCTTTTTAATGGTGATGCCATTTTCCAAGAGAATTCTTATATCTGATTAGTTGGTAGGCAGTGCTCTAATATCTGTTGATGATCTCATTTCAAACATAACCACCTCTGAAACAGGTTACTTTTTTTCAGGCCAAAATCAAGCAAAAGGAAGATGGACAGTGAGGGTAAAAAAAAATGAATTGCACATTGGCTTTAAAAAATCACATTTTGCAGCCATCAATGTGCAGAGCAGATGCAAAACAAAACAGGGTTTATTAACCAATGTGCTGTAGCGATGAGTGTGTTTTATTGAGATGGACTTATTTTAGCAACCCCACAACAGTGGCTGACCTGATATATTTTCTACACCAACAGATATTGTAACTATCATATCATTTGTGCTTATGTGATAAAATCAAGGTTGGAGTTAACTCAGTTACTCTTTCCACAATGCAGAATACTTGGACAGAATAGCAGAATTTGGCACTAAACACAGAAGCAACTGTAAAACACATAATAGTGCAAAAATTGTCCAAATGTAAGTGCAATTTATTATCAGTGTTTCATCTATCATTAAGAGATCTTTTTTCACAGTGTCTTAGCTGAATGAACAGCATTAAAAAAAATCTTCCTTAACCAGCTCAAATAAGCATATTGGCAATAAGAGAGAGATCAACAGCAAACATCAATGATGTGTGTGTCCTCATGTTTGTTTTCAGTTTAACTGCAGTTAGCACTTACCAGACCACGGTTATTTCAGTACTTACTTTGATTCTTTATTTTCCTGCCTTTCTGTTTAAGAGAAATACATTGTATAGGTTGGGATTCTGTAGTTTGCTGCTGCAGACAGGTTAAAGTAAACATGAGGTAAATCAAGTTTAAATTTTAAGGTTAAAAATATAAACTTTAAGCTTCCCTTCAGCCACTAAACAGCCTCTCACTAGTGCAGAATCCAGTGTAACTGTGGATGTTTTTCGTCAGTCCTAGAAGCTCCATTCTGCCCCTGATTCTTGCAGGTGCAATCATCAGCAGCAACTGTCTGTAAGGGTCTGCCCCTCCACTTTGCTTGTCCAAGACATACTACACTACACAGTACATACACTCAAAGCCATGCAATATGCATGAGATAGCCTGTGCAGTACAATATTGATTCTAAAATCCTAATGTCGATTTTATGAATGAGGTTTTTAACAACAAGGTACAGCCTTAAATTCAAATTGTCCACCACATGCTTGGGCACTCCTTTTGATGTCAAAAACTACCTTAAATCTTTGAATATAATTTCTAGGAAAATAAAAAAAGAAATAAAAATGGAAACACAAAATTTGCATCGAAAATGAACAATCCTAATTCATTTATTTGGAGCTGCAAACTTAAACTTGCAGATGTGGCTTTATCTGTTTTATGAAATCTGAATAAAAAGTGCTAGGAAGATTGAACCAACAGATAGCGCTGTAAGAATCAATGATCTTAGAAGTCTAGTCTAATCTGTGTTGCATTAGCAGCACAGTAAGTGGTTTAAATGCCTTGATAAAGCATTGCTTAGTCTGGGGAAGTGCACAAAATGGTAGTGCCCTTCATGGTCTCTTATTGCTTGTGGACCATGCAGAGATGGCTACCCTAAACATTAGACTGTCATTGTGTAAATCAGATCTGCTTCATATGTGAACTGCCTTGAGCATGTGTAATACCCACTGAAATGTTGCAACCAGGCCAAGCACTCTGACTTGTGAAAGAAAACGTTAAAGTATACAGAATATACAGAATATACAGAGTATACATAGTACTGTACTAAGAGCAGCTGTAGCGCAGGAGGTATAGTGGCCCGTCTTCTAATTGAAAAGGTTGGTGGTATGATCCCCAGCTCTTCCAGTCTTCATGTCAAAGTATCCTTGGGCAAGTACTTAACCCCAAAATGCTACCTGTGACTGTGCCAGCTGCACGTGAATTTGTGTGTGTATAGGTTTTTTTGATAAGCCACCTGGCGTTAGTGTGTGAATGTGTGTGTGCATGGGTTAAGCTGACTTGTGTTGTAGAGTGCTCTGATTAATAAAAAGATTCGAAAAATGCCGTATAAACCATACAGTCCATTTTTCATTCGCTTTTTGTTGTTTTGTTGCTTCAAAGTTTTTGTACTTTACTATTGTGGTGTCAATAATTGGTTTCCAGCCAGATTTCCAGCCAGTATTTTCTAGCCTTGCTCCTCAAAGTTGTGTTTGTTCACGTTTTCTCTTATTTTTATATTCTCTCTCTTTTATTTTCAGAGGTCAACACATTTCAAGAGAAGACGAAAGCCTTATTTGAAAATCTTATGGACGAAGGTAGGTATTGATATTTTTGTGTATTTTATTTTGTTTTTTTGTCCACCCTCTTGATCTACAGTTATGTTTGATGACAATGGTTTTTTTTACTATGTATGTGTCCTGATCTCCCTATAATACCTCCAAGGCAGAGAATGGTGTGCAATATCATGTCTCTGTCATTACTTGCTATTGATTCATTAGTTTGTGTATACAAGACTTTGTGGTAGACAGAAAATACTTACACCCAACCCTTTCCCTTTGGCCGCATGTTGTTCCCTCTGAACACCAAGGGCTGTATGCCCAGTCATTGTTTGCTCTCCTTTTTATGTCGTCATCCTTCCCTCCATCTCCTTGACACAGTGCAGGATGTGCTCATTGCCCTCTCTGTATCTGGTTTGCTGACTCATTGTTTCTGTCTTTTCAGTCCTTTTGAGCTTGTGTTTTCACCTTTTCTTACACCTTTTTTGTATCTTTTGTTGAATATATAATTTTGGTATAAAGGCACTCCGGGGAAGTATCATCCCTAATGAGCTGTTGGTTTGTTTTTATGGCCATATTTTAGAAACTAAAACCCAGAAGCCTTGTAAACTGTAAAATCAGACCATAAAAGCTTTTTCTAAGCCACCTGCTAACAACAAAAGGGTGCTGGGCCTCACTTGTCTGTACTTTGCATCTTACCCCCGCATGTGCCGACAGAAAAAGTGATACCATGTTTATTCCACCACTGGCTTTCTTTAGCTGGGCTTGTTTCTACTTGTTGCAGTCTTATTTTTTCCCAACAGGCTATTGTAGCTGCCCTCAGCCATACAAGATTTGTCTAAGAAGTCATGTTTAAACCCCCAAGATGAATTGTGTGCATAGCTCAGCAAAACAAAAGCATCATGTTAATCACATCAATTGTTAATTAGATGGCTTGTGTAAGATTGCTGTGCACCAGTGAAAAGCAGTGCCTAATGACCTCAGATCTTAAGTTGATGTCATAATGTTACCACCAAGGGATGGGGACCCTCTCATAGTTGAATTAAAACAATACTTTTAATCCACTTGCACTGGGATTGGGTGTGGCAACTCAAACAGTTCTTAACTGTGAGACCACTGAACATGCACCCTATCCTGATCTTGTGGTTAAGGTCCAATGTTGATCTTTTTTGGTAGAGTACGTTAAGTTATACAGAAATTCTGCTGTCTGCAATACAGTCAGTATTCTTAGAGTTATCTTTATCTTATGTAACTGTAACAAGTTTGTCTTTTCTAAGCTATAACCCTATTACAATCGAATGTATTTACTCTAGTTACTTATGAGTATTATGGTTCCTGCCAGTCCAGATTGGCAGGTTGCAACATGGAAATTTCTCTCTGACTTCCACCGATATTTTTGTCATGTTGAGCAGCACCAAACGCCATAAGATGACACCACAGTATTTGACAGCAGGACCAGTCAGCCACACCCAAACCACACAAACTTCCTCACACAAAAGCACACAGCTGGCTAAGAGCCTCTGCTTTTACAGAAATGACTAGTTGATGAGTCCTTGTTGAGGTTTATTTAAGCAGACATTTTACAATTTTTCAAATAAAGCAAGTCTTTTTTTTTTTTAAACTCATAAACATACTCAAACTCCAGGTACACAGTATGGATCAGTTTTAAACAGTTCATCAAAAACACCTCAATATATACAAATTTTCAATTGTGTACATATACAATCTTCAAAAAAATATTTTAAACCTATTTAAACTTAACGTTATCATTCAGGAATTCAGAAATGCTCAATTTTTGTTGGTCTCATTAAGCTACCCATCTACAGCAAAAACGCCCTTTTCCCACAATTGTGATTATCAGCGTCTCAGACTGTATTTGCCAAGCATATGAGTACCTGTCCAATGTTTCCCAGTGTTAGTTATTTCAGTCATGCATGCCAGTTGACTGTGACCCTGGCCTTGGCCTTGCTGAATGTACTCAGCTAATTTGGTCCCACTGCTCTTAGTGTTGCTGCTAGCATGCTAGCCAGAAAAGAAGTTCTATAAATAGCTGCTAAGGCATTATCTCCATCACAGCAGATGTTTTTACAAGCTGGCAGGCACAGTTACAGCTAGCTAATACCGTCTCTCATTAAGTCCAGTTCTTACTTCTGCAGTTGGCATGTGCGCATGCAGAGAAGCTTTACCCCAAAAGAAGCACAGGCGGTTGCTGCCAGCTACCAAGCTAGACATGTAAAAAGGAAGCTTAGTCAAGTGAGGATGTAGAAAAAAGCATCACATTTGGTATTAATGATTATTTGATAAACCAAACCATCTAGGATGGTCAAATATTTCAACAGTGAATTTTATCAAGACCTCTTCAATAGACACATTTGAAAGAGTCTCGTGCTTAATACTGTCATGTTTAAAAACATAAAAACTAAAATAAAATAGAACCGATCAAACTGTGCTTTTTAATGATTTCTTTAAGAAAATGGGCGATTGCTAATCATTAAAGTAGTAAACTTCTTAAGTAGTAAAATTCTTTTAAAGCACATAAGAATTATTTGAATACTCCTTTAACCACAGAGTTCCTGATACAGATACAGAACATTTTTAGAGTAACATATGCCAAGGAAAGTTTCATAAGACATAATACATAAAGCTTCAGCAGCATTTTGTTAGTGGGTGTTAATTTCTCAGCTGTTGTAATGTCTGTCTACATATTGCTGCACTGTCTCACCACCTGATTCTGTTGTCCTCACCTCCCACACATACTTGCCTCTCTTCTCTACACATTTTTGCTCCTTTCTGTTGTGGGTCTCCCTACACTGCGTCTGTCTGTGGGTAGGTCTATAAAAAGGATGAACTATGCCAGATAGCAAAGTAGGTGGGGACAGTGATCAGCCATCAGTTTTGTCTGTAGTCATTTTAAATAGTTTGGTTCCACAAAAGCTGATCAGGAGAGTAGGTTAGATGATGCAAAACATGCCACACGGTTTCTTAACATGCCACGGCTCAGGAGGAGTGCAAAGCTAGGGTGATGGTGGTTGTAATGCTGATTAGAAGAAGCAGTACAGCAGAACAGTAAAAACTGTGGGAAAGAGTGGTGTGAAAATGGGAACCAAAAGCTGTTGTATCAATGGTTTGTATATTATTGTATTACCAAGTCTTTCAGATCACTTTTCAGTGAAGAATAAAGATTATCTCCACCTGCTGGTCTGGAGAATTATTTTCTATGCAGGGACAGAACATTCGTGCTAGTTGGCCACTGGTTGTAATTTTTGCAGTTTTACAATTTTTGCAAATGCAAGGATCTTGAACTCAAACCTCATTTCTACAATGAAATACCATACAAGAAACTTCTCCAACACTAAGTGTCCAGAATTTGCTTTTTAGCACATCTTTTTTTAACCTCTGTCTTTCATTCTTAATTTCCCCCTCCTCACTTTCACTGTCCCTAATAATTTTTTAGCTCTTTGTCTACCCCTGACATACTTACCTTGTAGGTTTTAAACTTTGCTATCTCGTTCTCTCTTTCCCCTTCTTCTCCTTCCCTTATCTCTTTCTTTCTTCTTCCATGTCTCCATTAGCCCTTCTTTTGCTCTATTCCTTAACACCTACCTACTCTCCAGCCCAGCATTTTTACTCTCCTCTTCTCTACCCTCTCCTTTTTCCTGCTCCACAGGCCATCCCATACTTAACCACAAACCTGTTACCAAGGCAACTGCACAGCACGATAGGAAACAGCAGCTCCGCACCCACACACAGACACAAACACACTCACACACACACAAACGCACACACACACAAGAACCAACAACATCTGAGTTCACTTTACTGTCTGGTGGTTCTTATATGTGATTAAGAAAGTCTGTGTAGTTCTGACTCATTGCTGGGACAATAATAAGTATGTTGTATGGTAAAGGTGGGGAAAACTGACCCCTAGCCAGCACTCACACGCAGCCCGACTGTCTTCTGCTTGTACTGAAGCCCACTTCCTCCAACAATGCCAGGGCCAAGAAAGCGTACTGACCCAGTGTGAATGCACCCTTAGATGCATCACAATGCAGATGTGGATAATTCAGCAACCGTTCACAAATGTCAGAAATTATTTTCTGAATGTCACTTTCTGACATATTGCAATAGTAACGAAAAAATTTGGAACTCATATGTGGTAACAGTGCGACAACTTGATCGACATCTATTGTGTGTGCATGCTAGAGTTATATTGCACTTCATGTCTATGCAAGATATTGAAGTCAAGATTATTAATCCAAACAACTATTTCAGATTACTGATGAAGCTCCAAGAACCCTAGCAAGGTCAGTTACAGTTGTTTGTTAGATTAGTTGCAGTTAGATATAACAGCCCTATGAATGCTGACAGCTGAATGTCTGTATGCTAAAATTAAAATAAGAATAATTGCAGTTACTTGTCTCTAAACTCCCAAAGGCAACAGTTGTATAGGTTTTCAAAAACTGTGGTTGCAGATATTATGTAGTCCATATTAGTGTGGTAGGAGAGTCTTTGGTGACTGAGGCTAGTGGGTAACCACACTGATTGTGTCTTTAGGGCAGTAAAGCTGTTTGGTATCATGTGATAATTGATTTTACAAGTAGGCACATACTGAATTTATGAAGAAGGTAATCTGACTGCCGAAATACATATTTGCTCATAGAGATTACTTTTTTTAGAATCGTGCTATTTTTTATGTCTAAACATGCAGTGTAAGACCAACACACAAAGTGTATCGCAGCACCACTTTACATTCTGTTGCTGCAAGATCTTCAATGTGGTGAGCACTACTGATAAAATGAGAATTAGCTTAGCATATACCTATATGTCCTCACTAAAGAAAAGTGCAACTGTTGAAAGCATATTAGGAGCAGGAGGAAAGTTAGATTTTTCCACAGAGATTGTTTTTCAGTCCCACTTAATTCAAAACATTGATCTCTCATCCTTGGGGCTGCTTTGGCCCGGACAGCAGAGCATGTTTTCTACTGATCACAGTGGAAAACGTGTTCATGTCAAAGTGTCCCTGGGCAACATACTGACCACAGTTTCCTAAATCACTGATCCCAAGCCCTTTGGGTGTTATTCTTTTGGGTGACAACTCAAATGAGCTATTAACATTTCTGTGCAAGCAGTGTGGAATTAAAGGATTTGTGTTGTTTTGACATGATGATGATGATAGAAAAATACAATGTTGATAAATCAAGGTAAAAATAAGCACATAAATTTATTTATTAATTTTTTTCTGAGAATCATGAGATGACATATAGGATATATAAGATTTAGTTGATAGTAATAGTAGGTAGAGGTCATAAGTGTGCAATAAGTAAGAAAAGGGAGATGTATAGAAAATCTGTTATATTTCTCGCTTAATGTGATACAAAGGCATTGAATCTGTTGAATAGTGTTTTCCTCACGTCCTTCCTTCTCTCCTTCTTTTGTCAGAAATGAGTCGCCAGACTGCCACCGCGCTGCCCACAGGAACCTCCAAGTGTCCCCCTTCCCAGCGCGTGCCCACCCTGTCAGGCACCACTGCTTCCAACAGTGACCTGGCCAGCCTGTTTGAGTGCCCTGTCTGTTTTGACTATGTCCTACCTCCCATCCTGCAGTGCCAGTCTGGACACCTGGTATGTACTGTCCAGCCTGTAGAGTAAACAGAACCAGTCACTGCAGTACATGTTTCAAAGCAGTATATTTGAGATGTCATATTCGGTGTCTTACTTGCATTACTTTTTTCAGTGTCTTGTGTCTTATTAATGTGTGGTTTATACAAAGTTAAAGGCATAAAGTAATTAACACTGGGGCTTTTATTATACTGTTGATTTAATAGTAATGATACCATTTATAGTCATGAATAGCACAGTAGCATATTTCTGAAGGCGAAAATAATTGCCCATTAGACTGCATGTCAGCTCATTAAGAACCTGCATGCCAGTGATATTGGTTTCAGTACTGCAGCTACCAGTGTGTGTTAACTGTAAAATATGTATCATCGAAAATGGTCTAGCTCATCCTCGTCACAGCTCCGAAAGAGGAGGGCTGCATTTGTACATGTGGAGCAGAGATGCTCCCCCGAGAGAGTGCTTTTCCACTCGGGACTACTGTTCAGTGTGCTCATATCACCCCCCCAAAGCACTTGTCAGAACCCCATGGTTGTGAGGGTGCATTTGTGCACATGGAACAGATATGCTCCCTCACAAGCATGCTGTTCCACTTGCTGATACTGTTTCTTGCACTCTTTTCACATGCACATGGGTTTTATGTACATGAGATTTGAGATGACATAATACCCATCACTATTCTTTTAAAACTCAGTTGTGTTTGAATGGAACAGCAATATTCATGATACTATAGAATCCCATCCCTTTCCTATAAGAGAAGAACATTTCCAGAAAGGAAAAGACACTAGCATTTTCATGTCTCTTTCCAGGTATGTTCCAACTGCCGGCCCAAGCTCACCTGCTGCCCCACCTGCCGAGGCCCCCTGGGTTCCATCAGGAACCTGGCCATGGAGAAGGTGGCTAACTCTGTCCTCTTCCCCTGCAAGTATGCTTCATCAGGTTGTGAAGTCACCCTGCCTCACACAGACAAGACGGAGCACGAAGAGCTATGTGAGTTTCGGCCGTACTCCTGCCCTTGCCCCGGTGCCTCCTGCAAGTGGCAAGGCTCCCTGGACGCTGTCATGCCTCATCTGATGCACCAGCACAAATCCATCACCACATTGCAGGTAAGGAACTGACTTGTTGTCTTAGCTTCCTTTGTAAACTAAGTCTAGTTAACCCATATTAGGGTTTTTAATTCAATGCATCTCAGCCCTTGCTGCTTCAAATTTTACTCGTCTCATGTTGAGTGCAAGTTCACTACTGAATCTCCAGAGCACCACTTTAAATGACAACACCACATTTAACAACGATCACACTCATACATATAATATTTTAGTTTATATGAGGCACCTGTCCACCGCCGCAGGTTCTAAACCCTAAATATGTCCATTTTCCCAGTCATCACAACAGATGGCGTTTTCCAGGTTAACACTCATCTGTAGGACAACATCATATTACACAGTGCTTGGTAAATTGTGTACATGGTAGCTGCATAATAAATAATGTAATATGACAGTATGCCAAATTGTACCTATTATATAAATTGTGATGATTTGTTCTGGAAAAATTTTTTTTCAAATGGTTATATTCAAAAAAGTGGAGAGGAAAATATTGTTTGGTTTCCTGTAAAGGATGCCTGCTTCAACTAAAAAAAAAAAAAAACTGTGTCTGTTCAGGGGGAGGACATTGTTTTCCTGGCCACAGACATCAACCTGCCAGGCGCGGTGGACTGGGTAATGATGCAGTCCTGCTTTGGTTTCCACTTCATGCTGGTGCTGGAGAAGCAAGAGAAGTACGATGGCCACCAGCAGTTCTTTGCCATTGTGCAGCTCATCGGGACTCGCAAGCAGGCCGAGAACTTCGCCTACCGGCTGGAGCTCAATGGACACCGACGCCGCCTGACCTGGGAGGCCACGCCACGCTCCATCCACGAGGGAATCGCCACGGCCATCATGAACAGCGACTGCCTGGTGTTCGACACGTCCATCGCACAGCTGTTTGCAGAGAATGGCAACCTGGGCATTAATGTCACCATCTCCATGTGCTAAGAACTTTCAAGAGAAAAGGTTTAAAAAGTTACAGATTGTAAGGGGGCATTTTTTTAGGGGGTCAAATGAGTTGTGACCTCACAGCACCCCCCCTCTGTGCCTCACCCCTTGAGACATGGAACTGGACTGTCTGTTCAGGCAGCCGTGGAGGCCCAGGGGGTGGGATGAATGGATGGATGGATGGATTGATGGATGGTGAATGGATGAATGAATAAATACAAGGACATAATTGTGTAGTGTTGGCTATAGACTTCTAAACACACACACATTAACATATACGTGAGACCCGTGCACGCACATGTGGTCTCACGCTCTCTTGGTCATAAACATGGACTCAACCTGAAAAGCTGTTCAGTCAAACTCGTCTCTTCAAGTGATTTCTCACCACTCTTATTTTAGTGTCTCTCTTCTCTTCCTCTCAGTCATCCTAAGACATTTCAGACACTACAGCTCTCTGACCTTCACTCCAAGACGATGGAGGCTGGTCACCACTGAGCGGCCCTGTGCCCAAAAAGCCACACACTGAGAAAAGGCTCAAGCTATATTCAACACAGGACTCCTGGTCAGTTGTGGGTTGCTAGACAGCTATCTAGCCATGCCCAACCTTTCACTGCTGTTTGTAATCCACTTCAGTAGCCGTCAGGGCTCCCAGACTGAACAGTCCATACACTACCAACACTTGCAGGGCTACAGCCATGGCTGTGGCTGGGTTTCACCACAGCGTCTTCATGTATTATCTAGCTCAAACTGGAACCCAGAGCCCATGAAGTTCCTTATTGCAGATTTGGTTATATGTCTTCACGAGACTGACATGGGTAACGCAGCTGGAACTGGAACCTTAGCCATAGACATGGAGGACTGTAGCACCCTTAACTATAGACACCCACTTATGTCCAGGACTGGGTGGAGGAACTCAGGCTCATCTGGTTCCTCCTGCCCCACAGCGGTCCACCCAAGGCAAAAGATTGTGAATCGGACGCTCTCTAAATAGTTGACTGTCGTTGTTGATAGTTATTAGAACAGACTTTGCTCTCATACTGTATGGATTTAACAAGGCCCTCAGCTACATCAGTCCTGGATCTTTACTTTCATCGAGTGGACACGGTAAAGTTCTGACACACAGAAAACACACGCCTGTTCTTTGCATTACCGGCTGTGTCTGCGGGTGTAATAGTGGATAAAAAGAGTGTGTGTCGGAGCATTTTGGACCGAGGATTAGAGGAGTCTCTTTTTGTTGTTGTTTTTGCTTGTTATAATTTTCCGAACGAGGAAAAAAAAACACTGCATTTCAGCTGAGTTGCAGTTTTCTTTCATGTTAATTTCTCAAGTCTGTTTCTTTTTAATTATTTTAGTTGTCTTTTGTATGAGTGGAGAGAAGAACTCCTGGTGTGTATGTGTGTGTGTGTGTGTGTGTGTGTGTGTGTGTCTGTGCGAAATGGACATGTGGCAAAAAGCCTGCTAAATTTCTCCCTTCTCTTCTACCCACTCTTCTTCTTTCATTTCTACTCTGCCTCCATCTCGCTCTGTCTGCCAGTGTCAGCCTCAACCACTGATTGACTGATCACCCAACCAGGAATGAGGGACAGTTTCTACCGTTACAATGTTGCTATTGTTATTATTAAATGGAGAGATTATCAAATTACCATTTTTTGTAATGACTTTTAAAAACAAAGAGACTAAAAGGCAGTTGTAAAACTTGTGGCTAAACTTCAGTGTTTGTAGTTAAAAAGCAAGTTGTGTCGTTCTTCTGAAGGTTTGTTTTTCCCGAATTGGATTGCTTTCCTCATCTATTTGTCTCTCCGTCCTCTTGTTTGTGTGGTAAGTCTTTTCTTTTTTTTTGTCTGAGGAGGGAGGGGGGTCAAGCCAATCATCTCTCCCTTTCTCTTTACGTGGAGTCTCAGTAATGTTGCTGCTCTCCCTCAACTCCTTTTTTTCTGTTTTAATTTGTCATTAAATAAATCTATCTTTTTCATAACTGGTGTCTTCCCTCCTTTATTTTATTATAGGCTTCAGATACAAGAAGGGTTTTTCTTTTGTTTATAGTTTTTTTTTTTTTCAATTACATACAGGTTTATATGTTTGTATATTTGGAGGAACCCTTTTTTGGTACTGGTATGCTATGGAACAACTTTTTTTTAACCTGCACACAAGCCACATCTTTCACATTCTGTCATCAGTTTCACAGTATTTATTTAAACAACAGCTCATTGCAGTTACGCACAAAATGTACCACTGTACTTTCAAAGGCAATGTAGATGCAAGCAACAAGGGATTTTTTTTAAAAACAGCTTTACAATTCTCTCATAAGGAACAAAATGTTTTTGTGTTTATTGGAACATAAAGACACATACAGTATGTTTTAATAGGAAATGCTGAATAGAAGTAGCTTAAATTTACAAGAAAACTCCACAGAGCTGCTTTTAATTTTTTGATACGACATTTCCTTATAGTCCCTCTTGGAAATTCAGTTGTTGGAAAGCTTGGGTCAATCAAGGCTGCCTATTAAATACATAGCAATCTCTCATCAAGATCTATTCAGTCATTTTTCTAGCTTTTGATCATATTGTGAGCTTTTTCAGCAGATGAGCTTTGCACAGTTGTCATGAAATATAAGAGTTTTAAAAGTTTTTCGTTCATGTTTGCTTAAATTTAAGCTTCAAAAGCGATTACTTTCCATGACTGCTGAGCAAAGTCTAGCTGCTGCTGAAGACCATGTGTCATGATGGAAAGCCCAAAACGGATACTAAGTGGAGCAGAGGGTCACACACCAACAGATAGCTGTGACTAATAAATGCACCTGCAGTAGAGTTGGGGAGAGACCAGAGTTTTTGGATTAAAAAGAGAATTTATTTTCTCTTCAACCTTCAGTTGATCCAGCAGTCCAACATGTGCAAGTACCAGAAGATGAAAATTGACCTTTCAGTTTGTGGGTGGTAATGACATAAAATATACTCAGAGCCCCGTTCGAAAACCTCAATAGAAGCTACAAATGTCAAAAAATGACATTTGGACCAGTCCATGCACATTTGGGATCACAGAAGTTTTAGTGTTGAAAAAAAAAAGGAAAAAAGCATGGAGACTACTGTCAGAAAAAAATGTAGAACAGTGTTTTACCTGATCCAGCAAATGAATACTGTGAAGTTTTGCGCAGAAAATGTATTGTTATCAGAAACTCACTGACTCAGAGAGCTGTCAAATGGAGAGGCATGGTGGATAATGACACTGTGCTGCTGCTCAGTACATTCAGACTGTGGGATCGTGCTTGGCAGCCCCCAGGTGTGAAACTGTGCATCTTTATTACCTCATCAGGGGAAAAACATACACTCTCAGCAAATCATAGGCTAAATATGTTGACACTGCTGATTCATCTTTCAAGGCTATTCATCATGAACTACCTCCACTATTTCGGCTTCTCACTAAGGCCCAAAAAACTCACTAAATCAAGGTTGTCTGATGCTGATGTGATACTTGATTTTTTTTTTTTCTCTACTGCATAAACAAGTATAGTATACTCACTGTGCAGAGAACTTTAATTACGTTAAACTGATTGATTGAATTTGACAATGCACAGAAAACATTAAACTTGTAGGACAGGGAGAACTAGTATTGACCAGATTCTAACCATATGTGATTTTCCACTTGTTGTCCCTTCACAGGTTGGTAGAATAAAAAAAATAGTCAGAAAAATACACATCAAAAAAAGAGGACAAAAAGATCAGAACCACAAGAGTGGAGGTGTTTGCTGAAGCTCTATAACTGAAGCTGTAAAATGCACCCCTGTTCTTAATGCATCTGTGAGCCTCCCAAGTTTATCATTGTTAAGTAGGTCTCTGGATGTAGGGCAGCCTGTGAGGTCAGATAGGTAGATCCGACAGGAAGTGTGGAACACAGCAGAAGTTTTCTGCAGCTACAGGAACACAAGCTTTTTGCTCCAAATCACTGAAGAATACAGGTACGCAGAGATGTCAGTGCTACAGCCTTCAACCTGTCAACCCTCAACTCATCTTCTGTCCGTATGGAGCCCTTCTTACACAATAGGGTCAGAGAAGAGGGTAGGCAGTGAAATTACTGTCCATTAAGGGATTTCTTGGGGGTGGGATGGGGGTGGGTGGGTAGCTACATTAAAAAAAGGAACAGTTCATTTTGGGAAATACTGGTCTGCTTACTGATATAACAAGACGCTTAAAGCTATGTTTTATATACATCACTTCTTAAACAAAACAGATGTGGGTATTGGCTGTGTGTTAAGTAGCTCATGACTCAAAAATAGAGAGAGTTTGGTATATTAGTAAATGAGGGCTTTATTTGTTCAGATTGCCTGTTTGCATATTGGTGGCACACATTTATGCTCTGTAAAAAAAAAAAAGTTGAAATCGGGAATCTTCTCATCTTAAATTCTTAATTCAAATTAATGATGAAGAACTTGTCCTTCTCTAAAAGTTATGTTATATAGAAATGTCAGGGAAGTATATGCTGTTAAAAATGTTTATATATATATTAATAATATGTTAATGATATGGATGACCTTTTTTGAAGTGAAACAAACATCATTTTGCCCCCCTCACCACAACAATTTTCCTACAGTCCCTTGAACTTCAGAGGGGCTCCTTGCAAAATTGAACTATATATTAGTTGATGTATTTCATCACGGTGAAAGACTGTGGTGCACAGATGTAGATAATCGCATATTAACAACACAGACCATGTAGGTTCATGTCTTTCTGTAGTTCCCCTTCCTTCCATCATTTGGTGATCGGGGTCCAGCCTGTCTGCAGGGACCACACCTAACATTCGCTGATGTAAGAGCTAACAGTATGAGCTCTGTGTGTGGGGGTGCTCTGCCATGTGAAGCGGGCATGCTGCCAGTATGCTATGCAGCCCCAAAGGGCCTCTGGGTAATTATGTTATAAGTTAAGGACCTCTATTCACAAGAGAGGGAAATGTGTGCTTGCGGTTACTCGGGATGTTGTATCCAGAGGGTTTAGAGAGAGAGTCCTAATACTGGGGTTTCACTGGGACTGGGTGTGTCTACAGTGAACCCACTGTGACACACAGGGTACATACATGTAGGCTACATAGATGTCATAAAAGAGTCACATTTAAACACTGTAATATTCAGGCTTGAGTGATTTTTATATGTTGTGACCGAGTAAGAGGGAATGAGGAATTATAGAGCAGAAATACAGGTTCTGTATGTGTTGTGGTGAGCAAAGTTTAGTGAGCATACTCAGCTTTAACAAGACTTTGAGAGCGTGCAGATTCACCATCTTCAGAGCTCCTTCGTTTTTTTTCCCTTTAGGACTAAACAGCAGCCCCTTGAGGCTGAAGTCATCATTACACAGAAAAAAATCCCAAATCCAAACTAAAAGGTGCTTTACACATGGCAAGGTCAAAAGATATCTTGGGTGCATTTTTGGCTGCACAGACACACAGTTTCCTGGAGTGTTTTAAATGGTTTCATCCAGAGGGGGGCAAGTATGAAAATGAAAATGTTGAAAATGGAAATGTTGCAAGAGAGATTGGTCATTCATTAAGAGAGATTGTACTCTGAGGGCAAAAAATATCAGTTTTCTGTATGTTTTGATACTAATTGACAGAATTTGCTATTTTTATCCAAGAAATCATTACACCTTGGCCTTGATGATGACAATATGAAGCATTTCTCTTAGCTACTATAATCAAAATTAAAATGAAAACAGTGTGTAATGCGCTGTGGGTCACTCATAATGACAGATGCAGAGAAACCAACTCTAGTCAAGCAATGAAGAAATTAAAAAGAGACTCTCTCGATATTTAAGCATCTTTAATTTAATTCTCAATCTTATTTTTAATTTAAGAGGACACCAGTATAAAATTTGAGTTGTGCATTAGTTTTCTCCAACCCCATCTTTCATGTTAATACCTCTACCTGCCCATGACCTTGTGCTGAAATCAGTACAAGTCACTTTGCATCTTATCTGCAGGGCCCACTGTACAAACGTGTTGTAAGATATGAATCAAAAAGCACTGATGTAAAACAAAGTCAACAAATATGTGAAAAAAAATAAATCCATAGATTGTTAATGCAACTCAAGAAGTCTAAAAATAGACAAGTCAAATCAAAATACATTAAACAAATACTGGTATTCAATTTATTGAAACAGACAATCAAAGGAAATAAAAGCCTTTAACTTTAACCATTGTCCCTCAATTAGTCACACTCAAATTAAGCTGAGAAAAAAATAACTTAGTTGACTCTTTGTATCTATTTGTCAGAAGAACTGTTAGTCTTGTTAGCTTATAAACTCATTGTTTTCAGCTAGCCACCTAACAAGCGGTCAATGTTCATCATGCTGGTAATTATATATTCATAAACATTGTCTTCACCTTCAAGTCCACGTCTCTTGAAAATTATCTGCATGGGGAAAATATGGAATACATGTACTGAGATGAAAAATAAAAATAAAAATTAATGAGGGTTTGTTTTCAAGAAACTGAGAAACTGAACTTTATGAGTAGTCAGATTACCTTTTACGATGTTTTATCTTTTTTTATCATTTTAACTTTTTTCTTACAATGTCAGTTTAGATCACAGATTCATGTGCAGTTTTCTCAGTATGCAAATTTGTAGACACTGCATGATCAAGATAACTATAACCCTCAGTAAGTCCCGTTAATGTTCAAAATCTGCATTTACAGGAAAAATCACCAGTCGAGCTACACTAGATTACTATGTGTGATTAAACCCAGTCATTCAAACAGGCTGTGGGTTTCCAGACCATATGCACACATCTCATCCGCCTCCATCATCACATACACAAACCATACACAAACCACCTCTGCTTAAACCTTGACAAATTCAACAGTAAGTGCTCACCAATGTGTTATGGCAGTAATTAACTAACATCCACTTGATTTGACTACAGCCGTGCTCTTAATATAAAGCAATTATTCAATAAAAGAGTGGTCAGTCTAGAAAAACTGAGGTTGAGCCTTATAAAGCACCACAACACTGAGCAGTGATGTGAACTAAATCTTCTCGGTGTTGGCTGTAAATGGCTGTGCTGAATTGTGTGTGAACTGAACTCTCTTGTAGTGCTTGATCTGAACTGTAGCTTTATTAACTTTTCAAAAGGAAAATGAACCTTTAGAAGTGAAAATCTCAACAGCAAAGAGCCTCAAACAGGGTTAAAGATCAAGTGCATCACTTGTCAGGATTACAGCTGTGTACACTGACTGCTATTTCCTGCGACGTATCAGGGAAAAACTCTTACGACTCTAAGATGTCCCAGCTGAAACATGACTCTCCTGTGTTCACCGTCTTAACTTCACATTTCCAGTGTATGCTTTTTCACATGTTACAGTTTGCTGGGCAGCTGGGGGCGTGTGTGGGCACTGGCTGTTCCCGGAAAGCCTCCATCAAAGGCAGTGTTCAGCACCTCGTCCAGGTTTTTGGCCAGGACAAAGTCCAGGTCGGCTCGAACATTGGCTGGAAGCTCCTCAAGGTCCTTCTCGTTGCGTTTGGGGAGGATGACGCACTTCACTCCAGCTCTGTGGGCTGCGAGGACCTTGTCCTTGATCCCGCCCACCTGAGGAGGACAGACCAACCCCATCTGTTAAACCTTTTGATGGATTTACATTTGATCACATATTGAACGTGATAACTCACCGGCAGCACCAGCCCCCTTAGTGTGATCTCTCCTGTCATGGCAACGTCTGATCTGACCAAGCGGCCACTGAACAGCGAAGCTAGGCAGGTTACTATGGTAACACCAGCAGAGGGGCCATCCTTGGTGACAGCTCCAGCGGGGAAGTGTAGGTGGATGTCCGTCCCTTCTAGTGGATCCAGACCTCCTACCACTATTTAAACACACAAAAATATCAAGTGTTAATGTGTTTATTAGCTTATTTCACAGTTTACTAACTCTCTTCTGTAAAAGAATTAACAGTACAAACTGTACATCTGTGGGAACTCACTGTTGGTGAGCTGGTAGAACTTCGCGTTCGTTCTGAGCCAGCTGATGGCCAGATGGGCAGATTCTTTCATGACGTCTCCCAGCTGACCGGTCAGAGTGAGCTGACCGTCTCCCTCCATTCGACTAGCCTCCACAAACATGATCTCCCCACCGAGGGGGGTCCAGGCCAGGCCCAGGGCCACACCAGGCAGGGTGAGCCGCTCAGACACCTTTCAACACACACACACACACACACACACACACACAAACAAACAAACAAACACACATACAGAGTGTTTGTAACCTTTAAAAATTCAGGTAAGAATGTGAAACACAGGGCAACATGAGCTCTTAGTCAGGGAGGAAGAGAGAGCAAAGAAAGACCAAAGAAAGAGGGATGAAGAAAACAAGATATGACAAGAAATTCAAAGGGAAAATCAGACAAAAAACAAGGAGGGATGGGTTTTACCATACTCTTTGTTTTGACACCTTAATTAGCTACCGCTTTATGTTCTCAAATATTTAGCCTCCATGAACAGCAAATGTTAAGGAGCTGTGAGACAATTTCCTAACTTTTTTTTTTAATATTTATGGCCAGTGAGCTTTTCTCTGATCTTTCCATCAGTCTCATCACCTCTGCTCTACCTCACATGCCAACCCTGCACCTCTCAGCCACGCCTGCAGAACTTGATGTGAAACAGGCGTGGCAGCTTTAGAAGGTCCAGAATGTTCAAGCAGCCATTAAAAAAAAGTACTTGGAGGTCAACTCTACAGGTTTCTGTAATTGTTGATTATGAACACTGCTAATTCTCTGCAGATGCTGCTCTTTCCACTCCCCACAGCTCTTCTGCTTACCTCCATTTCAAAAAGCGGAGGGCCCAGGATGTCTTTCAGGGCGACATGGTCGATCACTATGGGCATCTCTGGAGGGGCAGCTTTGTCTGAACACACATGAAATGAAATGAGCACCGCTCAGTGTAAGCATTTACATCTATGTTTTTTCAGTGCATGTGGGCACATTGAAAGCTGGGACCAAAATCTACACATCTTACATTCTTCACAAGGGAACCTAACTATTGAAGTATGGCTCCACAAAGAGAGAGAGAGAAGGGCTGAAAAATGAGAAAGTGACACCAGTTGCTACTCAGACTAGAAATTCAGCTGTTACACACACACACACACACACACACACACACACACACAGACAGACATGATTGCTGATGCACAGAAAAGCATACACAGAGATATACATCAAACAGTGAAACTCAACTGAACAGACAAAATCAAACACACACCGTCACCTTGGAAAAATGCAAACTACATGCACAAGAACACACATCATTTGCACACACAACAATGTTTGTGCTGCATGTCTGTGACACTGGTTACCTGGCAACACAAAGGCTTTTCTAGCAAGCAGCACAAAATAACTGCTGATATCCTGATTGTCCTTTCTACCACTCCTATCTCCATTCTGTCTTTTCCTCATATTACAAATCAAAACTCAGCCAAATTTTTGTCCACATCTATTAATTAAGAGTGCGGTATAGTATCAATACAGCCTCATAGAATTTTGTAGCAAAGTGGACAAATGTTCATGTACAGGGAATTCTGCAGGCAAAAAATTGTGAGTATAACTTTCTAATGTCATGGCAGAATGAGTAAGAGATAATGTGCAGGGGTTAATCTTCACAAAACATGCTAATAGAAGACTTGACAGGGTTTATTTTCCAATAAAGAGCAGCTGGCTGCACATTATTCAGCTCACTGCATAGCTACTGGCTGACATCATGCTGCACTTGCAGAAGTCCTTCAGATCTCCAGCAGCTGACAAGAAATACTGTGTTTATCACTCATATTTAACAGTCTGTCTGTGAAAGAGCTGTTTGTCTGTCTGACAAACTGTACACTCATATATATTCAAGCTGATAGACACACCTTTTTTATTTTTTATTTTTGTTAACTCTACACTTTAAAGTCTGCTTAATTTTGCTGATTCTCTTTCAAACTGACTAGTGCCACCTTGTGCCAAACAGCTGTTACTGTGTGTCCCTGGGACCCACCCACATCCAAGCACACACATCTACAAATGTTTTTACTTTTGCCTCTGATTCAATATGTGTAGCTTGTACGGACTTAAATTTTAGACTTGATTTTACAGTTGAATAAATGACTATTAACATTACTAATAGCTTCATATATTTAAGTGTGCAACTAAGTCATAATAGTGAGCCAGTGTGAACAGCTGGACTCTGGAACTGGACCACCTTAATACAACAAATCAAACATTTCTCCTACTAATTACACCCATGCTTTCCCTGCTAGGGACATTTCAAAAGGTAAACTATGTGAAAGGCCTATGTGTGTACGGAGTTTTGTGAACTCATTTAAAGCCCAGTGTAACTTTATTTTCCTTCAACTTAATTAAGGTCTACCAAGACAGAAAACGCAGGAACATCTGTGTGGGGATATTAACTTCTTGTATAACAATGTTAAATCTTTTAATCTTTTAATTAATTTAATAGTCCATTTTCACAAATGTGGGTTTGTGATGTTAAGGCAGATGATCGGCTTAATTAGTGACTGTGAAACAGCAAACTGCAACTTTGAAAAATTAGGCAAAAACAGAAAATGAGGCTCACTCCAAAATATATCAATGCATTATTGTTAATAGCAGCAATATGTATCTTCTTCCTCTGTTTCATCAATTTCATGTAACTGATATATATATATATATATATATATAATTTTTTTTTTAAATAATTATTATATTATCTTGATCTATCTTGTTTTTAATGTTTTTTAACCATTGGATGTTTGACTCCAGCTCATTTAATGCAGCATCATGTTGCACCCTCTGCTTTTACTTTTTTGTTTGTTTTTTTTAATAATTGTTCAAAGGCACCCAGCTGGACATAGTGTCCTCAACTGTTTATCATAACAAATCCACTCCTAATCATTTCAATAAATAAGAATTCATTCACATTTTCTTCTGCCAAATTTTTCAAAATTTTGTTGAAATATCTGCCTCATTTGGAGCAAAACCTCACTTGTGCCACGTAGGAGAAAGGGTAAAACAGTTCAATGATTAATGACACTCTGTTACACTTGGTGAACTCATGGCAGCAACAGAAATATCCTGTATAAATGTATTGTTGCCTCATTCTGTATTATTTGGCTGCTTTGTAGTAGCTCACTCTTGAGTAACCTGAGCAGATGGTTTGTTGGTTTGTTGTTTGTTTGTTGCTGTTAATAGCATTTCTAAACTGAAAGTGTTTGAATAAGGGCACAATTTGATTAAACATAAGTCAAGTTTCATTTGTTTACTTATGTACACATGAGAGAGGATGTGTATGTGTTATTGTGATTGCAGGTGAGGAATTGACCCCCTTTACATCCTGCTGATCCAATCTGTCATCAGAGGGCCCAAGGTCTTACCACTCTGCTGCGTTGGGTACTCGGGGATCAAAGCCTCTGTCTTGTCCACTGTGTGACCTTCAGCGACCTTCACAGCCACAGCTCGGCAGATCGCCCCGATCTTCCTCTCTAGGGAGCGCACTCCTGCCTCACGAGTGTACCTGAAAAAAAAACAAACAAACAACACATGAATAACATTGTGTGGAGATAAGGTTTCACTGGCACTGAAACTTCTGGTGCAAGGTATGTCACCAGGGATAAGCGTGTGTCAGAGATGTGATCAGTTACACAAAATACAAGCAAATCCAGTAAATTCTAATGATAACGACTGTTGGAGAGAGACAGAAAGGCAGGGGTGCTGAGGTGCTGACATGCAGCAAAGGGCCTGAGCTGCATTCTAACCTGGAATCTGTAGTAATGCTGCATCCTGGATGTACAAATAAGCAAAACAGAAACAGAAAAGGGGAAAATAGCAAACATTTATTTAAGAGGATGGATTTATTTGCTTAAAAAACCAAAGTCCTGAGACCAACAGTATCCCATATTGTCTGAAGACAGACACAGCCAACCTGGTTTCTACCGAATCCTCTTTGCTGTTTCCTAACACCAACCCACCCAAACCACTTGTGTTCTTGTCTTGTTTTTCTTGTCATTTTGTTCTTTTGTTTTTGTTGTTTTGTTTTGCTTTGGGGTTTTTATGGGCTCCAGCCTGTGGCATCAGGAGTATCCCTTGAAGGATGAGCTCCAAGCTGTGTGTTGTTTCTGTTGCTATAGTAACTAGACTGGAGTGCAGTGAGAGTTGCACAGAGGCTCTGCAGGTCTGCAGGCAGCATACTGCTTGGTATCTGAAAAGAGCAGAAGCCTCTGCATCAACACATCCATGTTTGCTAATTCCTAATTCTTTGTTCCTCTCAGACATGTCAGACAGTTTGATCAGCCCACTCTGTAGGTTTTACTTTCAAATATCCGCATTAAAACCACAACAGTGCTGAAAAAAATCTGAAGTCGACTGACAGGTAGTCACACTGCTTCAAGTTTCTCTACTGTCAAGATTATGCTGCTTTGTTTCATGTGACTGGAACGTAAATGCGTTTGGAAATAGATTTTTGATAGGAAAAGAACAGGAAACTGTAAGTTATAACTGGGCTCTAAAAATCTTCACAGACTTAATAATTAAGCAGTCAATCAAGAAATAATCAACACACTGACTGAAAACAAAAACTACCCAGTCTCATCTGTAACGCCCACCAAGCAGTTTCAAAACATTGGAAAGGTAAGAACTGTAAGAAATCTAAAGCAAGACTCTGACTTTGATCCGAGACACAGAAGGCTGCACACACTCATCTGATTCATCTCAATCTTCTCTATAATCAAGAGGTCAGCCTGCCAAAGAAGCACTGGTTAACATTCAGAACAAATTGCCAGTAAACCACATGACAAGTTAATGATAGGCTATAATGACCAGAAGTGGAATCTCAAGTTGGCCTCAGTTATGAGCTGCCAGCTGGCTGAGTGCTCCGCTCCACATTTCACACACTAGATGGGTCCTTCACAGGCTAAATGTAGAAGCTTTTCAGTAAACATTCATAAATGTTGTTATTGTAGTGTCTTCTAGAAGTAGGCACTGTTTGGGCAGGCAGAGGGATGCAGGGTCAAACTGACAATAGACTAAGGGGGGTAGTGACTTATTTAGCTGCCAGGGGCACCTGAAGAGAGAGAGAGAGAGAGAGAGAGAGAGAGAGAGAGAGAGAGAGAGAGAGAGAGTTCAACCAGGATGCCATGAGAGATGCAGCTTCAGAGAAATTTAAAGAGAGCTTGTCTGGTCTGAGTAAGCTCAATGTTAAAATGGCAGTAATCAAAGCACACATATCCCCCTCCAGACAGGGAAAGTTACACTCATCCAGTCCAATTTTGGGTCACATTTTTAAGTCCAGCTCGACACACAGGGAGAGGCACTGGGTTTACAGCAAGGATCAGAGCAGGGAAAGGTTAGCAGGTTAGCGTAACAATGAGAGCATGTGAGCTGTTTGTTCCTTCCCAGCTAAAAGGCGCTCAAACCCGCTTAAACCAACCTTCTTCATGAACTCTCTCTTTTGTGTTTTTTAGAACTCTGTCAGTCTCCGACCCTCCTTGAAACACAACAATGAGTGGATAAAAATAAATGAATAAATGTTACCCTGTAACCCACACAGCTTAATCCAGAAGACAAACTGCTCGTGTGGTCGACAACAAAACCAAAGACTTTTTGGCAAAACAGCATCCTTTCTTCTATAACAACCAGCTCTCCTGCTGATTTCCTCTGCTTGAAGCACAATGTTGTCATTTTGATGTGTTAACATTACACCTGCTGTACGACTTGCGTTTCTTTTTGTCCAATGCTGAGCTCACAGCAGCAGATTTTTTAACAGAAAATAGTGAGTGCAATATGCATTCTCAGTCATTCATGCTTCTAACTGAGCAGTGCTGGAGAGGGAATCAGAGAAGGATGGAGGAGGAGATATGGTGATGCTTCACTTTTTTTAAAAGGTATTTTCTCATCTTTTTGAACACTGTTAGAGCTCAACTGCTGGATGTGGCATTGAAAGCCACATTTAATTTTTTTCATTATTATTTTTTTTTCCACTGGATCAATGGTCTGCTTAGGCAAATGAAAAAAAGAAACTCAGCACAACTTATAAAGACTGACGTGTTTCAGTATTTCTCCTTTTGCTCAGCTTTTAAGTAGTGTAATATTTTAGTATTTTACACAAACAAATCCAATAACTGATGCAGATGTTTGTTTAAAGCTTTTCAATTCACAAATTCCCAACAGGCCTTATGTGTGGATGTTCAAAAGTTGATGAATGATGTCTGTGCAGACCTGCTGATGATATCCTGCGTGGTTTCCTGTGGTATATGCAGCTGCTGAGGGGTTAATCCATGTTGCTCCAGCTGGTTTGGGATCAGGTGACGATGAGCTATCTCCACCCTTTCTTCTTGTGTGTAACCTGAAACACACACACACAGACACACACACACTTTGCAGCTTACAGCAGCTTAGCTTAATATGGTTGGACTTGTGATTGACACTTCAAAAAATTATCAAAATTGAACAAAAGATATTTTTTTCATTCTGTCAAACCCTGATGCCTGTATTTACTATAATGCAATGAGTTCTAGAAGTTTGAAAAGAGCTTTGAACATGCTGTGCTAATACCAAAAGGCAGTAGGGCAATTTATTATTCTTTTTTAACAGTTTCCTTGAGCCCAGGCAGCCGTGGCTCCAGAGGTAAAGTGGGTCTGAATGGGTCAAAGGTTCAGTGGTTTGATCCTTTTCCCCTCCAGCCTGCATGTTCAAGTGTTTTTGATTGAGAAACTGAACTCCTCAGTCCATTAAACACTGGCCCTCTGGAGCCACAGGAGGATTCATAAAACCTTTTTCCATGTGAAGTGGTACTCCCCTAAACCTGTGCAAAGACTAGAATGACTTAAATCTGTCTTTTATTGTTATACATTATTTTACTATTTAATAGTACTATATTTGTGTGTTTAAGAGCTGGTGACAGTCACTCTGTGTGTGTTTTTATTTCCATAAATTGATTTGTGATTGGATACACAATTAGGACACAGAGCTGTTGTTACATCTCTTCTCTGATGACGCCAGTCTGCGGTAGATTCAGTCATGCAGACGCTGCTTGTTGTTAATTATTGTCACCAGAGCAAGAACTGGCGGAAACTGTGAAGATGTGGAAACCGTCAATGTGACTCCCTGCATCTGAACATACCTGGTACCTGCAGCACCTCCATCCTGTCCAGCAGGGCCGCGGGAATGGTCGCTGTGGTATTTGCAGTGGCAATGAAGAGCACTTGGGAGAGGTCAAAGGCTACGTTGAGGTAATGGTCTGTGAAGCTGTGATTCTGCTCTGGGTCCAGGACCTGGGGGAGCATGCAGAGATCGCTTCACTCCATTTCTGTGTTTTTAGTGTTCAGTTAATTGGTTTATAGACTAAACTGAAGAGCACAAAAGCAGACTGAGAAAAGGTACCCTGCAGGTTTGGTTGAGAGCAAATGAAAGTTTCTTTTTTTAAAGACCGGTGACACTACTTCAAAAGTCATCTGAGTGAGAGAGAACTAACCTCTAGCAGTGCAGCAGCAGGGTCTCCTTGAAGGCTCTTTCCGAGTTTGTCAACTTCATCCAGGAGGAATACCGGATTATTGACACCTACAGACTTCAAACCATTGATGATGCGGCCAGGCATGCTCCCTACATACGTACGTCTGCAGAAATGGACAGAATTGACATGTTAATGTTTCTACGCAATCTCAAAGAGACTGAAAAAACATCTTGATTTAACTGATGACAACAAAAAGTGCAAATTGTCCACCTGAACCTGGACATCATGCCTTGTCTACATTTTTTTTGTGCTATGTCATATATTGCTATTGGTCTTCTGTAACTGGATCACTGTAAAAAGTTTGTATGGAATTAATAAGCAACAAAAATGAAAAATGTCTAAAAAAAGATCAAATTATGAAAGATCAAAGCAATTTGGGTCTTAAATAAAAAAGGAAGATTCAAGTGTTTGCAAGCTGAAAGCAAAAAATACACAGTTTAGATATATAAAAGAAAGGAAATAAAAAAACAAAAATAAATATGGAACAACAGAACTGTTCATGACGGTTTATGACAGTATTGGAGTAATTAAATTTTCAGAAAACTGTATTTGAGTTGAACAAATTTTATAATCAACCAACTTTCTTCTTTATCTCTTTCACTCCTGTCTCGGTATGCCAGACACATGTTTCTCATCTGTCGCAGAGATGTTGTCTCGACACTGTTTATTCTTCTTTAAAAAAAAAAACAGGATGAGACCTGCAACCTGAGGTGAACTCTGATGCCCTGTGCACCTCACATGTGATTTGAACCTCACGCCCAAAACTAATACACAAACAAAAGAGCATTTGTGAGTGTGTTGATACAGCTCTGATTCATTGCCAGCAGAGGCTGTTAACTGACTTATCAAAGGCGGGTCGGGGAACAAATTGCCAATTTTCTGATAGACTGGTTATAAAAGATTCTGTGTAAATGTGAGTAGTGTATGATTTTGTTGCTTGGGTTTGTTCAGTGAATGATGTGAAAAAAAAACCCTCTGTGCTCTTTTATTGTTACTGTTTTTCATTAGATTTCACTGAGATTAATGGTCATAGGATTGTAGGATATAGCAGCATCTAAAGGTAAAGTTGCAGATTGCAGCCAAATGAATATCCCCTCTGCTCACCCTCCCTTAATATCGTGCAAGAGACCCTATGGGGGTTGCAAAACTTGTGAAAAACATTAAGAAAACCTGACACTACTCTTCTATACTATGGTCATTAAATGTCTCCTGATCTCCTGATACAGACCTCCAGTGGAGTTGCTGTCCTGTGAATGTACCTGTGTCCTCGGATGTCGGACTGGTCACAGACGCCTCCCAAAGCAATGCGGTGAAACTCTCTACCCAGAGTCCTGGCTATGGATCGTCCCACACTGGTCTTCCCAACCCCTGGGGGCCCCACAAAGCAGAGGATGGGGCCCTAAAGACACAGCAGCATGAAATTTAAAGATAAATCTGTGACACATTACAGAAAATTCATGTTCTCTTTTCAGAGAAATGGATTCTTGCTTTTATGACACATGTTTTATTCCTATTATTTGTAAGTTGTCTGAGAGATCTGTAAGAGGTACCTTCAGTGAAGTCTTCAGCTGTCTAACAGCCAGGTACTCCAGTACACGTCTCTTCAGCTTGTCCATGGCATAGTGATCGTTATCCAATAGAGTGCGAGCAGCTCGGATGTCCAGACAGTCTGAAGAGTGAGTGTGTGTGCATGTAGTTGTGTGTTATGTGAGAAGAATGTTGACGGGATGGAGGAAGAGGAACACATTACAGTTTTAAAGGTAGAGAAGGTAAATCAGTGAAATCAGAGCTGTAAAAACAAAACAAGACTGTAATTTGAGAGAGAGAGTAGGAGGACAGGACAGTGGAGACAGACCCTGAAACTGAGTCTTCACCAGTTATTTATTGAATTTGGTTATTTGTTGAATAGGTATATGATGTAGTGATGCAAATTTCTTTATTTAAAAGTTAACTAATTTTTTTTTATTTGACAAAAAAAGTGCTACAGAAAAACTTCACAGTGACAATTTCATTCTATGTACAAAAACTCATTTTGATGTTAACAGTTTGAAGACAACAAAGAGCTCCAGCAGACAGGCCTCAAAGCAAAAGCAGTGCCCCAGAAAAGTATGCGAATAATTATGTTGAAATATTCGACACACTTTTCACCACATTTTTACAGGCACCACATGTTGAGCATTGCTTTTAACATGAGATAGAAAGTCTCCATTAGTTTAGAACCAAAATACTGAAGCTATTATACATCTTTCTCACCCAGGAGAGTGATGATTGCTAAGCCCAAGGCAAAGACATAGCTCAAGAGTATTAGATATCTCATACTGTCCCTGTGGCTTCTGACATTTGTGTGAGTCTTTGTTTACCTTTGGTGCTTTTGCTCCATGGTAATTCTACCATAAGATCCAAGTAGTTTCTGGTCAGGGCATACTCAGGCATCGATTGAGGCATCTTCTTCAATCTAAATATGGATAAAGTAGATTAAATGCAACATCAATCTGACAGTAGACAAAGATGCATATCAAATAAAGAGACTTTGTTTAAACAATATTCATTATAAAAATATTAATGTCAAAAAAATTTCAGAAATAATTGCAACAGATTGAAAACAAATGACTCGGTGAGGTTCATACAACACATTTGTTTTAAAGCAGAAGCTGTCAGTTTAATTAGGGGACAAATTCACCTCTTGAGCTCTTTGAGGCAAACTCTGAGTGCAGCTTCAGGCATGTTTGCTGCATGGACCTTCCTTTCTAAAGCTGTTGTGTCATCACCATCCTCATCTTCATCTTCTCCATCCAGATTGAACGGCCGATAGCCTTTACGCACCGATAACACCTGTGCAGATGAGACTCAGAGAGGTGAACATGCATATAACCACATAGAGTGACAAAAAATTACATTATGTAAATGTTGGTTACCCTCTTCTCATTGTCAGGACTTATTTTCCTGGTTTTCTGCAGAAGTTTTAGTCCTTCTATCTGTCTGGTCAACATGGGCAGAGCCCTCTTAAATCGCTCCTCCAAGCTCACCGCATCCAAGACCTGCACAGCACATGTGGACTGGTATGCCAAACTTGCTTGGAAAACATTCATTTTAGAATTTTTTTTTTTAATTAATACTGTTCATCTGTGTATTAACTAATTGTAAAAGTAAAATACAAGTAAAACACATACCTTTTGATTTATTTAAAAAATGCAATAATCATCTCAAAACTCTTCTTATGTTGGCTTAAAATCTAATTTTCTTCTAAACACTGTTTGAATTTCAAGTGACACAGACTCAACAGACTCTTCACCTGCAGTTTCTCCTTGTTTGAGGTGCGGATCATGGAAGCTACCACATCAGGGAGTGTGTCCCTTGGCAGACTGTCCAACAGACGCCTGAATTTTGCAACCACTGGAACGGACGTGTCCAACATACCTAACAACTTCAGACAGACAGTCAGACAAACAGACAGACACACACAGGGATTCAGTTTACTGACACAATTCTACTCTAATCCATCACAGTTAATTTCTATAGAACATTACTATGATGAATGTTTCCTGTGTCTCATTATTTCAATGTATTTTGAAACTCCTGAGTGTTCCCAGAATACAGCTGTGAAACCAGAAACCACCTCTGACATAAATCACGAATGTAAAGACAGCAGCACCTCCATGCCCTTTGATTTAGTACTTTTAGTTATAGGTTTGCCAACTTCCATAGGTGCTACACAACCTGCAGGTGTTCCCAAACAAGGCAAGGGAGAACAATATTTATTATAAAGGAGATCTGTGTGTACAAGATCCTTATTATACCTATGGGGAGAGTGCACTCTCTGTGCAAAAATAGGTAAATGAATAGGGGCAAAAATTACAAGCATAGATAAATATAGCATGATGGAGTGAACAGTGGTGCATTACACAGGGTAATGCACCACTGTTCACAGGGTAATGTTACACAGGGTAATGCACCCCTTGTGTATTTCACAGGGTAGGTCAGGATAGGAAACTGACTGTAGGTGGAGCTTGTTGCTCCATTAAAAGACCATTTTTACATCTAGTGTTATAAAAATACAAAGAAAATGTTCTGTTTTAGTATTTAACCGAGGATCCAAGAGTAGCATTACAAACAGCAAAACCAGCCATGGAAAGCAAAAAAGGTGTTTTGCTTTGTTGTAGGTGACACACGCTTTGTTGCTTGTTCAACCACAGTGGCTATTACTGCTAATATCAACAGCTGATGGTAGTTGTATGACAACTGGAGAGGTTTTCTACATTGAAAGAAGCACGTAGAACGACACTGAAGGGCTTCTTGATGAGAAAGATATTTTTGACTGGCTTCAGCAAGCGTTCTCTAATTCACTTTACATTGTTGTTGATCTGATCGGTTGAAGTTAGCCCTCAGTGGATGGTGACAGACAGATGGTTCCAGGTAATTTCCCAAAGTGCCTGCTTTTTTCCAAATTTCTGGTGTGTCAGGGTGCATTTATCTTAATTGGCTGCATATGTGAGGGAAGAAGAATTTCACGCACAGCAGAGTTGCAACCAGCAGTTAGTCATGCAATGATAATTTCTACAATGACTTAGCTGATATCGTCATTACATTTTTGCTCTGCTTTTTTAAGTAATGTCAAGGATTAAATGAAGAAAAAAAACAAGACTACAGGAAAATGAACCAGGATTACAAATACAAGCAGACTAGACTGCGCTAATTCAATCAACTGCTAACTGTTCACCATCCTCTCTCTCACCTAAACCCATATGAACACATACACACATAAACACTCACACACATTTACACACCTGTACTGCAGCCTGGTAGAACTTCTGAGAGAGCTCCCCCAGCTCTCCATCTTCTGCTGAGGCACCTTCTGTTTTTGTGGCTGTGTACTGCTCCAGTTTATCCAGCTGCTCCACCTGCATGTGTTTTTAGAAATGAAGGAGACACACACTGCAGTCACAAGCGTTTGTGTATTTGTATTTCTGAAATACTGAGTGACAGGTGTTTAAGGTCCTATGTTGGCCATAAAAAGGTGCTGTCAGTAATCCCCCAAACAGGAATGCAACCTGGACTAAGTTTCACTAAAACTGACAATATTAAGAAATTGACGCTAACCTGTGGAAGTTTCTGACCACATGTAAGCTGTGGAGCAGTGTTTTTTTTCTGAATGGGTCCCTGCTTTGTTTGTATGGTGAGCTCATAGGAGGACACACATGTACACAACAAAGAAAGATGGCAAGACAATACACACTCCTCTACTTTTGCTAATAGACAGTTTTCAGCTGAGAGGTACTGAACAGATGTATAGAGATGAGATACAGATATCAGATATAGATATGAGATATTCCCAAAACTGGACTGATGAAGCTAAATTAGCTTTTGCATGATATTAAATAAGTTTTACCTCTGCCAGGACAAAGGGTCGCTCCTTAAGTAGACTTAACACACTAAAGCGGCATAATCCGGTAATGAGGAGGGTGTAGTGGGGTTTTGGCCAGTTACTGCCCACCACCTGCACTGCTATCCCTGCTGTACCAATCCTACACAGAGACAGAGACAATGTCAAAGTGAGTAATGACACACAACTGAAGAAGAAGTAGAAGAGTCATGATTATCATGGTGGCATTGCCTTTTACTATTTGATAATCAACTCTAACTGATTCATGTTTGTTAAGATTCAGTCTTCACACCATTAAGCCAGTTTGGGCCACTTGAAAATAAAAAATGATGAGCAGTCTTACTTTTTTTGCTTTCTCAGCAAAGCATTCATTGTGTGCCTCATTATTTGCATGATATATATTTTTCAATAAATGGTGCATTAAACTTTAGTAACAAGATGCCTGTTTTCAAAGCCTCATCCAGACTATTTTCTTTGTTTACCTCTCCTCAGTGAACCTTGAATAAATTTGTAAAAAAAAGACTTACGGAAAAAAAGAAAGACTTTTAGTCCTGTTGTTTGTTATTAATTATAATAATATGCGGCTGACACAAACACAAAACTGCAAAGTGGGAGCCTTGGTGATTCAGAGATCAATAGTGTGTCACGTTTCCACAATAAAACATCTAAAAACCCTCTGGACCTTAGTTAAATATTTTTAAGCTGGTTTCAGTAATATTTCAACCGAGAGAAATATTTAATATTATCAACTTCATGGAGTGTTTCACTTGTGTGAGAGATAAACAAATGCATTCTCATAACCAGCCTGGCCTGGTGGACTGCAGGCCAAAGGTTAAAGTCCACCTCTCTGTGCCTGGCTACTTATTTCTGACTGCAAGGCAACTGTTTATATACTTCTCTAGAAGAAATATCACAATAAAAAATCTTTTTAAAAAACTATAAACAGTACATAAACCAAATAATTAAATATAAAACTAAATAGGACATGACCTACAATAAAGAAAAGTAATATATAATTGCTTCTTCTCATATGTGTACTCTGCTCTGCCAGTAAATATTACAAGACCTTACTTGCTGAAACAGCCGCGAATTTGAATTTTTGCATTGGCAGGATTTCATCCAGTTGGGTTTAGGATTGCATAAGGTTCAGAATTAGGGGTTAGTGTACAAGTCTAATGGTGTGTTTAGACTGTATGACTGTGTGGTTAAGGAGGCCCTTCTTGTGTTGACTTCAAGACCACATCTAAAGATAAAAATTCCTCTGGGAGAACCAAAACCTGTTAATGTGGGGTTCATAGGGAAATGTTGATATGAAATTATTATTTAACGTTATAGATGTCTAGAAATCAGCTAATGCTAAGAGATTGGTTGAGTAAAATAATATTTAAATGCCTAAAAAGTTGTAAGTGTTCCCTCCTAAATGCAGTGTCACCAGTGCACCAGTGTGTAAGTACATTTTGAAACACTTAGGTACTTTTGTAAAGCAAAAGTATGTTTATTATTGTTCTTTATCACTCCTAATCTTTAGACTGTTTATACGGTCACTGACCCCCGGATTGGAGTTGCTGCACAGCCAGCTCTTATGTCTCGTCTCCAAAAGCAAAACAATAACACCGAGTCAAACACAGGAAATGATTCAACTTTTCAGTGTCTTTTCAGCTACACAGCAAAATTTGTAATTACTTGTGCAACGTGGGTAGGTCGTCGGTTTCATGCTCAGGGTCTCTGGTGTTGGGAATCACTCCTATGATTGTGCTTTTTAGCGACGTGCCCCTCAACAGTCGCTGGCTGACCAGGTGCATGTTCCGCGGGGAGTTCACGGTGAACCTGACGGTGGAGCCCGGGAGGAGCACTTCTTCATGGGTCAGCAGAAGCGGCAGACGGCTCGGTATCTGAATTCCGTCGTTGGACGTCATTGTCTAATGTTTGAGATGCCAGGTCAACGCTTGTAACACAACGTTCGCAAACAAAAATGTACTTTTCGTCTTGTCGAACGGGTAAGCCAACTGTAAACACTTCCTGGAAGAACTTTCAAAATAAAATCCTCATTAACGAATATTGAATGAGCCATCAATGTAAAAAGAAATTAAACATGTGTTGAAACATAATATTTCTTAGTCAAACTGTAGTTGGATTTGTTTGCACACAAGTTTCCATACGGCGTATGCCTTAAAATGGCATTTTTAGTTATTTATTTTTCCGCTCCTATTTCCCCGACTTCCTATATTCGCTGAACTGGCTACAGCAACTACAGAGGGACAAACTGTGTGTAATCGCACAACGTTCAAAAGAATTGCAAGTTTATGGCTTGTTTTTTTTTTTTATTTATTTACTTTTTTATGTGATTTCTGTGTATATGAGCTTCCTCCAATTACTAACAACAACCTCGTAATCCATCACTACAACTACCAATAATATTAGAAAACACTAACAAGGTTCTAAAAAATCCCCTCTAAAAATATCATACACTAATAGAGGACCTATCAACTTTTCAGTGAAATTAAGTGTTTTTCCTGATTAAAATTTCAGTTTGTATTAGCCCCAATAGATCCACCCGTTTCCTTCACATAAGGCATTATATTCAAACCTATACAGAGTGAAATAAGATTAAAAGAGACCCAACATGTACCAAACAATTCTTTATAATAGTTATTGAAAAACATCTGCCAACTTAAAATCATGCCAACACCATCAATGTGAAAAAATGGTGTGATAATTCAGTACAGGACCAGGGAAGATGTGTTTATAAATAATCACAAAGATATCAACAGTAATATTTGGAAGGAATTTTACTGGAAGATAAAACTGAGTTTCCAGGACTCCATTGGTAATTTCAATATTTTAAATGGATTTAGTATCTCCGCTCTGTTGGAGGAATTGTGGGATGATGGGAGATTATTCATATGTCTTCTAGATCTCCAGTATTACAGGGATATTGGTAGTGATGAGGAAATGTCTTGAAACCAAATGGTGTCTAGGAGCTTCCACCCCCTACTGGTGTGAACCATTGGTCTTGATGTGGTCAAGTGACGTCTTGAGTACATCAACCATCCATCAGTTCATGCCAGCTGTGTGTCACTTCCCTTTTGCTGACACCTCCTAATCTGACCCCTTGATCCTGATCTAAATGCAAATGCACCACCCTGTCTTTTGTTTCTTGTTGATTCCCTTAACCTAATTAAGTAGATGCCCCTTCCTGCATCTGTTCCTTTTGTCTCCCTTTTGTTATCCCCTTTTGTTTAGCATTACCTGCTTCTCTGTATATAAACCCTTGTAAGTCATTTGCTTTGGGTTAGCTCAAAGACACAGACTGGTTGTTGGTCAGTTTACCAGTTTTCTGGCATACTTCAATAAAACTCACACAATCACAGCAAACCCTGAACTGGACTTGGAGGATTTTTCTTCAGCAGTAGGATATAAAGAAAGAGGTTGAAAAGATAATAAACATTGCCATTCCAGTGGATTCTATGCTGTTTATACTAAGAGTACCTTCAGAAAATATAGAAGAAAAAGATCAGAGGTATGTACTGCATGTACTCCCACTGATTGCTAGAAGAATAATAACTGTAAACTGGGGGAAAGTACCTTTGTGGACAAGAATCCAAAGACTTTGAGACTCGAACAAGTCTATATGAGGGAGTAGACAGCAAAACTTTGAATGAAAATGGACATTCTTCTACAAAGATGGACTGCAGATATGTTTTATCTGAATACCCTTGAAGAAGGTTAATGAAAAAGTATGTTTAACAGTTGTTCAGTGTTATTAACACTGAACTTAAAATAAAGCTCAAAATAAAAAAGGAAGATAGATATTAAGGTTATTTAAAAATCACTAATATCACCAACAGAAGATTAAAAATATTTATTTAAAATGGCAGCTTTTTTAATAATGACTGGAGTCCAAACACACAATTAGTTGATAAAAATAGCAATTTATTTTTATTTCTTTCATAAAAGTATTGTCATGTAGCATTATACATTTCCAAGAAATAAATAATTCAATATCTTGTGTATAAAAAAATTCTTAAGACCATAGACAACAGTTTCATGTGTTCGCAGCTGTTATGTCTCTGTTGTTGCCAGTCAGCTGCGGGAGATAGCACTTTATATTCACAATGAGGGATCTTTGAATACATCTTAATACACTCTCATGGTTACAAAAAGACAACCATACAGTTACGATAAAGTATAATAAAAATACACTTACTGCTTTTATAGCATTACACCAATAATTATAATTTATCTGTTACATCATAATAGAGCTTCTTTTGCATATAAGGCCGAGTTTAGCCCAATAAAAAAGTGGTCCGTGAGATTCTATGAGACTTAACCCATTGCTTTGCATATAAAAATGACCTAACATCATCATTCTCCCTGCTGCAGGGAGACACATCTGGACTGGAACCTGAACCATATGTGATGTAAGGAGTGAACATGTGAACCAAAAATAAAAATTATAAAATACAGATTATGTAAATTTTTCTTAGAAGAAACTGAATTTATGTGACAAGTTTGATGAAGCTTACAAGTGAACAGTTTTTCTCTTATTCAAATTTTATTGTGTAAGTGTAATTATAAAATACAATTTTTTAAATTTAATTTTGAGTTGTGATTTTGTGTATTTGACTTGTTTTGGGGGGTTTTGTGTGATTTTAAGTATTATTTCATTTTTGGTTAAACCACAAAGTAAGTTGAAAGATAACATATTCTTTAATTTGCACAGGATTTCAAGAAGGTTTTGGAAACCAACTCTGGTAACAGCTGCATGTGAAATATGCTATTAAAATAAGCACAGCACTAAATTCTACTTTAGCAAGCTATGTTGACATTTTTTCCGCCTGAGGCTCAGCTATCATTTAACCCTCGCAGCACAGCTGAGGATAATTTGGCCTGTTTGCATTCTGGAAGCTTCTCAACAGCACAAAAAAGGTCTTTTTGCACATGTTCAAAGCTGGAAAAAAAAAAAAAGATGTCCAAGATTGTACATTTTGTACATTTAGTCGCTTCACTAAAACATTTGTGGCACACTTGTTCAGTGTATCTCATCTTTGCATATCTGACACAAACAGAAATTTAGTATCTCACATCTACTATGAAATATTCTTGAAAGGGAATAAATGGCTACTTAACTCTGGTTCATTTGAAGCAAAAAATTAATTTCCAGTTACAGAACTAGCATCAGTGAATATTAGATAGAAACTGTATCTATCTAGAGTTATTTACAATACACTTAAAGCAACAATGGCAAAATGTAAAAAAAAAATAGGAAAAAATAATTAAATACATTGTAATTCATTTTAATTCTAATAGCCTGACTTCAAGCCTTTTTACCCTTGAGAACAACCTTCATAACCTTTCAGTTTAGGATTTTTTATGTTAAAATGGACATTTATCCATCGTCTAAGAGACTGATTCTTATAAAATGTACCTGTTCAATGCAGTTTTATTTAACTGTGTGCTACTTGCCAAAATAATGCAAGTGCCACACAAGTAAGTTACTCAAAAGACTCTCTGTCGGCTTTAAGCATCAACTGCTTTAAGTCCAAAGCATTATGCATGTCTTTAATTCACATGTGTTGACCGGCTTATCAACACTTAACCCTACTCATTCATTATCAAGTAAGGCAACAAAAACATATATTAAATTCATATAAACATACAGTATGTAACTAAAGATTGAGAGGTTAAGGATGAATTTTATCAGTGAAAATTTACAGAAAGGCATCAGGTGGTCTACTGCAGCCTGCAGCAGCCATCTTGACAATGATGGCTGAGCATTGCCAATTGAATTTCCCAACATAACAATTCAGCCATCTCAACAGTACACAATAAACATGCTCACTTTTGCCTTAATAATAAAACAACTCAGGAAGGAATGTTTTTATTACGGGCTAGTGGTTTAGTATCAGCTGGTAGCTGTACTTTATGTTTTTACATCCAGGGACTCAATAAACTAAGAGTCCACAAATTTTCTGTTAGCCAGTTAGAAATTTAAGATCAGAGGAAAACACTGCAGCACATGAACAAAAGCCTGAAAGCTACGACATCTGTGCTGTTTTCATTCCACTTTTGCAAGTAAAAAGAATCCAACAGATTTGGAGCCTACGAGTTCCGTTAGTGAGGCTCGTCTCTAACATTATTGCAGAAGCATTTTGGCCATGTTGGTCAAAGGATTCATTTTCAAATGATCTTTAACATAACTGTGGTTTCAAGTAGGTATGACGCTGATATAAGAAACCAGAGAACTAGTTGTCTATATTTTTTTGTATGTACAGTATTACTATTAAAGAAATAAAGTTTTTAAAAGAAAATACTTTCATCAGTCAGTGTATGTTTGTAAAGGGAGAATAAAATCTATATACCTACAGCAGTTCTGATTTATCATTGTATACAAAGTTCTGTTAAAGGAATATTTCTATAAGAGCAGACAAAAAGTAACATCTAACAGCTCATCAAAGCACTCTGTCATTTCAGCCATTTTTTTCCTTTTTTTGGTTTCTTTTTTTCATTCAGTGTTCATTTAAACACATCTCTCTCATGCACACAGGTTTTGCATTTAGGTTGGGTTTGTGTTTTTTAGTCAATAACTGTTGCTGCTGGTGTGGGCCTGTAAATAATGTTGACATGCCTTCATTTTGAAGTTTTACACAGAGTTGTACTACCATTAATACACTTAGCCTAACAACCATAATGCCTATTAAACTAAAGACTGATCTTTGCAGTACAGCCTCACAAGACCTGACAAGTTAATACTTTCATTTTAAAGCATTAGCCTTGAGTGGGGTTGCCCATGTATAAAGAAAAAAAAGGGGAAATCTTATATTAGAAAAAGTTAGAGGGGATTCTACTTTGCTATGAAGTAAATCTTGGTCTTAATTTGTTGGAATAATCATTTAAAGTGAAACTAATTCATTTCTGTAATATCTACAGAGCTTTGGAGTGGAGTTTCAGCATTCAGGTGGTGACTTTTAGCATGTTCACAGTTGAAATAAAAGAATGGACTAACAGTACCATAAAGTTCTAACAAAAAAAATAACTCATTATTTTGCCCATTTTCTGAATACAGCTTCCCATGTAACTACTTGTATATTATTTTTGTATTTCAGAATATTAAATTTAGAATTTCATACCGATCTGAGGACTTATTACAATGGAAAAACAATTTCTCACTGTAACCTCATATTTTTGAGATGCTGGTGGTCAAATATTTAGTAGTTGCCTGATGACAAAAACTCTTCATTAAAGGTTTGCAGTAAATATAAAAAACATGAAGGTGATGACTGAATGCTGTTGTTTGTCCAATGTCATTACTTTTTGTGCAAGATAAACATAAAGAAAGAAATAAATTGAATTAAAACGAACAAACTTGTTTTGACAGCTTTGAATATTCAATGCAGACTCACAGCACAGTTCTGAAAATAACACTTAAAATTTAGGCTGCCAGTACAAGATGAACACATCAACTGTAATGGAGAGAGAAAAGAGTAGTTTCAGCCTTCTTTAAGGTTGAAGTTCAGGTCATGTACGTTGCTCTTGCTCTAGATCATTAATGTTTGAAAGAAACATTGATGGAAGAGAGGTCTGGCTATGATAAAAAATAAGCTAAAGTTTCTCGACATAATAACGACCCAATGTATAGTATCTCTCACTACATTGTGTAAATCTCTAACATGTCCTATGTTTGTCCACTGGAGCACGTCACAGGCATTTTAAGATCTTCCAAAGCTACAGAGATGCCCTCAATCCAGGTGAAGATAACCCTGGGGGATTAGCAGCCTGTGCTGACACCAAAGAAAAAAATGTATCTAGAAAAATGATTGCTGTGAACTGAAAGGATGAAAAACCAACAGCCAGAGCTTAGTGGGTGCAGGAGACTTAATGTCTGCAACAGTCAATGGACACTTTATTTACATTTCTTTTTTTTTCTTCTTTTTTTTCAGTTATGAGATCCTATGTCCAGGAATGCTTTGTTCTGGAGAGAAATAAAAAATGAAAAAAAATGCTCCTCAAAAAGAAAGAATTTATCAATATACTGATTATAAATCAATTTAGTTGATAAATGGCAAAAAGAACAAACTTCTTCCAAAACTTGAAACCCAAGAAACAAAGCTTCAGTCTGCGATGCTGTCAAGAGACAGATATTTCAGGCTTCTTGTCTGACAGAGGAATGTAAAATCTTAGGAGTTGGAGCTTTTATTCCCAAATGAGATATATTTCAGTTTTTATCAGGAAGTCCACCTTCTGCTAAAAGCTCTATGAGTACTGTTACTGTACCTACATATTGTCCTTATACCCCTCCATCATGATATCAGTCCCTTATCAGTATCGACAGGGACAACTTTACTCCGCTGCCGTCTTCTCAGCTTACAGGCTGTAAGCCTTTTTTCCTGCCTTTCCTCCAAAAAGAAACACGACAGTCTGAAAGACAAAAGAGGAAAAACTTCATTTAACATTTGCACCTTCATTTCTCCTGACTGAGTGTTGAGTGCATTTTAGAATAGTGTCCTCCATTAGAAAACGAATGGACATGTTAGCCTGATCAAGATCTTTACAACTGTAGGTGCTTGTACTGCTTTTGTTCACAGGGGCCGCCAGAAACAACATAAAAACTTGAAGTTCCCAGTAGCCTATTCTAGTAGACCCCCCAAATAATGATATGAACACGAAACTAGGTGTAATATGTCAGCTCTTAATCTTTCTGTAGGGGTCTAATCGTTTAAGTTAAAGTCAAAACGAGAGACATAACAGTGTAGCACTATTCTTGATGAAAACAGTCATGTCTTTTCAATCTCCACATGTTAAGGTCTCACTTAGAGAAGGCAGTGAGTGTGCTCACATCCTGACATAAAGGGAACACAATCTTGTGTGTGACCAGAGAGTCTACATTACTTAAATGTTCTGGTTTCCTTCTAACAAAATGCACTACGCATCCATTACATCTGTGTGTGCATGGGAGGAATGGTGTTTGAGTGTGTGTGTGTGTGTGCGCACGCGCACATGTGTTAAACAGGTTTTATTAAAGCACATCTCATCTTAAATAACAGACATTGAGTATTCAACCAAGCCATACTACAAATAATATTTCATAATTGGACATTTAAAGAGTAAATCTCTTGAAAGTTAATTAGCATTGCTCTAATGAGGCTGATAAATGTAATAATAGCATTGTTGACTGAAATGTACAGGTGTGCATAAGACTATCGGTAGAGGAGATGCTGGATCATCAGGCAATGCAAGCACGGACTCAGTTGATCTAATTTCAGCTTCAGTCAAGACTTTATGTACAGTGTACAGTACCTTGTACAGCTTTATAGGTATATTGTAAAGCCGCAGCTTTAACCTTTAAGTTTATGTTGATATTGCATTGCTAAATCTAATTGGACAATACTGTTAATACCTGATTATCATAAGGCAGCAGACCTAGAGTTCAGTGTTTTAATTTATTATTTTTACATAAAATTTATTCATTGATCTTAAGATTCTATATGAAATACCTTTAATAAATATTTTTTAACTTTATTCTGTTCTATAAAGGTCTACTTTCAAGAGATCAAAAGATGGAGCAAATTGTTTTAAGGAAGGAGTTTTGTAGTGGAAGCCTCGGGGGATATCAAGCTTGTGTGGCTTTGGCAAATGGCTTATGGGCCTCACAGGTCAGGAATGAGGGTCCCTTTGCAGAGATTGGCACTGGGCCCCACAGGGGGTCTGGACTGGCACTGCCGAGAACAGATTTCTCATGTGCAATGAACATTTTTTTATTAACTGTCTTCTCCACATGCCTCTGGATCACCTTACATCTGCACACTTGTCTGCCTGCTATACCAGCACCTCTCCACCCAGCCATGTTCACAACCTTGCCTCTGCTCCTGTCCTGCTGTCCTCAGTTATCCTGTCACCCATCCGTCCTCTGCTTCCTACCAACCACTACCTTCTTTTCACCCCATCTCAGTTCCCTATTTTCTTAGCAGGTTAATTTGATCCACCTTTCTTATTAAAAAAGACCTTGATTTTACTTAATAATGACGCTTGTAAGTTTTCATTTGGACCAAAAGTGCCTGGACTTTTCACTTTAACTTGAGTAAAGCAGATGAATTTTTAATTTTACCAGATTCTTTTTTAACACAACTATCTGTACTTCTACTTAAGAAAAAAAAGTATTGACTGTACTTGCATCTTTTTGACTTTGTCAGATCAGATCAGATCAGATCAGATTCACACCCCGCATGGTGCAAAGTAACTGCAGTTACACACCTGTTTAAAGTCTACACAAACACAAAATGAGCCACAGGGGCTTTTATCCAACTCAAGGGAATAGGAGTGTCAGATTTCTCCTGCATGGGGATTTTAGCATCAAGACATTTTTAAAGTGAGGTAAGAAGACTCTTTTTAAGTTTTAGCGTCATCATGTCAATATCGAGCTCTTTCATGTTTCTCTTCTTGGCTTTTACACAATGGATTTAGAGTAAAACATATTACCATTAAATATATCAAAAGGAAGAGCTACAGCTTAGATTCATTTTTCAAAATGCTCTTCCAGGAATAATTTGCCTTGTTTAGTTTTCTCATATCATTAGATATGTTGAGTTGTTGTAGCTACATGAAATTGGGCTTTTAAAATCCACTTTAACCATTGCCTCCTTTTATTTTATTTCTCTGTTATAATATCACAGGGACAACCAGTTCCATAATCTGAGCCTACCAACCCCACAATTAGAATGGTTATCACAGGTTCACATAGGACATATTCGACAGTACATTTCTTTTTGATTGAATAAGCTTTAGGAGAGTAAATTCATAACATTAAAAGGTTTCAACACACACTGAACGGAATTTATAAGGCATACAGATTTTATGGAAATCAACAAAAGTAAACTGGGAAGACCATCCCCCTTCTCATTTAGTGCTTTTCTGTATACTCAGATCCTCTACAAAGAACAACAGCAAAACAAAGACAGCGATACAAAGATGAAATAATTAACAAGAAGGGAAACAAGGCAAAAAGAGGGACAAGGAAAAGTTTGTTAGTGGTTGTAGGAAGTTTTGAAGAGGTGTGTTTTGAGGGATTTCTTGACTGTGGAGAGTAAAGGGGCTGCTCTGATGGCTTTTGGGAGTGAGTTCCAGAGGGTGGCAGGAGTAAGGAGAAGGCCCTGTCCCCCTAGGTATGGTGGTTAGTCATGGTGGGGGGTGGGGTAAGGGGTTGGCAACAGCAGACCTGAGAGTGCAGATGGAGGAGCTCAGACATGTGGAGAGAAGCCAGGTTGTGGAAAGCTTTGTAGGTAATGGTAAGAACTTTCAAGTGGATACACCAGGTGATTGTTAGCCAGTGGAGGTTATGAAGGACAACAGTGTGAAGGACAGCAGTGATGTTGTCAAGGGAGTGGGTGAGAAGACGAGAAGCAGAATTCTGGATATGATGTGGTTTCTTGAGTGTTTTGGGTGATGAACCATAGAGAAGGCTGTTGCAGGAGTCCAGTCTGGAAGTGATAAATCCATGGATGAGAGTCTCTGCAGCTGAAAAGGAGAGGGATGGACCAAAGGCAGGCAATGTTTCTGAGATGGAACGGCTGTTTTGGCAGTCTGTTTGATATGTTTTTCGAGGGAGAGGGTTTGATCAAAGGTGATACCAAGGTTGATAATGTGAGGTGAAGTGAGCATAGTGAAGCCTTAGATGGAGAGGGAGAAATTATCAATGGAAATAATAATGATAATGATAATAATACACAATAATGATTACATCTGAATTGTCACATTTTAGTTTGAGAAAGTTGGTTTGAAGCCAGGATTTTATTTCAGTGATGCCGTCGATGACAGTAGCATGAGTGGCAGGAGTGATAGCTTTGGTGGCAATGTGGAGTTGAATGTCTTCGGCAAAACAGTGAAACTGGAGTCCATGCCGGCAGATGATTTGACCAAGGGGGAGCATGTACAGGATGAAGAGGAGGAGGCTTAGAACTGAACCTTGGGGAACACCTTGGAAGGGAGGAGCAGTAGGGGATTTGCAGTTGCTTATGCTGATGAACTGATATCTGTCAGAGAGGTAGGTTTTGAGCCAGGAGAGTGAAGCGCCAGTGATGCTTAAATGGTTTCCATACTGTAAAGAGTGATGGAACGGTTGATGGTGTCAAATGCTACGCTTAGGTCTAGTAGGATAAGGATGTTGAGGTTGCCAGCATCAAAGGGGAAGGGAAGGTTTTTTGTGACTTTAAGGAGTGCTGTTTCAATGCTGTGGTGGGAACGGAAACCAGACTGGAATGATTTGTAGAGGTTATTGGTAGAGACTAGGTGGGCTTTGAGTTGTGAAACGAAAGCATGTTTCAATAATTTTGACAGTACTCAATAAGAGTATGCACATTATCCTAAGGCTCAGTGATTGATGTGTGTCGAGCAACTCTGAAGGAATAAAGGATTACAAATATTTATTACATAGACCTGCTCAGTAAAAGTATTCATTTTCAGTGCAAAACACTGGAGAAAGCAACAGGTGGGTGTGTTAAACGTGGGGCCACCTGTCTACTCACTCAGCTGAGATGGAAGATAGTGATGTCTTGTTGCTCATCACTACACCATCTGCTACTAAAATGTGTTGGGCACTGTAGTAATGACAGTTTGTGTTTTGCAGCATGCTGCAAACAGATTCTGTGATTGTGATACACCCTGTCATTTATACTTAGAGAACACGCACAAAGATTGATATCAAAGCTTTAAATGTTGACTGCATTACTGAATCCTTCCTGCAGGGGTTTAGAGGGAAGGATTTAGGTTCACATTAGAGACCAAACAGTGTAGCACTGTTCTTGATGAACGCAGTCACATGTGTTCAATCTCCATCTTAGAGCCTCTAATAAACATTCCATCCATGTCCTGTTAATTAGAGTAGTGCAAAGAAGTTAAAAAAAAGGGTGGGGGCTAACTGGAATTACACCTTATGATTTTAGCAAACTTGTGCTGTGTATGTGAGAGACCTGATCACCTTAAATTTGATAATCAATCTTTAATGGAAACACATCAGCTCCACAAGGAAACGCCCTTTAAGTGAACATAAACAACATGTGAATCTTATGGCTTTGTGTCACTTCTTCACTCGCCTTGTTGCTGCTCTGCAGGGCTCATGTTGAATGAAGACAGAGAGGAATAAAGGCTTTGTCAGACCAGATGGACACTGCTAATGGAGTAAATCAACTTCAGTCACACACCTGATTTCAGGTTTACACAAGCACAAAATGAAACCCAGATGCTTTCAACCCAACAACAAGGAGAGCTTAAAGAGTCATAAAAACAAGGCAACTGGACTTAAGTTGAGTTGCCTTGTTTTTATGACTCTTTAAGATAATCATGACCTGGATGACTGAGAATCTACACAGACAACAAGGAGAGCTGTGTACTGTAAGAAAGTGGTTACAAAGACCAACAATTCCCCTGGAGAGAAAACAAGGCTAGAACTTAAATTGACTGTGAATTTTGTTTCACAGTTGTCCTCCAATGCACTCTTTTTTACAACTAAGTCCCCTCTCAGCTACTTACTGAATGAAAAAGTGCTATTCTTAAGAGGAATTTAGTAATGCTATGATTTCTCAGCACATGTACTGAAACAGTTTTACAATGATTTCACGGACTCAATCATAAAAACATCATTTAGGGTTTTTTGAGTGTGTGTGTGTTTTCCGTTTTTTTTTGGTCACATTATCACAAAAGTAATGTGTGTCGGTGTTGGTGTTCAACACCGACACACACGTGTTTTTAAAAGCTAAGAAACATTTCACCTGGATGCAAAATGACATCACATCTGGAACCACACAAAAGGCTCTGCAGGGCCCCACGTATCAAAGGCTCAGCTACGCTTTGTAAAGGAGGACACTTCGGCAACATCCTTTATAGAAAGACAGACCAAGAACAACTAACATCCTGTTTTGTTTCTGACTAAAAAAAAAAGAATGCAATTTCTGAATCGACTTTGAATTTAAAGATTGTAAAGACACAGAATACTAAACTCACTTGAGTCCAGCCCAAGACTTTATTGTCACAGTCAGAAAACAGTATCCTATCCTAAGATCCTCTTGTCTTATCCCCCATACAGTCAGGCCCTGTACGTCTCAAAATACTTCCTTCTCCATTTCTTTATTGGGTCATGACAAGGGGCCCCCATAACAGGTACAAAACGAAGGAGTCTTACTGTGACAACCACAAGGATACCAAGGTACCAACAGTAGTAAACATTGTCATGTATACACACATACAGTATTTCCATTAACATGAAAAAAGCAAATCCAATACAACATCTTCACTTTTCTAAACTTTAACACTTTAATATATGTCCTGCTTGTGCACTTTAGACTAGCTGACCATCGTATTTTGCGTTAAATTGTTCTTTTCACAGCCAGTGCTGTTTGTGTGCTAGTCTCTGATGTTATAGCACATACTCATTGAAGTATGTACTAAGTATGTTTGCTGGAGACTTTTAATCGTTTCCTTTGTCGTACTCACAGTCCTGCTGCCCCTCTGTGCTGACAAAGCACTCGCTGAAGAGGCAGTGCATGGTGTGGCAGAAGTTGTCCATGAGGAATTTCGGGGTAGCAAATCGCCATCTGGATGGTGGCACCCTGTCAGGCTCTTCTGTTAAATGATCCCAAGTGTCCTGGATCATCTCTGGAAGCTCCTGTTGGAACATCTGAACACACGGGAAAAACACACACATCATACATGTATAAGAGGGACAGCTGGGTAAATCCTAAATGAGATTGAGGAGATATGGATCCATGAACTGCTCTGCATCCACAAACATCAATATGTCATAAGACATAAATCAACATCAGTGTGACTCATCATCAAAAAACCTGTTTAATGTTTTTCAAAATCTGTTATTTATTTTCATTATGAGAGGTGAACATAGACAAGATAATCTCGTCCTGATGCCTGAGCAGCAGAAAAAGGAAGATTGATTACCCATCAGCCACTTTTGCTTTATCTTGCAACCATTTACATTTGGAGGGAGCCAACAGATGCTTTCAATCTGTCATATTTCAAGGATTCACGCTGAACTTTTGACTCCTTCAGACTTTAGACCTTACATCCACCCACTCCAAGGATCTTAACTCACTTTACAGTCACACAATCACCCTAATTGTGAATATAGTGACAATGTTTCCTGCTATTAAGTATAAATGATGAGAAAAGACGTAATAACTGTAACTGCTGAGATTAAATTAAATACGGTTCATCATCAAGGCTTGTGACCTTGCCATGATAAATCCAGACTTCCTGTCTGCAGGCTTCAGACGCACTGTCTGCTTGAACAGAGGACATTTATTCATTTATTAATTGGAAAACCTTTTACACACAAATGTCAAAAAACCCACATCTGACATTTACAAACTTGCGTAGACAATGTTTTATTGCTGTTACCGCAAAGCCAGCATTGAGAAGAAGTTAACACTCATGCTCAAACTGAATAAAAGTGGAATGGAATAATTGATTTTGGATCAAATATGAACATGAATGATCAAGGATCAGTGTCCTCTTATTGTAACAGTCTGGGGTTAATTCACTTTCCATATAATAAGAGTTTCTTTGAAATGCAGTTTGATAGAACAGAGAAACAGCTTTGTGAACTCTATCTTACCTCAGCAGGATGTGACTCTACAAACACTCCTTCGGCATCTCTGAAGCGTTTTTCCAACTCAGCAATGTACGGACGTGAAGGATGCCTCTCTGGCAAAACCCGGATGATCTGAAATTTCAAACTATCTTTAGTTTAAGGCAACAAGATACTCTTTAACTTAAAGTCAACAAACAACAGTCTCTAGTACCTTCTACTTAAAGCCCTCTGACCTCTGGTAGACAAAACTGAATGTGAACTAAATCTCATAAGGGATCTGTGAAGTGTCGTGACGAATTGACTAGTGGAAAAAAAAAGCACGATAAAGGGAAAGTTTTCTTGACAGTCCCACTTGAATCATTGACAGAAGTCAAGGGTCTACTCAACAATGTCCAATTGCCTGTTAAAACTACAAGGATGTGAAGGAATTTCAGGAGTGTCTTTTATTTTGGTTGATAAAGCTGATGTTAGAGAAACCTGACACTTAGTACTAACCTCACTGACCACTGACCTGACCCTGTAATTAACTCATTATGTCCATATCCACCTTTCACATTTAAAATGAGAAACGATTTCCTTAGCTTGCAGCTGTCCATAGCCGGCAATGCAGTTTGTAAGTAGTTTAAACCGAGGAGTTTTGCTGTGTAAAAGTGAAGTCTAAGACTGAAAAATGAAATTAATAATTGGAAAAAGACTGATAATCCAGCAAAGTCTAAAAATAAGAAGCCAACTTTTTGGTTTCTCAGGGGACTCAAAGCCCCTTCAGCTCTCTTTTCATTAAAGAGAAGAGAGCTGCAGGGGCCATGCTGAGCTCAGGTGGGAAACACATTACTTTGCTTGTGCCTTAAGGCATAATGTGAATGCAGGTGTGAGTGGTGTGACAACTCTTAAGGCTCCTGAGACTAAAAAAAAATCTATCCAGTCCTTAGTCAGAATACAGTATGTGTTGCTTTATTGAGCCAATAACTGATGTAATTTTAAAATGGCTTTAATTGAAAGAAGTGAGTCTTACAAAGTAACTCAAATTAAAAGTAACACATGGGAAAATATTAAAAGTAAGTTAGTGAAGCAAAATTCGTAATGTTTCTGACATTGTAACAAATAAAACTGACTAGTAACAAACAGCATTCAGTTTTGTAGTTTTTATGTGCTCTTTCTCCTGTTGCTGCCCTTAGAGTTGTAAACTTGTGTCGCATTATCACTCCATTTAACATAATCTCCTCCCAAAGTCTTGCGGTTACGAGTAAATAGAAATGAGTGAGGCACATTTTACTCAATCAACCTATAAAACAAAGAGGGTTGAACAAAATGAGAGCTGCAACTTCTCTGGCTGAGCAACAGTGAAAACATTTGAGACACTAAATGTATTTAATAAAAGGAAACAGGGTTAATAATACATTGGACTTAGCTTTGATGTACTACAGAGTACACTTTGTAGCATCTTCTTTAATTGGTTTATCCTTTATCTACATCTATTCAACTAACTTAATCTCTATTACTGCCAAAAGTGTAGAAGAATTTTAGGTATGAGGGTTGCTGGGTGGGAGGATCAACCTACAGTAAAGCCAACAACACTAAAACACTTTCATGTCAGTTCTCCTTATTTTTCATGGCCTTTTTTTCCAAATTAGCTCTGATGTTTGAACCAGCTCTGAAAGATCTGTAGAATCAGACAATCAGACTCCCAGTTCAGCACTTAAGAAAATTTTGCTTATTTTGGTTCCAGTTTGGGATCAACTTCTCAGCTATTGAATCAATTTCTTCTTTTGGTCTTAATACTCTGAAGGTTCCTAAATCGGATGCAAAAACTAGAATTAAGCCGGTTTTCATGTTGGTGGAAAGGGCTTGTCACTGGCAGCCCTGCCGACCACCTCACAAGACTCCCCCTACTTTGCTCATTTGAAGGGTTTTAAGTCAAGCAAACATTCCTCCTCTAACCAATTTTGGAACAAACTGTGATTTTTTGTCTGCTACATATCAAATGTACTCTATAGTTTATATTCTATGTACTGAGGTTGTCCTTTTAGTATGTAAATTGTAAATCAACTGACAGGAAGTGAAAGAAATTAAGGAAAATAAATGACATAATCGTTTTGACAGTTCAGACCTGCAGGCAGTTGGAAGTAAAATAACAGGCACCTTAAACTAGTTTCAACAAATTACAAAGATATTCACAAAGGGAAAATAAAATCACTGTTTTGGAACAATAACTGACTAACTGTTTCTTAACACGGACTATATTCCTACCTTTTTTAAGACACCTTGGTTGACCTGGAACCACAACCTCTGGAGAACAAGCTCATCCAACTCCTCCACTTGTAACCTCTGATGAATTGAGGGGAGAAGAGAGATGTAACTAATAGAGTAATCAGATTATATGATTTTGTGACATAGAGAACCATAAAGTTTGATAGATTTCTTCTCCACCATGTTTTCTGACAGGACACAGAAACAAATCAACAATCAGAGGACAGTATCATGACTTTTACCATTCTGCTGATGTTTGACAGCCTGAAGATTTCAGTATGATGAACCCTGATGGTGTAGTTTATGGGGAAGTTATGCTTCTGTGACACAAAAAAACAGAAAGAGAGAAACACTAAGAATGTGCATTTCATTTATCAGAGAGCTGAAACACTTGTAGACATGATTTACTTGGGTCAGTCATTTATTGGGCAATGAAAAACATCACACTCCTATTCCTTCAAAGGCCTGTTTTTTATTGTAGGTACAATTATTAATGTAATAAAAATTAGAGGGCCAATTTAATCAGATCTACACTCCATGATTAGTTTATGGTTAGTTGACTCTTGGCTTTTGTTGAGCTTTGTAATGCATGATGAAAAAGCCCCAGTGACATCACAATGATTGACATTAGGGTCAGATGTGTTGGAGCAGAGAGGGTCTGACACACTCTTGGGTGGCACTGTTGGGATTGCAGGAAAATGGATATATCTTTCAAGGTTTCACTTTCAGTGAAAAATTTATTGTTCTTACTGTTGTTTTTATTTTTGGCTCTTATTATCGCCAGCTGGCTGGGCTCAGTGCAAAGTCATTCTGAGAATGTCAGGAAATCACTTACTTTAGCAGAGGGATACAAGGCAACTATTAGGCATACATATGATAATATTAAAAATTATTTTATATATGGGTAAATTTTTCTTTTAAAAGCAGCCTAATTTTGTTTCACTTTGCTCTGGCCACTTGCTTGCATGCTTGCCATTGTTTCCTCACCATGTACCGCCGCCTGTGGCTGAGACTGTCATTGAGCGTCTTCAGGGGTGTGCACATACTGGCCGGTGTCTGGGCCATCTGAACAGGTGCTAGCAGAAAAAGGCCTACAGGAAGAGAGCATGAGATTAACAGCATAGTCTTTGTATAAAGTGAAAAATGTTGTACATGTACTACAATTGTGCATACAGTCCACGTACTGGTCTGTCATTTTTATAGTTTGGCCACATTTACATAGAGAGAGTGCTTCATTTCATGGCATAACTCACGACAGTCTGTACAGACTCAGTAACACCACATTTCCTTTGATTCAGGCAAATGATAGACAGTAAAATAAATATCATATGAACAAACAAGAAGACAGATATTATTAATGATAAGGATAAAGTTGTTTGACTTTTGGCTGTCCTCTAAAATGCAATTTATATGTTATGTAGCTCCTTCAAATAGGACAAACAGAGATGATCTGTATTTGATAAGTAATCTATTACTAATCTGAAACAACACAACATTACCAATACAACATGTCGTCATTCATCTTTGGTGTTGCTGTTTTAACATTCCATCAGTTTTTTTACTTGTGTCAATACCATCCAGAAGCTATTGTCTCTCTTGCTCTCCAATATCTGCGAGATATGTTTGTCCAATGTCTCTTTTACACATGGAGAGGAGATTATAATGTCTCACACATGGGTAAGCTGTCACAGAACAACACTAGGCAGCTCCTCAGAGTGTTGTAGGGAAGAGTTGTTGTCTAAAAGACTGATGGGGCTGTGATTTCGTCCAGTTGGACAAACAGATCGATGTGTTTAAAGACTTATCAGACATTGCAAAATTACTCACGATCAGATTGTAAAACTCTGGAAAGTTGTTACTGCAATAACCAATTTATCTCTAGTCGTGAACATCAATATACACAGTAAATATATAAGGCCTTTTCTTGTATTCAAGGGACTAACACAAGGCCTTGTCCAGTAACACCATGCTGCAGCTAGTTGAACATGGTTTATCTTTCGTACTGGGAGAGATTACTGACATTTACATCACACTGAGGAGCCCTGCTGAAAAGTGAAGGGAGTGTACATTTAAAATTTCAAGGGCTTGCTAGGGTCAGGGGTATTTACACAAGATTTCATGGCAAAATATTTGATGGATGATGAGATATTTCAATTAGGATAGAGTAACTGACCAGTCATTGATGAACATTCTGCACTGCTTCATTATGTTAGTTTGAAAGCTGCAAATTTTCTTGAATGGTTCTGTGTGATCAATAAATTCCTACAGTGCCTACTTACATGGACCGAACATTAGCATGTACAGTGTACCATCAAGAGTTTGCTCTCAGCTGTTTTGGATCTGTAAATTAGCTCTACAGAAAAAAACAGATACATAAAACTTGCTCCTTACAGTTCGTATCCACCCCACCACTCATTTAAGGAGGGAGAAAAACACTAAAATCACCCAGTGACAGGCCTGCCTCACAAATGTTCTCGTGTCATGACACGATCTCAATAATAGCACCATCTGAGTCTTACTAGGGATCAGGAGAAGACAGCCAATTTACAGCAATGATCCTGTGGTTATTACTGCTAACAACACGTGTGTTTCCCTCAAAACCTGAGCCATTCAGTAGGAAACGTGTGTTCCTTACAGTAAACAGCTTTGGCCCCTTTAGGAGTGTTAGCCCCTGTCAGCATCCAAGGAAGAACAATCGTTTGAGTGCTTTTCTCTAAAGAAACAAAGTTGCAAGGCTACTTTGGGCCAAGGTTTGATAAAATAACAGAAACCACTGTCATTAGTAAAAGTGACGGACATTTCAGGGGACTATACATAAACTGAGATAAAAAAAAAAAAATTTGAATGCAGCCTGATTTTTACAACATCTGCATAAAGCTTTTTGTGAAATGAGTCATGGTGCAAATTTATTTCTAACAGTAAATGAAAGCAGCTTTTGGAACAGTAAAGAATAGCATTGCTATATATGAGTACAGTACATGAGTATATTTTCTCCACAATATAATCAATATGGTGTTGAAAACAAGTCAAATCATAGATCCAGGCATTTGGCATGTTCAAACACTTTGCAGTGGTGACAATGACAACAATTAACTTAAGATTTAACTTAAATTTTTTGTCACATAAAAATCACAGCTGTAGTTTTGGATCAACAACTCAACAGTTAAGAGCCAGTGTTGTAGGATATTAAAATCAGACTGCAAAGCTGTTTCCATCTGTGTAAAGTTGGTGTTAGATTTTTGCATTACAGTACAGTCTGTAGAAGGCTCAACTGGACATTCAGAACTATTTAAGTGGATTCTCTAGATTCTGCTAGATTACTGAATCCTGAACAGCATGTGAAATTGAGACACATTCAAGAGCTACGACCATCACTGCAGGTTTGTGCAGAGGTGTGCCAGTTTCACCTCTTTGCAAATTAAGTCTTTGTATTCTCTGGTGGCAGCTCTACTCGTTCTGATTGGCTGATCAGTTGATTGGCCACCACAGCTAGACGTTTGGTTGCATTCCTTCAAAAAGCTGCCTTTGTTTTAACTTTTCTTGAGCAGAGGGCTACATTTGTTTTGTTTTTTTTCTTGCAACCCTCTTTTTAACACTACATCTTGGCATCTAAAGTGGAGGCATTCCTTTCCAACGATTTTGGCAAATATAATGAAGTAAAAAGAGACTACTGGTTTAAAAGTGCACTCAAGAAGAGTAGAAAAAAAGTTTAAAAAGTAACATGAAAAGTGCTTGTTTCTTTACAATACTGCTTTTACTTTACTTTTACCTGTGTGTGTTACTTATAATGCATTACTAACTACCCCTGGATTTCATAAGTTATTTTTGAATCCAAATATATTGAAAATTCTTCATGAACTGTGATTGATAAGTGGTTCATTTAAGGTAAAAAAAAAAAAATAAAGTGGGGACCACTCTAGTATTAAAGCAGGCCATCATATCAAATGAATCTGTTGGATGGAATCTAATAAAGTTTTGATCTGGACATATTCCATTGTTTGATAACTTAGTTTAGGATTTGGCCAAAAAGACACTGTTGAACAGCTTTCAAGTTATTTTAGCCAAAACAATGTTGGCAAGACAACATGTAAAGAAGAAATTTTAAAAAACTACAGATTTGGGAAGAAAATACTCCCAGACTAAGCTCAGATCAGCTTAATCAGTTTGTGGTGAGAAATAACACTACTGCACTACATATGGTGCACATCTGGGTGATCCAACAGCAAGAGACTGACACCAAGAGGAAATGAAACTGATTAGTTGTGCCACTGCAGCTCTTTTATAAACCCCTCACGAAAGAGCTTGATGGATATATTACATGTACATGGTGATTATGTAGAGAAATCAAGGGTTGGTGGGTTCATAGTTCTCTGTCTTACAAGCTGATATCTGCCTGATAAACGTTGAAACTAAGTTGCCCTGATGTGCAGGTAGGAGATTACGTCTTTGAACAGAGCAGGTCTTTAGTTAACCAGTCTATTATTTGATACTTTTATGCATTCTGGGTTTGCCACAAAGCTTTTGTGAGCAACAGTTTTAAATGATTGATTGGTTACTGCATTCCCTACAATCCCCTAATTGCTGCAAAAACATTTAAGCTCCAACTCCAACCTCCAACTTAACAGCCCCACGCATACATCAATCTATCAAATGTCAATTCATATGGTGAGTTTGCTTTATGTTAACTGAGCTGTGTGTAACTATATTTACCTAGGAGAGGGGAAACTAAACGCAGGTGGATTGTTCTTCAATATTAAATAAAAAAGGCTGCAGAAACTTTTTTATAGTTGTGTAAAATGTGTGTGTTAACACAATAATCCTTCAAAAAATAATCTTTTCCTGTGTAGCTCTGAGGTGTAAACATCTTATCTGTGATGCAGAACATACAGACTGTGGCCACATTGGTAAAGTCATTTGTCAATTGGCAATTCATCACATTAATGTATTCCAGCAGTAAAGCACACTGACAAAAATAGTGGAAATCTATTTGAAACCTTTGCAGTGTGTTGACACTAATGAGGCAGTTGGGGTGAGACTGGGGGATTAGTGCCACTCTGGCTTGTTTGAGGGATCTGAAAACAGATAGCTAAGACATTGAGCTATTACCCTTTGTATCCATAAATATGGCCACCTGCAACTCTCTGAACCGACTTTAAGTATTCATATTATTTAGCAGGATCCTTAAGAAATGTGCCACGTTTATGCTATGAAATCAAAGTGTTCAGAGCAAAGTGCATGTAAATACTTTGAAAGATGTGGCTCATAAAGTGCAGTGTTTGTGTAAACCCTAAAAAATCACTTTCAAAAAGTGATTTCAAAAATAGCTGCTTAATATATTATATGAGCACATTTCTACATACTGTTCTGCACATTTGTTCAAATAAGCAACATTTGAATCTCCTTATTTTTCATTTTTAAATTTCTTATTAAATTCCTTATTAATATCCCAATTTCTTATTAACAAATATTTTGCATTTATGATCTCATAAGTTGTTCTAAGAAAAGTTTTACATTTAAGTCCAAAAAGAGTTAATTCTAGGTGTTTGTTTGAAGAACTGAGTGTTTGGTCCAAAGACTTAAGTTTGATTGAATCCAGATTTGTGGGGTGACATGATGTGTCACCTCATAAATTTGGATTCCTCAAAAACCCTGTAGTTAATGCTTCCTGTTAACAATAACAAATAATAAGATAAGATAACCATTTTATCTTGTTTAGGGCTGCTGCAGACACATCCTATCAGCACATGCATCAAAGAGGGGGTGGGAGAACACAGCTTACAGGTCACCAGCATATCACATAGATAACATGCAATGACAGAAAAACAAACTCACACTGTTTATGTTAGCAGGAGGAAACCTGTGAAAACCTGTGAGATCATGCAAACCTGAAAGGCCAAAGTTGGATCTGGACTGGAAAAAAAGGAAATTCTTGCTGTGAGGCAGTTATACGTTAGCACGAAAAGACAAGGTAAACACCAAAACCTTAACCACTGAAGCTATTTTCATTACTACAGACTACAACGCTCAAGTTAAATGTGAGTGGCACCTTTCACAGTAACTTCAGCCCGAGTAAAAACCCTTAAATAATAAAACAAGAAAACTGTGAATTGTGCGTAAACTGAACTTTCAAGTAATTTCAATATTTTTTTTATGCTTTTAAAAAAAAAAAAAAAAATTAAAAAAAGGGCAGTGCATTTACTGATAAAATACAACAGTTCAGTGTTCTGGTCATGAATTTTTCATTCTTGAGCAAATGCAGATGGGCCACAACCAAAGTTGAAAACACATGGTATCAATGAATGGTTATGTTCTTGAGACTAAAAGCCACAAATTCTCGACTCTCTGACAGTCTGTACAGTGTGCGATCACCCTGAAGCATTCCTGAGTAACAAGATGAACTGCCAGGCACAACACTCACTTTTGATCCTGACAAGCTGTCAGTTACCTGCTTCTCTTTGCTACAGCCGTTTTTCTTCATTGTCACTGCAGAGGATCATTTATCATCCAAAGCTTAAAATATAAAAAACTGTTACCACTTAGATTTCAAGAAGATTTCACACAAGTGTAAAGAAAAGAAGCTGAATGTTCCCACTAATGTGCATTTTAGAAGTTATTTGATAACGCAGGCAGCTATTGGTTCCCTAAGGAGCAATTCTAAGGTTACGATTTTAAAAACAGTAAGGTTTTCTATTATTATTATAAAGACATCTGTGTAAAGTAGCAACACTAACTGAAGCTACTCATCCTAACTTTACAACGATCAAGTCTGCAACCTAGCAAATCACCCTGTATGTTGCACTGGATGTAAAAATATGACCATAAGACTTTCTTTGATGAGTGTAACGAGTGTGCAACTAGTTAGTGGCTCTGCGTAACAAACCATCTGGTGTGTCAGGTTATGTCATGCGGGGTGAGGTCCAGTGAGATTAAGGTAGGTGTGGGAAAAGTCCAGTTTAGTTATCCTGCACTCATACAGTTGTAAAACATGTATAGTTCAAGAGAAAAATAAATAAATTAATATTTATATATGTTTTTTCTCTTGATAGATAGATAGATAGATAGATAGATAGATAGATAGATAGATAGATAGATAGATAGATAGATAGATAGATAGATAGATATCTCATTTAAGATGTATAACCTCTTCTTTTGTCAAAATTTATCACATATGTCCCTCTTCATTTTGTACCTTCATACTCCACCACTATATAACAAAAAGACCCTTATAAAACAGTTTTTTTGTCAAAATTTAAGTACAGCACTAAAATTGAGGTTATTGTAGATTTAAACACATGGTTTGCTTGGAATATCTCATAAAGCTGTAATCTCGTACAAGGAGGTAAAGAAAGAGCCTCCACCTTGACGATGTAGGACTCTTGACTTTAGTTCCACTAAAACCCTGGGAAAAGTTTTGTTTTCATGCTTTTTAAGAGACAGATAATTATGCATCAATCACATGGCTGTCAGAATTAAAGAGGGCTTTAAATATTGCCCTTTGCTGCAGGCATGTGACATTTAAAACCACATTTTACAAAGTGGGGTGCAAAAAGACAGGGAATTACACTAAAAAGCCCGGTCTGTGCGTAGCTGCTTGGTGTTTTTCTTCTGACATATTGATGACACCATAGCTGAGATTGGATTTGTTTATGACTAAAGATGAGTTTTGATATAATTATCAATCTTCAGATTTCTGTCTTTCTTCTATCGTGGATTGCTCTGTTTCATATCCATTGATATCCTTACATGCACACATGTGATATAAATAATAATTATAGAGCAAAAAGTACTTTACTGGGTTCTTATGTTTTAGCCAAGTCCCCCAGATAACAAACTTTAGTTGTTCATGTACCAGTACCTGCTTTTACACCCCATAGCTGTTTAGACCCACATGTCAACCCTAGAAGCACAATTAAAGTTCCTGTGCAGAAGATACAAACAGTTTCTTACAGCTTTTAGCTGCTCTCACAAAAGAAAAGTGTCCAGCACTAATCAACTAAAGGCCAACGTAGTAAAGTGACTGTTGGACAAATTTTTACATTTAGCAAAACAGAGGACTATCAATTTCAACTTTCACAAGATCTAATAAAGATCTGTAACATTAGCTAAAACCACCATCGGCACACTCAAACACTTGCCTTTTGTCTGTAGTATACTGCGAACTCATGTCTGTGCTTGTGTCTTTGAAATAAAAACACTACTCCTTATTGTTAAAATATAAAGGCCAGACTTTGTGTCTCAGACTAAAGTGATCTGCAGCTGACTGTATCTGTATCGACTTGCTGAGTTTAAGCTTCTAGCAAGAGGGTGAACGGTCTTACTGTGTATTATCACTTACGTTATCTAGAAATTTACTACTTAAACTTACAAATATCTGACAATTTCACATTACACTATATACAAAGGACTATATCTTGTTATATAAATTTTTGAATTGTGCACTTGCGTAGCACCATAACGTAGACAAGTGTGCTCCCCTCTCCAGCTAACCCTGAATGGCCCCCTTATCAGAAGCATATAGTAGGCAAATATGAACATTTTTAATGGTGAAAATAGCCTCCTTATAATTTAAAAATCACAATTAACTTTAACAGATCACCTAATGAGTCTACATACATTTATTGTATACACTTTGTAATTAAAATTTTAGAGAAATCTGTAATTGCGTTTCATTATGCCTCCCGTTCTAACTCTCTGGGATAACACCAGTCAGAGAGTGAAAGAAGAAGTCAGCAAACCTTACTAAACAAAGTAATAAACTTTTATACATTACTAATTTTGCCTGGTTCAGTCAGCTATATTTTCTTCTGCAAGGTGGCCAATAAAATTAAAATAAACATATCCCATGAACCCAAACTACTTAACGATATCATTAAACTACATCGTTTTGTTTCCATTCTTTTAATAGAGAGATGTGATACTAACATTAGTTGAGCAGAGTGAAGCTGTCAAAGGTATCATTTAGTCAGAACTTGTAAGGTATAATTAAGGTAGCTATAAATCATACATCATCAGAAATTACCAGAAAATTGTCACTTACCATAAATGTCTAATTACAGGCATTGCTGTTATTAAACAAAATGTTTGATTGGCATTTGAACTCATTTTGAACATAAAATTCCAAGTATGCTATGTAGACATTAAAAAATTGAGCAAGCCACATGAAAAAAGACACGTAAAGAGGAAAATAGTATTTGAAATAAACTTTTTCCGACATGATTTCTAATGCAGCCCAGCTGCATGTTAGCTACAAGTGCAAAGCGATGATATTTGCCCCTGGATCATGAGGAGCTGTCAGTTATTTGTTCCTCCCTGGGGCAAATAATGTAACTACAACCGAGTTTACAGGAGATGTTAGAACATGGACACATATGTTTGAAAAGTACACTGAAAATCCAGTCAGCCATGTTCTAATATTCTCTTTGAAAAGCAGGGCCACTTTTTTTCTGATATTACTACAGGACATATGATGCAGATATATGCCAGATGTCTGGCTGTGTTTGTGGCAGACTATTGAATATCAGCCTTTCTGAGTGTCTGTGAACGGATGTGCATTTGTTCATAGACCTTTAAGTTATAGGATTTTGCCCAAAGTGGTTCTGAGAAGATGATGATTGGTGGTGTCTGGTCTGTGGTATTTGTTTCCACAGGTTCATATGACTCCCCTCATAATTCACACCACAGCAGGTTTCTTTAAGGTAAAACAGAGAATGCATTTTTTCCAAATATCTATTACCTACAGGAAAGCGATTGGACCCCCAGCTTCCCCACATAACTCAACTTATAATGGGGTACAAGACCTCCCATTATTTTTCATTGCCACCCTCTGGCTTCACCTCCAGACATTTCTGAGGGCGCCACTGGGTAATTAACTGCTCCAGGTTAATTATAAGTACAGTGATTCTTCCCGTTGAAGTAATTTTTGAAATCCACTTAAGTCTGACAACAAAGTTCTTCAGTCAAGCTGTCCTCACCCTGTCATCCTTGGGCAAAATTGTCATTTTTGTTTCAGCAAAACAGCCTGTGTCAAGTGAGGTTAGCCTGAAGTCCACTGTCATGTTAACCCCCTCAGCTCTCTCAGCAGTATTAGACCGACTCACTGAATACAAACTGCAGGTGAAAGCCTGCGATCAGGTCACTGTTGCAATCAGCATCTCCTTCCCTTTTGTTATCTGAAAGGAAAACCTGTCTGCATTCTGGCAACCCAAGATTATTTTAATTGGTTTAAAGAAATGCAAACAAGCCAAAGAATTTTATTCACTGTGGATTTAGGGCTGGCTATGCAAAACTACAGCAGTATTTATTTTCTGAAAAGCAATTACAAATTCAATGTAGGACTGCCTAATGCTTAATGCTAAAAACTAAGGTGATAGTTTAAGGCTTTTCATGTCACTAAAGAGACTTGAATATAGTTGTAAGAGTAAACGCTGCATGTGTTTAGCTTCTCTGCAAGCAAAGAAGACTTCCAGGCAATGTTTAAGAAGGATACAAGAAGCACAATGGTCTAAATTGTGCTTCTTGTATCCTAAATCACTGACAATCTGCAATGTCTTGTACACATATTTACAAAATATTATTCTAGTAAGTGTTTTTTGTGCATGGAAGCACTCCAGCTGTGGATTTATGATCCATCTGGGGAATACATTACTTCAAAGTGAATCCAAATGAAGTGACATGGCTCTTACTTTTTAACTGAGTGTGAATCACTAGCAAATTAGTTTTAACAATCATGTTCACTCTTCTTTTTATGAGTTGAAGCAAACAGAGCAATTAAAGCACCACCCCTAAAGAGCAATTAGTATTTTTACGCCAAAAGAAATAGTGAACACTCATGGAGCAGTTTGAAATGAGTTTCTGTTCAGAGGAATCCATTAGATGGTTTAAGGCTAATGTCAATCGTGGTCAGACTGACGTCTACCAGGCCCTGTGACACAAGGGTGATGACACTTTAACTGCTCTATTCCCCCCCAAAAAATCAGGAAAACATGCAGAAGGCAGACAAGAACGTCATTGTTTTTCCACCAAAAAGGTATATTCACAGTGACTCAAAACTTAAAAAATACACACAAATACCCCAAATAACCTCTCAGCTACTTGACTACACATGGTAACAGTGAAACATGTAAACATACCTGTGCTAATATTTATCAGTCTCCTTTGATTTTTTTTTACTATAGTGAAACAAATTAAGATTTACGTTTAATACCTATGAATATATAAATGGATATCATTTTTAACATTGCAGAGTGATATGGGATATCCTCATTTCCAGTCCCCCTATATTATTGTCAACCACAAAACACAGCCTTACAGGTAACATCCATCACATGGAACAACACAGCACCCCTACCAGGACACTGACAGGCCAGAGATACGGATCCAATAGCAAAAATAGGTACATTTTATCTCAGTTATTTTCAAAAATACATCAACCTATGCAAGACACAGAGGACTGGCACTGAGAAAACAATCACAATAATTAGGTTCCCTATTATTTTGGATTTCTTTGCAGGATTAATAGGCTGCACACCTAGCAGATGATCCTAAAAAGAGCCTGTTGTTCCAGTCCTTAGTGCAGAGTCACAGCATGCAGTACAGTCGTTCAAAAGTTATGTCAAAGAAATAATTTCAAAAGCCTTTGCAATACAGTTGAGCAGTGTTCAACTAAATTTACATGCAACAGTGATATCAACTGCTGCCAAAATGGAAATCCTAGAACCCCCCAAAGACAAAACTTTGCAAGTTAATCAATAGCTTACTTTTTGATCACTCTAGTGAATATTTTTTAAGACTCCTCTCTTTACTTTGCCTTTGGATTAGCAATGACCATCTACTTGGCTTCTTGTCCAATCTGCCAGATGATAGGCCTCAGACATGAGAGGGCCTGATAAAAACCAAATGTCACATATGTAAATAAGGAAAAGTGTGAATTGAAGTGAGAGAAAGCAATTCCATTCAAATATTTACACTGTGACAAAGAACGAGCCAAAGCACACCTATGCGAACACATGCATGTGTTAAAGTCTCTTACCCAAAAGGCCTCCCAGCAGGCAGACTGAGGTGGACATCTGGACCATGCTCTTGGGTTAATGTCGTTGGCTCCGCAATGCTTGAAATTCAGCAAAGTGTGTAAAAATAACAAACGCACTCTCTTTTATCACCGGTGTCTGCAACTCCTGAGTGTGTGTTTAGCGGGACACACATGGGTTTTTTGATCTTCAGGGCCTCATTACATTGTTGATTCTCTGAAACATGCCAGCAGGAACAGTTCCTGGTTTTTATGTTCTTCTGTAGCTCTCTGGTGTTGATACTCTGCAACAAGAGACAGATATGAATGAGGAAGTAAAGAAGAAACATTGGCAGACAATCAAACAGATGGGGAAAAGAAACACTGGCAGTCAATGCTGCTGATGAACAGATGGATATGTGGAGTTAAAGCCAGAAAAGCCTCGAAAAAGTGTCTGTCATTTCATCTTAGGAACATATTTATTCATCTACACAGACAAAGTGAACAGAGACAAGCCAAAGCTCCAAGGAAATGGAGATTTTCTAGTCCAGTACAAGTCATCCCGAGTTTCACCTCCAGGCCGGACCTGTTCAGGCAGAGTAAAGAGGCGGGAGGCAGCTTATTTCATTCACTCAAGGGGAACTGTTTGTCAGAAACAACACTCAACAGATATAATGGGCCCCCTATTGATGTTTTAATCAAAAGCATAAATTTTATTTCTATGAATGAATCACTTTGTAACATTTATTATATTGACTTGTCCGACAGTATATGCATTATTAATGTAAAAAACATTTCATTACTGGACTGACATTACATTAGAATAATTAATGAGATGCTTTTTGTTTGCATATCTCATTGCCTTTTGATTGTGACCAACAATGAGACCTTTCAATGTCAAATTTATACCTGTTGCATTTGTACTCATTCAGTGTTTGTATTTGTGCTTATTTCTATTCACATGCAGAAGGTTGAGTTGGCAGCTGTCCCTGTCTGGGTCAGGTCACCTGTTACTGTGGAGAAGAGGTTTTCCTGTGTCTTTCTACCTGCAGTTATTTTTTAAAAGCAATTCTTAAGTTAGGAGTAGTTGGGAATCAGGTGAAATAATGATATGATATACTCCAAATTACTACTGATGAGGTACTAGTGACTCCATATTTACAATTCTAAAGATTTCTATAAAGATTTCAGAAAAGGCAGATGAAAAAAAAACCTGAATGGCAGTTAAAACTGTTAAGTGTGCTGTCACAGAGACGTGTCAGGAAGAAAACTTGCCAAACCCTGACAATTATCCTTTTGAGCTCCCTTGGAAACTAAAGAAAGGCTTATTGATATTAAAATTTGTTCTGTTTCCCCAGAATACCACAATTTCCACAATTTCAAGCCCACTACGTAAAATTTTTTAAAAGGACTTTGTGTGGTGGACTGCTTCAGCAACCACATGGAGCACATCATGTGCTTTACTCTCACTCGCCCTGATTGTTACTGCAAAGGATGGAGGGTTAGTTACTGTGTACCATCAAGATAACAGGAACCCTTCACCTCTTTCAGTTCAAAGCTTTCATCTGCCTGTCCCTGTGCAGAGATTTTGAAGGTTTTAAAGGAGCAGTTCTCTTTGATAAAATGAAGGCTGGCTTCCAGCTCTGAATCACTGTTATTCTCAATGTTTGTTATGACGCCCTCTTGTGAACATTCAAATCCAATTTCTCCCAAACACTTTTCTGTTTAACTTAGAAAGGCATAACCATCACAAAAGCTGGATATGGTGTTTGAAAATGGTGTTTGAATGAAAACTTTAAATGTAGACACACATACTCTGCCATGCATACATGTATTGTAGTTAGTAAATTGTTATATTCTTGTGGATTAATTAAATTATACTGTATAATAAATGGATTTCACTAGAATAGACAGACCTCAAAGTTAACTTAAACATGTTTGTACACTGGAACTGAACATTTTTCATTAATTATATGTGCATTTATTGTTTTTTTTAGGATGCATGATCATCCTCAAAATGTGCCATTTTTGATTAAGTTCTACAAGAGAGAGACACTCAACACCTCCCAACTGTTACTGTGAGCTTCCTGGGTTGCATCCTGTGATGCTAATTTAGTAGTCTCTCCTTTTTCCTTTTTCTTTCCTGTTGAGTGTCTGTTTAAGGCTAAATTGAGTGAGAAAAACATAACTGATGGATCCATGTATGCTACCTGGGATTTACTGTTAGTATCTCTTTGTGTGTGGACTGCATAAATAGTCCACTCTTGGCATAAGGGCAGAGTTTATTTCTGATTGTTCATGTATTTAGAGACAAATGTCACAAAGCAGATGTCTTCAGTGAAGCTTCAGGTCTGCTGTAGTTTAATGTTTAGAGATAAACACAGAGTTTGCCTTGCATCTGATGCATCCAGCTCCTGGAGCAGCAACAGGGACAAGAGCAAAGCCCAACTGATTTTTCTTTAAAAAGAGAAGAAAACGGATTTGCACATGCTTTCTTTATATTTGACAAAGAGACACAAAACATTCAACCAAATGTCTCTTTTTCTGTCTTTGTTACAGACAGTGCTGAATGTTCTTATTACCCCATTTGGAAATGTGTTGTTAGTTAAAATTTGCTGTTGGCTGTTTGTTAGTTCACCACAGGGTGGCTGTAGGACACCTTAAGGTGACGTGACTAATGCTATAGGCAAAACTGACACATCATTTAGCAATAAATACAGTTGACTTTAGTATACAAAGACGAAAATTAGTTGAATGTTTACACTCATTATTATAATTCTAAGAGGCAAAGGACACAACCAAAAATGCCGTATTAGTATCTTCAAATGGATTGCAGTTTAATTACACATTTCATGCTCATATAATGTCATCATATCGTCTTTAATCAGATGTTTTTATAAGATCTGAATACATCTTGGATTATTTAGCCTTCAGCTACCATCCTGAGACTTAAAATTGTTGTTCTGCTGGGTATGTCAGCTACTGCACTGTCTGCGTACACTCTTTCAGACATCCAGCCAAATGCAGGCTAAATTTAGTTTTGAGTTTCAATTTTAAAGCTCTTTTCCAGACATTGATCAAGCCCCTAAAACTCATCCCTTTTACTGTAATAACATACTTCTTTCCCTAAGTTTATGAAGTCTTTTATGCCTTTCATAGGCTCAAATGTGGGTCTCTACCTTTGCCTCCATCTTGCACACACATTTATTCTATCTATGCTGTCTCAATCTTCACCCATCCATCCATCCATTGCTTGCCTGAAGCTCCTGCTTTGATCATCAAACACACAAACCTCAAAAGTTTTAAGTAGCATTTGCCCCAAATTTCTTTTTAAACAGCCCCAAGCCATATGAGATGTCCTGTCAGAACTTGACATGAATCATCATGTAACATTGTCAGCTAATTCGAGCTAATGTTACTGACAATATCCAGCACACTGCGGGTTTGTTTTGACACTGTCAGAAGATAAATCACAAGAAAACTAAAATGTCCAGCTGATCGAGATTTAAACTGGAATTGCTCCGGCATGGCTTTTATTGCTTATTTTCTTTCCTGTGTTTCATTGCATAAAAAAAATACCATAAGGAACTATGAGCTAAGTTGAAAACTTGAATTTCATAGAAGTTGTTTAAAACATAGCCCCCACTGATTACATGAGCTGCTCTTTCATCTATATGTTCACATGTGTTCTTTTAATGTTTATATAGCACACTTTGAAAGGGCCCCTGTGCACTGCAAACTGTTTGAAAACCAGTCTTTAGGGCTTTAGTTTTCCCAAAGAAATGCATACGAGACGCCCTCCAATCAGTGAAAAATGTTTAATGCACAAATGCTAAATTTAGAAAGGAGCAAATTACAAACTGCGGAGTGTGACAGTAAAAAATTCTGTACTTATTTGACTAAAGTCAGGGATCCTAGGAATCATGGTAACGTCAACTCGTGACAGGTGTTGACAGGCACCTGCTCCTTTTGCCGGATCTACACCTGCTGATGGTTTCACTGCACAGACGGAAGCACGAACCTACTGCTAGTTAACGTTACAGCTCAGCCAAGGAGGATGCCATCCTTCATCTCTTGTCCATAAGGAGATGCAAACTTCTAAATATTTATAGGGTGAACAAGTTGGATAAGAAGACAACTGAAACATGAGACCTTTTTTGGAGGCATACCACAAGCCGACTGCTATCTAGTTGCATTACATCCTGGAGGAGGTAGGCTCAATGCCAAGTACCTCAAAAACTCTGCAACTCACACTAAAACAATCCAGATAGACCTCAAAGAGGAAAAAAATGTATTTTTGATTTTGAGGTGAACTGTCTCTTTAATACACGGGCAGATAAAAACCTCCTGTTCCTGTCCGTTTTATATCTGCCTGCTTTCTGTGCCTGCTTTTTACGTCCTTAAGTCATCTCCAAGAAACTAAGGAATGCGTCTGATGTTCTGATGTTCTGATAGAAAACATATAAGAATTAAGCTGCAAAATCACTTGTGAAAGTCTCCAGATTGTTGCACTATCAAAAATGAAGTCTGTCAATTTTGCGAGAGAACACGATTTAACAATTAAAATAAATGCAGATCTGAAGCAATTTATTGGGCTGTTTCCTTCAAAGTGCCTTAAACATATGTGTACAAGGTTTCCATTCTGAATTTTACTGACTGAAATACCACAACAGGGCAACTGAAGGATAATAAACGTTTTTGGTTTCTTGGACAGCAGGGGGTGGGAAGGAAGTTCTTTCACTTAGAGACAGTCGGAAGTTCACAGAACTGGCTGACCTATTGACGGCCAAGTCAAAGACTCCTGTGACCATGGGTGGGTCACAATCTCAATTTTGTCATTACAAGCTCCTTAGCTAAGGTTAAAAATGATTAGTTTGGCAGACTTAAAATGTTAGGATGTAACAAATGTTTGATCTTGATAAAAAAAAAAAACTAAATGAGTTCAAAATCAGATATAACAGCATTTGTTTTGCAGATTCTGAGTAGTTTAATCAGAACATTTGGCAGATTTGATTAACACTTTTCTTACAATAACTATATTTATATATAATTTACAAATATCGGCCCCTATTCTTGGTGTCACCAGAGCATATATCTTCACTGACTGCACATTACACAGATGTGCAGCCTACATTTGCAAACTGTGGTTGGCACCACACTGGTTCGTCATAAAAATGCCTTCAACTCTTAAAACTAATGAGCCCATTTCAGGTTTGAACATGTGACAGACAACAAGTATTCAGTAAAAGTTGTTAAATCTGTTGAGCCATAGCATAAATAATGGATCACAGGATAGAGGAGGCTCACTTGACCACACAAAAAACACGAATTTTACAACATGTAAGCTCTCAAGCTGAACCTTTGGCACCCACATAGGCAGTGATGCAGAAAAGCCGCATCTCTGAGCTCCCTTCAGCCTGCACTCACAAAATTACAGGGTCTCTGATTTACATTCCCTTTCCAAGGATATACTACATAACCTTAAGCCTAAACACTGTATATATAGTATAAACATACTTTATATAGAAAAATCACCTATGATTTGGCAGTCTATAGATTATCCCTGCCCTTCATCCTATTTATTTACTCGTTAGGATTTTTATTATTCTTGTGTTTGTAAGAACATTCAACAGTCTACATTTCTTCCATTATATATCCATTCTCTCCAACTTTCATCTTATCCATCAGCAATGCATGTCTGAACCTTCATCTTAACTCTAAACCACTAGAGCCAAATGAATCCGACCCTCAGCTCGTGATGGCTGGCGGAAAACGTCCTCACATAAAGAGAGTCATCACAGAAGGTTGAAAACTCACATCGCTCCTCACAAAAAGCAGAGAGCCTGCATACACAAACACACTCATACACACATTGATTGGGGCTGAGTCACAGCAGCCTTCCTCTTCTGTCCTCTTGCCCTCAGTTCTCTTTCTGTGCTATGTTTGGACTTTTTAATCCTACATTATTTCTATAATTTAAACCTCTGTCGAATACCAATTAAATTACATGATCAGATTTCAGTGACCTGGGGCCAAAGCGATCTAATTAGCTGTAGTTTGCTTCAGGCCTGAATGCCGACAGCTGGACAGCTGGCGTTGCAGGCAGAATGACAAAGTTTGCAGAAACAGTCTGTTGCCCTGCAGAACCTGCAGCGCGGCCAAGCACGCTGAATGGGCTATGGCCGTAGTCCTCTAAATGCTCTGCTATGATCTAACGAGACAGAAATGCCTAGTTTGTTTCCACATTATTGCCAAGAAAAAAACAATGTCCATTAGCCTGCATGGACAGGCTAATGGACATAGAATGAGCAATTTGGAAAAGCGCAGACTGCCTGTAAGATGCATCAACTTTTCTCATGCTTTTTTTTGTTTTGTTTTGTTTGTTTTTTTTTAAGAAATAAAAGAGTGATTATTTTCTCTTTTACGAGAAAATGGAGAACTTAAGCCCCAGATAATAAAAAGCAGGTTAAAGAGTCTTGCTCTTTTATTGCTTTCGGTAGTTTTACAAATCTTATCAGAGTTTATCACTAGTCCCGAGCTGCGCTCAAGTCTTGTCCCAGTAGGTCGAAACTGGTGGCCTGGCTACTTCTGAAGTGTGTGACCTGACCATTATCACTTCTGTGTTTGCTCTGTGATGTTGTAATTATCCGATGCGGATGTTCAGGCCTAAACAGTTTAGCTGAACTGTTGCAGTGAAGACGCAAATTCTTCCTCTCGGATCTGGGTGTCGCTTTGTCATTTACATGATCTGTGACAACTGTGGTGGGAAATTTATGCTGCATGGCTCCACGCGAGCTAAGCCACTCAGTATACTTGCATTGGAAACCCAATCAGCGGCTCCCTCTTTTCACCTTCCACTCCCAATAACAACGTGCCGCACGGACGCACCTGACGAAAGTGAAAGTACTGCTGGACAGCTGAAGGCGACCAGCTGCGAGCACGGGGACATGGGGACACGGGGGACACACACATACACACCGGAGCACGTGTTTAAGAGAAGAGTTTGACAATCTACATCCAAGAACACTCTTTCCCTCTATTACAATCACACACACTATCACGCACGCATGAACGCATAGGTACACACCTCGGGAGTCCCTTTGGTTCCTGCTTCCAGGATGCGTTAAGAGTGTATCCGCTCAGAGGGGGCACGGTGTAAGGAGGTCTTATCGGATAATAAGAAAAGCCGACAAATCCAATCATAAAGTCGCCATAGAAAGTCAAGGGAAGTCCTTTACTGGAATCGTCTATCCATGCGGCTGTGGTGCGCTCCGTCTGAGTGTGCCGCTAAGTGCGCAACAGGCTGACCTGCAGCTCCTTCCAGTCAATTTCAAGACGCAGACACGCATACAAACACAGTCGGCTTTCAAAATAAGTGAGATCGCAGCTCGGAGTCCTTTTGCATCACTTGCAGCTCTCCCTCCCTCTTCTCTCTCTCTCTCTCTCTCTCTCTCTCTCTCTCTCTCTCTCTCTATCTGTGTCTTGCTCTCTCACTCTCTTTTTCTCACAAACACAACCCCTACGTCTTTTGGCTAATCAGTCACTGAATGTGCGTGAGCAACAAAGCCACATCCGTCCTGACATTGCGTGGCAAGTTGCATCACCGTATGAGCACAGAGGTGTCCACCGATTACGGTTTTACTTTGAACGCCGAATTTAAACCGGAAGTCCAGGGCTGTGTCCCCTCTGGCTTGACGCTGGAGAAAAACGCGGTGCGGTCGGGTCGGTTCCTCTTCTAACAACAGGTAACAGATGACACCTAGACCCCTGCAGATCATCCGCAGCACTCTTCAGTATCACTCACGTTTATGATCTGCCCTCCTCCCGGGAGGACAAACACGTTCACACTCACCATCAGGCTCGGGATCTAAGTGACTGCTGTTGGCAAACGAGAGGGTCTGTTTCTTTTTTAAGTTTGCTGATCAGATAGATGCTATGGACCATTTGGTCGGACCAGAACAAGAAGTACATGATATTTCGCAAGTTTTGTTAAATAAAATTGATTACTTTGTTTTTAATCATGTCTTTTTCTCAAAAGTGCTCGGCAGGAGCACGTCCAAAAAAAACTTTGCAGAGGAGACAAAGTGAAGATTAACTGGTTGGAGCCTAATTGAAAGTCGTAAAAAAGTCAGTCAGAGGGCAAGGGGTGACTGATGAGAGAACCTCCAAGGCTGCTTTTTACAGCTTTTTGACACGTTTAAGACGGGTTCAATTAGGCTAAAGGTGATCACACTGGCAATAAAAGATTTTAAGACTAAACCAGGACAGCCACCAACCTCCATGCGTCCTGAAGTAACCGTCTTTGGAGCAGCCATAGACAGCGACTGTAAAGATGTTCATTCATCCGCAGAGTCATCTTGAAAGCAAAATATCCTTTAAATTAAATCACAGTTCAGTCATTAAATTTTCTCTCTGTTCCGCCATTACTTTGAACACAGGAAACCCACCCTCATTTGTCAAATTTAGCCTTCTGACAGGCCTCTTCTGAGGGTCCAGACTCATGTCTTCTTAAATATGTCTCCACAGAAATCATGCTTAGATCTGAGGAGACAGTCCCGTCCACCCTTCCACACACATCTATCTATCTATCTATCTATCTATCTATCTATCTATCTATCTATCTATCTATCTATCTATCTATCTATCTATCTATCTGTCTGTCTGTCTGTCTGTCTGTCTGTCTGTCTGTCTGTCTCTCTGTCTCTCTGTCTGTCGATTAATCTATCTACCTAAAGGTTTATTAATCATTTAATGTATTCAAACAATACAGCCTGCAATGAACTGAAAGGTATCTGGCTGACTCAGAGCATGAATGATGGAAGGATATTATTGCATTATTATAGACCAGAGCCAGATCACACCAAAACACTCCGAGCCAAACCTCCACCACAACCGCATGTGTCGCTCCAGACTGGCTGCTGAGCTCAGACGGGAAAGCCCCCAAGAGAGCAGCAGCATGGATGCAGTAAGCTTAACCAGGCAGTTTCTGGGGTTTTTAATGAATATTTCCATTTAGTCATATAAGGTCACCAATGATATTGAAGATTTAGCCAGATTCTAAAGAATGCTCTATAATTAACATAATTTATTTCCAGAAATAAGCAAGCCCTTTTGGTTGCCATGTTGTAAAAAAATTCCCTTTGGTTGTTTCCCTTCACCGAGTGGACTGCTTGACCAGCCTGCATCTTTAAGTTTTTCTTACTCACTACTGATCTATAAAGCTCTAATTAGTTTTTTTGCCATGGATAAAGGCATCAGAATTTCTCTATAACAGTAAAACAGTTGTCTCATTAAAAAACTGGAACCATTCCAACTTAAACAAAAATACTTTGAATGCCAAGTAAATGAGAAATAAGTGCAGTTTAATTTTGACGTCATTGTTGACCGAGGTTAATTGCAAAGGTATGGAGAGCAGTAAATGGTAGTTTTGCTAATAGTTCTGAATTCCATTGTAGAAAATGTCATGTTTTTTAAAAAAAACTTTACAAAAATGAGTGTCTACATTAAGAAAGCAAAGCTAAAGTGGCCTTATAGGAAAAGGGTATACTACTGATTACAGTGAGGTTGTCCTCTTTTATACAGCCAACAAGGCAGAAATTTTATGTCACTCTGCCAGCAGACAGTGTTTTTGTGTGTGATCTACCAGCAGAGGATTAAAAAGCAGCTGGCAGCCACCTCAAAGAAGAAGAGCAGCAACTGAGGAGAAAATAAGGTTATCTTATCTGCTAATCTTTTGAACAGATAACGTGATTGAACTCCATTTAACAGGTACTGTAAATGATACCATTATCTATGTATGTTATTATTAATGTTCAGAAAGCGCTGCATATCCCATATGTTATAAGTCACACTTGATGTTGTGTTAAATGTCATGCTTTCTGCCAACATTGTTCAGTTCAGTGTAAAAATACAAAGGCGACATGAGGAAGGGTCTCTATTACAGAAGTAATGCTTAATCTCTGTGAATAAGGGGCTTAAAAGTGGAAAACAGGTTAGTCAGGGCAGCAGGCAAGATTTAAAGAATACCAAGGTCAAGAGTCAATCCCTTTATCCTCAGACCCAGAAAACTTTGTCCAGACACACAAACTTCTCCAATGTACAAATCTTTTAGTGTAATTTGGAAGTCATATCTTTTATTTAATGTCCTTCAATTAAGCCATAATGTCTGCAGGTTTAGGGTCACAATGTTGTTGGAATGAATACAATTTTTGTGCATAGTGACCTAAAAGTATTCAAATTCAAACACAGTAAGTCTGAACAATGTGGAATCTATCAATCAAGTGTACATTTGAAACTGTAAAATGGAGATTAAACCCGAGGCCAGACAACCTGAAATGTGACAAGCTCTTACCTCAGCATTACGCAACACACTGAGACAAAGCCAGAGGACAAGGGTGAGTCGTGTTAATATTTACATCATCCGGCACATCGTGTTATCCACAGCTCAGTGCAGGAAAATAAGGCAACAAATGCAGGTTGTTTTAGAGACTGAGATTAGCACAACAGAGCAAATCACTGAGATGATGAAGTGAATTGGTTCAAGTTTACTCTCCTGACTCCAGACAGACCAGCGCCGCAGCAGAGGCCAGCACTTACGGGTGTGTGTGCATGATGATTGACGTGTATTTGCATTGCATAAAATCTTTATTACTTTCATGAATGCTTCCGGCTTTTTGATGCTGCCCAGTTCTGCCTTTCCATTACTCCTGTAAACACAAGGATCCTCTGGCGCTCGGTTAACAATGCAAATCCTTAAACATTTGCACCCTGACACACAATTAGCCAGTCGGACACGGCTTACACACAACACACATATACTCTTGTCTTTGTTTTAATGTTTTCTCTTTGATCAAATATTTCAACACAGCTAATATTTTTTTATTAGTGCTTTAATTGTTTTAGTTTGTTCTAATATTGATATGGTCGTCAGACCTTGGTTATTTTTAGAGAATGTCTTAGAATGTTTTTGTACTAAAAGAGTGATGGCATGTGAGTGAAAATGATAATGAGAGATTCAGTTGTCTCTCCACATACATCACTCTGCACAGAGGTTAGACACTGTTAACAGCTGTGGAAGCTCACAGCTCCTTCACTAATTGATTTAGAATGAAGAAAACTCACACAAAGGACTTATGACCTGTGAAACCGAAGTGACATATACATCTCACTCTTTGAGTTGTCAACGTCACTCCCTACACGACAGGCTCTCCATCACACTCTCCTCTGTGGTGCATGTTACAGAGTCATAAAGGAACTGCTGGAGCAATTTATTACTTTACTGATTAATGGATATTAGGAAGATTATTTTAAACCAAACTTGGAACCATTCATGATTGATGAAGCCATTTGTTGGCCTGCCTAAGAAAATTGAGTGAGAACTCAGTGACGTGTGGAAAGAACTATGGATTGGCTGAGGTCTGTTTGTTCATTCATCATACATTAAACGTAGGACATATTCGGTCAATATCATTAATGGATTTTGACTAATGTTTGTTTCACGTAGTTCATGCACAATATCTTTGACCTGCTGTTGGAATGTGGACAAAACCTAAAGGGACCCTTGGGTCTGGTGTTACTTCATTGCAATATTTTACACAGACTGACATGAGAGGGAATGCATGCACTAATGTGAGGGTTTACATTTGGTTTAAGTTACAAAGGCTCAGTCATGCCAGTGGCTCCATGAGGCCGTAGCTATTTAGTCATTTCTGAGTTAAATGCTAACATAAACTAACATGCTCACAGTGACAATGCTAACATTCATCTCTTAACCATCTGAGTCTAGCATACCACTGTGCTTATGTTTGCTAATTAGCTGTTAGTTTCATTTTATTCAAACTGGTCAATAGGAAGGAAGTTAACTGCTATAACCATAAATTAGGCTAAGAACGGATTATGCTGTTTTGAGTAAATGTGCAGTGGTCACTTGAGAATCTTTCATCTTAAAAAATGTTGATCCCACATTTCCCATAATATACCTCAATAGTGGCATGTTTAAGACCGCTTCTGTCTAGTAAAAGCCAATGTCTTAAAATAAAATTTGCAGACCCCAAGCCTAAACCAAGTCCTTCCATAACCACAAAAGATACAATTCCTTTTACAATTCAGGTTGAGTCATACAGATAATATGGAGCCCCAAATCATAAATTTGCCTCAGAGGATTCTACAGTCTGTGCAGAACAACAAACAGCATCTTCAATTCAGAGAATCAAATGTGTACAGTGCTAAACAAAACAGACAGATGGAGTAAAAGCTTATCATAATGCAATAAAAACATATGCAGTTGATGAACAGAAACATAAAAATTCAGGGATATTAAAATGACATGACATTCAGATCTGAAAACTCTCAAACACCAACTGCCCTTTAAAACAGTTCAGGACTCTCAAACTTGTCAGCGGTTAACATGACCGGCTGTTCCCTCTTCTTTCCGTTGCACAACTTGAAACTGCTGTGCGACATGTTGAAATGCGACAGCCCCATTTCAACTCTAAAATGTTATTTACCATTTATGGCAAGAGTCACTTCAGCATTGCTGTAGCTTATTTTTATAGCATCTTTCTTTTTAGACCTTATTACCTTAAAGTTCATCTTCAAAAACAAACAAAAGCCATACATTTGTTTAAACAGGGTCACTTTGCTGACCTATCATGTATGATTTCAGTGACCTTTCTCAAAGCAAAGCTTTCCAGCCTGGTTTTGTCGGTCATTGCTTGTTTGTACATCGCTTCTTTTCTGGCAGCATCTGGGTCAGTGAGGACACACACGCACACACAAACACATGTCCGTATATCCTAGTGGACCTTTATGGCTATCAACACTCAAAATGCAAATCAATCAAGATTACACCAAACACCCCATGTCAGTGTTTAATGCATTTTTCACCCATCACATTTACGGCTGCTTTCTTTCAGAATAGATTTTTTTTTCAATTAACATTTCACTTACAGGTTAAGTTTGCATTGATTTTTCTGAATTTTTTTTACTGTGAAATTTCTAACATAATATACAGTCTTTAACACGTTAAGGCTATGTTTAATTTGGACTCATTACAAATGTGCACACATCTGCAGGCATGCCAGCTGTTTTAAGCAACTCCAGTTGTACTAAAGATAAAAGGGACAAACATAATAAAAGGCTTTTTTCAGGCTCCTATTTTGGTGTTAAAACACAAGTGCTTTCTCTCAGCAGGAGAGAGTGCTGGCATTTGTCAACTTAAAAGCGTTTAAACCAAAAGTGTCAAGGAATAGTTTTAGTGAGAACAAAAAAATAACAGCACGTATTGGATTTTTCAATCAGTGAGCCCATGCTGTTACCCTGCCCCCATTAAAATTTTTACAAATTTGATCAAATGAAAGAAATCAAATAAAATGTAATAATGTTTAATGTGGGAATGAAACATGAAAGACCCTGCCAGGCCTCATGTCCCTCCTGGTCTGAGGTCAGCTTTGTTGTCTTTGGAGCATGAGGTCATGTTGTGGTAATTATTGGGCCCACCCTCGGGAAAAGTACCCTGTTTCAAATACTCTTTAGTGTCCCTAACATACCCACAGGCAGTCTGTGTGTTTTATTACAGAGCTGTGGTAGTTACACATTTGAGTAACATAGTAAAACAGTTTTAGCTCATTAAACCAGAGTTTTAAACAATTTTTCCCATAAATACACTCACTCTGACCCTCAAGCAGCCAGAGTGTGGCTGAAAATGTGCAAATAAAAACAGTTACTTATCAATAAACCAACTAAATCAACAGATTAAACAGCAATAACGTAAATTTAAAAGGCCGTATAAAGGAAGTGTGAAAAGCTCATTTGATGCTCATTTGAGAGACATTTCAACACCCCACTGCTCTCAAATCCGCCGTTGGGCAACTCTTTTAAGGATGTTAGCAACACCTCTGTACTGTTTGCTCAACAACTGCTTAAATGTTTCCCATTTGAGGGCTTGATGACTTGAATCTGTCATTTGTCATCTTATCAGATAATCTCAAGTGCCAATCAGCAATAAAGAGACTTCTTCACAATAAAGAACTCTGTCAAAAGTCTAATTACTACCCATTTTTTGTCTTTGCAGTACAGCACAGCTATTTGCAATGTACTGATTAGTTAATTGCTCATGTGGAGATATATATATATATATATATATATATAT
>JAPZDV010000023.1:1375720-1397938 GCA_029814665.1 Acanthurus lineatus | reverse complement strand
TCACATATTTAAGTATTCACTACAAAATTGCAGGCTATCATGACTGATGATGCATATGGTTTATTTAAGTTTCTGTCTAGCTTTTTCTAGTATATTTAAATGCTCAAAGGTATTTATGAACCATCTGTAATCCACCTGCTCATTTGTTTGAAAAAGTAATATAAACAAATAAAACTGATTTGCCCATCTATTATCTGACTGTCTTAAAAGTATAACAACAATCCTACCTCGGCAGCTGGAGCTTCATTTAATTTTATGATGCTTAATTGCTAAAATAGAGAAGTTAATCGTAATGCTGTTGCTAGAGCTCTCACTTAACAAAGGGCATCAGCCCTGCCCTGTCTCTCTGTGTGTCAAAGAATAACAGGGTATCAGATATAAAACACAAACATTTTTTTTATTAATTACTTTGTGCTACATATTTCTGGAATGCTGCTTCATTTGCACCTTTTAAACCTGTCAAATCATATGAGGCAGATCTGCTTACTGTCCCCAGGGTTTAAACTGATCCATGTGGAGCAGCATTCAGGGTTTTTTTTTTCACTACAGAAAACAGGAGATCTGTTCCAGCTGCTCCAGTCCATTCAGGCTTTATATGTTTTGTGTTTACTGTATTTAATTTTCATCAATTAAAAACAGTAAACACAATGTTTTTTTATGTCTGTGTGTATTTTTTTATTCTGACTTTTTTAGATGTTTTTCATGCATTTTAGTTTAGTCATTTAAAATCTATTCTAAATATCTTTATATCTAACAGTGTTTCTATGAACTTGTCTTTCCTTAAGTTTGATGTTTTTATCATCGAAATTATTTTTTAATCTATTTGTTTTGGCAATGTTATGAATATTGTGTCTTCATTTTTTTAACCTACATTGTAAAAACAGCATTAAATTTGAATGCCAAAGCCACAAATTACTCTATTAGAAAATTAATGATTATCTTAATTTACAAATAGTTCAAAATAAACTAATCCATCCACAGCATAATAGATCTTAGGTTCATACAGCTGGTTACCATAAATTTAGTATTATTATTATTATAATCTGAAAAATAACTGGTGCTCTACAAGCTTTTATATTTACATTCATAATACTCCAAAATTAAAAAGTTCTCTCCAGTGAGCAATGTGCAGCCCGTAGCTTTATAACATAATGCAGCATTTACACAGCACAGAATGTTGCCTGTGGTAGTAAAAGAGTTGTGCAACCAGCAAAAATCAAAGGAATTCATTCCACATGTGCTCTTATTTTGTTGTTACTACAGTTTTTGTTGTCATGTCCTGTTTAGAGACAATTACTTAAACATTTTATTTGCACAACAAAAAACAAAAGGACCTGTTGTTTCTGTAACAGAGTTCGTATTGAGAATTTAACAACTGAATTGATGAGAATAAGTCTTAACTAAAGTTTTATAATGCTATCTCCTTCTGCATCCATACCCAAATACATGTTTTTGATTATATTGCATTGTTAAAATCAATCATTTCTACTCTAATCCTGGAATTTTAAAAAGTATACCCTCACCTGGAGGTTGAGTTGGATCAGACCTGAAAAGAACTTAACTTGCAGTCAGGGTCAAGTGAGGTAACGAGGCTTGGTCTTACATCCAAGTCCACTTCTTCCTCTACATCCCATTTATCCAGCGTCCAGCTTGGACACGTTGCTGACAAGGAGACAATGGGCCGCTCAGCCCCCCCTGGAAGTGAGCTGGAGAGAGACACCGCCCAGTGTCAATCGGCAGACATAAACTTTTGGTGCTGGAAGCTGCAGGAATACAACCTTCAACAGATGGTTCCAAGCCATCTGGTCCTTGTGTGACTGGACAGAGAGCAGTGCATGCATCCAGAGCAGTAAACCGAGCATGCTGTCCATGGGTGTTGGTAACACCTGTACTGTACCTCGTTACCAGTAACTTTCATGAAAAGAATACATGGTGTGGCCAAGGACGGTGGTCACGGGGTTACATCATGTTCTCAGATTCACTGACTTCACAACAGTGCAAATTCGATACCTGATACAAAGAACTGTATGAGGTATAATCACTGTTTGTCTTCCTACAGTGCAAACTAAATTCAAAGGAAATCACCCAGCAGGATGAGGCTCAGTTATTAAGTGATAAACTAAACAACTAAACGAGCCAGTTCTGTTTTTACTGCTTTTATGAACCAGGTAGAGTAAACAGGTTTTTATAATTGAGATAATTTTTATTAGTTTTATAATGAGTTTGTAAAGTGTTCACAATTCTTCTGTAACAAGGAGCTGTGTAAATGTTTTTGATGCACAAGAGGAATTATTTGTATTTATCTTGATGCACACGGACTATAAAAAAGAAAATCTGGTTAGCATATGTGTATTAAGTGTATTTTGTATTTGTATTCAAAGTTACTAAAACTAAAAATCACACATTCTGCACACAATCTGTGCAATATTTATTATTATTATTGTTTTAGTACTTTGTTTACTGTTAAGGAGAAATTGTTGCATAACCCTTCCATTAAAAATTAACACACATTTTAAGACTGTGCAGCCTTAAAAAGGCAGTCACAAGTGGTAATGATATATATATAGTCATCATATTATTTAATTGGTCTTTTCATTTTTCAGAATAATCTTGAGTCAGTTGCTTTGAGGCCATATATGTCATTATATTTTATTACATATGATGTGAAACATGATTAAATGTAGCTCAACAGCAGCACAGTCACACAGTTTGTGGCAGCAAAGCCTCTGAATGTTTATTACTGATGACTTCAAAGTGTCATTCATGAGAGGAAGACTGTGTTATTTTAAGTTACATCAGCTTGCATTAAGAAAACTTTGAAATGAAATCTCTTTAACTCATCATCTGCCAAATCCAACTGAATCAGTTTATGACTGATCTTATAATAGAACAGATATCTGCTTTATTAAAGGAGAACACATTGCCTGTATCAAAATAAGCCAGTTTACCTTGGCATAAACATGAATACAAGGATGCTCTCCTACTTCTATCACCTTGCATACATATCAAGAAGATTTGCACCAAAATGTTTAATGGTTAAATGACACCAATCTATGCCTTAGAGGATACATACCAAGGACACTTGATGAAGGTGATAGTCATAATTTGCTATTGAAATGAAATAATCCATATATTTATTCGTAAAATGTATTCATCCACATGTTCTTTGACCAGCCCCTTCTATTCATTTAGTTTTAAAAGTTCCTGCACACATAAATGAAAACCATAGTTGAGTCAGTTAGTGAGCTCATGCATGGAACTGAATGAAAGAGACATATTGAATAACTGCATCATGGTCCCTTAAAAGCTAAGAGGAAAATCCAATGAGGAGTCTAAATATAGCAGGAATTTCCTCTGAGACAGAGCTCCAGTGATGTCTGAGAGGATCCTCATGTCTTCAGCTGTCCCTGAGCTGTTAGCAGGCTTTCACCCAATAACTTTTGCATGAGCTTGTGTCTGTTTTTGTGGGTATCCTGTCATACTGGTACAGCCCCCCTATGAATCATACACTGCCATGTTGTTGTTGGTGTTGAATAAATTGCAATGCTCCACTGTGCTGCAGTTTTAACTGTCAGCCACAATTGCAGAGAGCTGCAAGAAACTGTGTTTGTGCGACACGTTCTCACTCTGGGAACCTTTTTAGCATCTATGTGTACATGCAAAGCCTTCCTGTCACAACGTTTTTGACATTTTAAATGTGTTTGGTCACAGCTTGGTAAAGTTTAGGCCCCATAACTACTTGGTCACTTGGGGGAAAAAGATTCTTGACTTTTACTTTCACAGAGACATCACTTGGTGTCTTGGCTAAAAGTTAAGTGTGTTTGAGACCCACAACTGTACCTAACCTCCCTCCAGCCTTCTGTTTTTTTTGGGTGAAGCTGCTGCTATGAGCTGCTTGAACAAATGGGTTTACTTTAAGGTTAAATAAAAGATGATAAAGGAGTATCTTTTAAAACATGGTGCCAAAAGGTCATGTGTACACTGCTATATAAAGTTGAGAGGGTCAGTGGTTTGGTTCTTTAACTTTGGTGTAAAAACAGTAATTTCATGTGTTAGATGACAGAGCCTGTTAGAATACTTGTCCTGTTAAAAGGATCAGAGGTCTGTGACTGGCCCAGTTTCTGGACTAAATGTGTTTGCACATTAAACCAGGGTACATAAGGTGACACAGGACATAAAACGAGCTGTAAAATGTGGCTTGAACCCATTAAATTAAATATCAGGGGTGAAATTAAGTTTATAGCAGCTGAAAAGGTGTGGTAACTTCAAAGCTGAGATGGGGCATAACTGGGATGCCATTGTTATTTTTTACACCCTCTTCTGTGATCTGATTTAAAACCATAATTGCCTTTTTCTTACTAATGGGAAAGAGCTAAAGGTGATGCCTCAAAACATATCCAATATCTGTCTCGGTAGTTTATGTAAAAGGTGTCTTTACTATCATGCTTTTTACGGTTTGACCCCGCTGTCAATTCGGTTTTCTTTAAAAAGTGTTAATCATCAAAGCTCTTGGTTCTTGGTAAATAAAAGCTGAGATTAGGTTAGTTGTCCTTTTATTATCCCCCTGATAAAATCACTTTGTTTTCTGTAATTTCAATGGATGCACAGTTTAAAAAATGTATTCAAATAAGAGATGATGAGACATTTAACTGTGTTCCTTTTTCTGCTCTGTTTAGCTTATAATATGAGGACTTGTATGAATGGGATAGAAATGTCATTAAAGACATTTTTCATTATAATTGAATGTATCTGTTTGCCTATGTACACATGTGTATGTACTAGAAATACTACTGACTATGCAGTTACTGGCCCTTAAAGAAGAGTTTGTGGTGAAGAAGCGCTGCTCAAAACACACAAACACATATATCTTAGCTTGTCCGGAAGCCTGAAACTTTTGTGTCTCTTACTAAAATGGCTTTTTCAGAAACATCAGCAAAAGTGCAACATTCAAAGCACATATTGACTGCTACTTAGTACCTGATTTGAGCTATAAATGGGGCACTTTTTATGTGATTAGGAGGAAATGTCAAAGGAAGCGTCAGGTTTACAAGTGTCATGTGACTGTTGCCTTTCTCACGACTGTGTCCACAGTCAGTGACTCTGCAATATGAGCTCCCTGTTTCTCATCACTTTCTCAAATGAGAAAGAATTCAAATGTGTTTTTTTTTTTACCTCAGACTCTCTCAAATTTTGCATCCAAATGCAAAATGTAGTAATTGAGACTCTTGTTAAGACAAACCATGTAATTAAAAAAATCCTTTTTAAGGTACACGTCTTGTGTACTTGCCAAAGAGCTAAAAGAGCACTGGAAACTCTTATGGCTCCTTTGAGAAATTTTGTTTAGGACACTACTAATCACTACTAATTTGTTTAGTCAATTACTTTTGATGGTGAAACTTATCGAATTTGTGTTTTGCATGCAAGTCAGGGGGAGGTGGTCAGAGACTGAAGTTTGTTTAGGTTTAGGTCACTAAACACTCGACAAAGATCTTATGTGAAATGCTTTGAAATGCCTCAGGTTATTAGTTTTCCTCATATATATATATACATACGTGTGTGTTTGTGTGTTAACAGCAAAACAAAAACACAACATCTAAGCAATAAATCGTAATTTTTCACTACAGCTTGCAATGTAAACATAGCCTTACAGTGGACTGTAAGTTCCCTTCAGGTGTATGGGAGTTTGAGTGTTTTGGCTTTACAGCCTGCAACTTAAATGTTTTTGTTCAATCTCACTTTTTCATCAGCATTGTTTCTACTCTGCAAACATCAGTTTTTCTCTGATAAATTTCCTGCACATTAACCATAAAATGCCATACAGAAGCAGAAAGAAACTAGGATGGATATGTATTGAAGAATTTAGCAGCTAAATAGCTAAATCCCTTACAAGCCGGTGAAGACCAATACAACTGAAAGGGGAGTGAATACTGGACTTGTGTTTGTCATCTGGAACATGATGAATGCTAATGTTGCTTCCCTCTGCAGGATGAACTAATAAGTGATTGTTGGCCAACATGCTAGTTATGACAACTGTATAAGGAGATGTCAGTACTATTTTTTGTCGCCCCTTTTTAAACTTTTCATTTTACATACGCGAATATATTTAATGGTAACTTAATGATGCTTAAATTTTTATAGAACCAACTCCACAGAAAATCAATGATTTAAAAGGAAGTGAGATGCAACAACACATCTTGAAGGGAAGTGAATCACCTCTATTTAACTGGAATATTTCAGTGTCCTCATTAAGTGAATTACAGTTAATGTTCAACAAAACCACACAGTCACATGAGTGTGATTCATTCACTGTTTTTCATGTTTTCAGACAAACTTGAGCCCCCAAAGATGCCTATAGTGATCAACCACATCCCCGTAAAAAAGATATCCTAAGCCCTCAATTGTTTCAGATAGAAGTAAGAAGAAGAGCTGGGAGACACGGAAAGAGAAGCATCTGCAGAGAATTATCTGCAGCAATGAACATAATCCACAATTACAGAAACGTGCAGACTTGACCTCCAAGTTCTAGTTTTATGGCTGTTTGAACCTTGCAGACCTGTTTTTATTGAAATCTGTTGTGCATCAGGCTCTACAGCCTGAAAAGTACTTAGAAATGCAGGGTTGGCATGTGAAGTAGGGTGAGCAGAGGTGACGAGATGGATGGAAACAGGGCTGAAGCTCGCTACTAATGAGTATAAAAGCCTGTGACGTTTCTTTACTCTTTATAAGGATCCCAGTTTACTTGCATGAGATGATCCTTGTCTTTTTGGGGTCCATACAAAAATATGACCCATAAAAAGACAATCACACAAGGTGTGATTAATAGGTTTTTGTCCTAAGGCAGAAGGAGATAAGCTTTACGGCTCTCATCACACACACCTGACATTTAACTCTTTGACTGGTCATGCAGAAAGTTTGAAGTTAATGACTTGTGTTACTTCTGTTTCAGGTAATTAAAAATTGCACTGTGTGAGAAAAAGGACACAATTTCCATGTTTAAATTCAGGGTCCTGATGGGTGAAATTTCAATTTTGGGTGAACTATCTCTTTAAACTTGCTTGTTTTCCCCAACATATTGTATTGGATTACTCTTTGTAAATAATGCACAAAGAACTTTGTTGTTGTAGGTTTTAAAACAAAGGGATAATTCTTGGTTTCAGACACTGAGAATTACCCATCCTGAGCAAATGGTGGGAAAGCATGATCACAGTAGGGGTTTTTAATGGTAAAAAGAGCTTTACTTTTCCAGGTAAAAAAAAGGTGTTGTAAAAGAAAAAACGTGATAATATGGAAGTTTTTAGTAACTTAAATTACTCTCTGAGTAACTAAAGACTTATGGAGAAATAGGGATTCTTTGTCCCATTCGACTGTTTAATTTGTATGTTGGCATGGCTACTCTGTCTTCTATACTGTGAATTTTCTCTGGGTGTCTGGATGCGATGATAAAACGATGTTAACCTGTGCCTGGTTATGTGGTGATAAGGAATCTGTATGATGTATGATAAAGTTTTTAAATCTGAGAAAATATCATGTTGTATGTAGTTTCTGGTTTATTTGCGTGAATGTTTGTGCATGTGTGTGTGCTTTCATTATACATGTTGCACATTTGTGTTGCATATTTAAGTGAGAACAACTGATTTTGTTCTTTCACCCACCAAACAAAAGATTCGCATGAAACACAGATTTTCCATATCATCTGTTTTTAATCTGTCTGGTGTTGGCAAGGAGTTATTATGGGCAGAAATACTATTTTCTCATAACTCAGCCCCTAATTCAAACCCAAAAATCATTATAAGTCAAAAACACAATACCTCCCACTGAGCCTCATTCAGTGTCTGCAAAATCAGTGTTGCTCTTCACACATGTAGCACACAACTGGTGGATTGTCCATGCCAGATATAAAAACACTCCATTGGGTGTAAATGAGGAATGGAACCTGTGCAGAGCATGCAGAGGGAGCAGTGTGTTTCATTTACAGCACATCAGTGGTCACTGATGAAGTAATTAACTCAATAATACTGATGACAGTTTTTGCATTGATATCAGTACTGCATGAAGAGCTGTCATGATTTCAGATTTCATCCACATGATTATGGTGACCTGAAAGATTCATTATAAAGACTTTATTGTGATTTTAATTAAAATATAATTTAAAAAATTAATAAGTCCCTTTTTTTAAGCTTTGTTACATGCTTTCTCTTTTTTGGGAGAGTAGTTACACTCAAAACAGGGAGTTGAAAACAGAGTCTGAAACCATGGCTGTACAAAAGTATACACATAAAACGATTGTACTTAATGAAGTTTTATGTTGCATGGACAGCTGGCATCTATTATGTATTCTATGAATACATACATTCTATATCATGTATCATTATTGTATTATTTACATTATGTGAGCATATTCATATAAAATAAAATGTAAAATATAAATGTCATGTTTACCCTCAATATTAGTGTCAACATTGCATTCACACATACAGCTCACCCATGTGATGCTTGTAACTTTAAGGTTCACGGTTCATGTGTAATGGGGACTTCTGTTTTCTTCTCATGTTTTATTTTACCATCCCTTTTTTCCCCTTTTTCTTTCGATTTATTTGAGTTTTCATTTCATTTATTCATGTCTTGGCTGTTTTTTCTCTTAGGTAATTTTTTTCCCAATAATCACTCATGGATGTCTCGTTGATTACAGTTCCAATTTTTCTAACGATTTTAAAGGGCTGTCTCTCTACATGCTTAGCCTCATCCTTACCTTATTTGTAATACTGTTTGTGTGTGTGTGTATGTGTGTGTGTGTAGTGACAAAAAACAAATGCCCATAGTGGAAATCCTTAATTTCAGGGTGAAGACTTTGGTTAAAGTTCGGGCTAGAATTAGGGTTTGTTGAGTAGTTGTTATGGTCTCTAGAAAATGGATAAAAAGCCCCATTTCCACCAAGTTGTCCAGTTCAGTTTGTTACACACTGGGGTAATTATTGTAACATTTCTATTGTTAAATGTTGTGGATGGTACCAACTCAAACCCTCCATTCTGTCCTGTTTTGTCATTGCCTCTCTGTTAAGGTTCCAAGCAAACTGAGTCAAGGTGGACCAAAAAGACTGCGGTTCGTTGACTGTTCACAGAGAAATGGGGCAGCCAAAGTCATTCGCCATATAATGCACTCTGATGCAGAATTTCCCGGCAGTCCTGTTTTTGCCAGCAGTCCTTTTTCTGGCTGCCTGCAGCTTATTCTCAAACAAAGCTTGTCTCCTCGTTGCAATAAACAACCACATACCCAAAAGAAAGAACAAGGTCAAGCAAAAGACTTACAGAGAGAGAAGCCAAGCAGCAGAAAAGTGACAGTGAATGTGAGCAGTGAGCAGGAAAAAAGGTTAGCAATAAGCTGCCAGTCTAGCAGCAAGTTCACAGTGTAGTTTAAATGCTAGAGCTTCTCAAGACCAACAAAAGTCATGTCTGTGTTTCCCAGCTGCAGGAAGAGTGAAGTGGGTCGGCACCATTTGCCGACATTAAAGAGCACTGTCTGTGGTGAAAACAAAAACAGGGTTTAGGTACTTTCATTTATTGGTTGTATAATCTTCCATAGTTAATACATTTAAAGTGTATCAGCTTTAGTCAATGTAGTGTCATCTTAGGTGATGGTTACACAACTCTATTTACCTTTCACCGTGTTTATGAGTGTGTGTGGTAATTTGTCAGCTGAATGCACCTCTGATTGGTGGTCACGCTTTCTTTGATATCAAAGAATTTGATGGGCTCAACATGTCTGCACAACAGTCACCTCTTACAACAAACATCCTTGTGTTATTCACATATGAAGAAAACTTTAAATATCCAATAGTTTCTGTGTATCCTTGTAAAAATTACTTCTTGCTCTCTTGTTCCTTTGGCACTGCTGCAGCCCATCAGAGGAAGGAAACAAGGTCAACTGTGTGGTAGTCTGCCCCTGACAGTTCAGGTCAACTAGCTGGTTGCCCTCTGGTGTCATCCCTTCACTCAGTATGTCTGCTTTCTCCACAGTAACCACAATATGGGTTGAGCAAATCTGTCACTGTGGTCACAAAATCATTCCGTGTAACATTACATAAAGTGAAATTAACAGCAGATGTCTCTGAGAAAAATGGAGATTGTAGCCTGTGGCCAGCTTTTGTAACACACTTTTCATAGCATCTCCATTCAAACAAGTATGAGAGATATTTGACTTTTTTTCAAGTTGGTGCAACATTTTCTGAGTCAGTCACCTGCAAGCTACAACTTGTCTGCAATGTTAATTTTTCACAATTTATGTGATTGTGCCATAGAGGGTAGCCGTCAATGCTCTGGATCTTTGGAATACAGCCTAATAATTAAAGTGTTTTATTTTTGAGCATCACTACAATTCAAGCTCAGCTCAAGACATGGAGTCAGCTCATGACAAATCATCTTTAACAGGATGCTGAATAATCCTGAGAGAGACAGCTGCAGGATTATCCTGTCAATGTCTGAGTCAAATTGTGGTTGTGAGGAAACCTTAAGTGTGATCTCATGAAATGAATACTTCCTCTGGAGAGTCACTATTTCAAAACCCTTTAGCCGAGGGCATCTGGCTTCCTCTGTGCTGTGATGAGTGAAGGTAGACAAAAAAATAGGCTGTATCAACCGCTTACAAATGGGATTCAGAGGCCAGGCTCTTCCAGAGTTGGCGAGCCAACAGAGAGGCTTTATTGTCTCCATGTTTTTTAGATGTATAGATGACAGATAGCTTTTTCTCCAAGTTTTCTCCTTCTCTATTGCTTCACTGTGTATATTTATCTTGGGGTTTGGCTTGTTTTTACTGTTCCCAATGCCAGACTTTTTTATCAAAACATTTGATTTTGGTCATTTCTACTTTAAATAACACATCTATCTATTTAAAGCTGCACACACATGCACACAACTGCGGGGAATGCTTTCTCAACTTGCATTATTCATCTCTGAATGGCCGTCCCTCTGTAGAAAAACATTACATGCATCAACAAGTTTGATTTTTAGACTTTGGTTTTTTTTTTAAAAAAAAGGCTCTGACCACAAGTCCCTGCAAATCAGCAAATACTGGTGGTCAACCTTTCATTCCTTCAGCCTAAAGAAGTGAACAGAAATGCCGCAGCATTCTCTTCTCAAAGGGTGATCTGTCTCAGACTACTAATTACCCGCTACAGTAAGTGGTTACTGCTGAAGTGCTTTGGATTATTTGAAAAAAATCTGATTCTTTTGCAGCCATTTTGGGTAACTCACTCCCTCCAGAATGAAGTTAAAAATAAATTTTATTAGCTGATTCCCATGCAGAGCATTTTTTTGAGGATTCAAAGCACCCATGCGCACCGTGTATCACCTAATTTGTTTGCCACCGGTACATGTGCTCGTGACCATGAGCACACAGATCCATGTGCAAAACATTAGGCAAGTCCAAAACACAAGAATGATTGAGTTTCATGGGTGCAGCCATGTATGAAAAAAATCATTTGTCAAACAATAATGTCTCCAGCTGCTCTGATCTGTCCAGCCGCTTTTGAAGCTAGTGATACATGAACTCACTTCAGGTGACAAAGTGAGGAATGGGATGGAAAACTGTGAGAAAGACGTATTTATCCTTGTGCATCTGCAGCTCTTTGGCAGTTATTACCCCCCAGTTACCTGTCTCAGCAGGAAAACATGGGTAAAAACTACAGCAAGGGGTTGAAGGTTACGCTTTGAGCCAAGTTTAAATTATTGTCATCCCAGTAACATTTTATACATTACCCACAGATAGTTCTTAGTAGTTTTTAAAACATTTTTAATCCTTATTTTGTTTCTTTAATGTTATCCCTCTCCCATGCACCTTGGAAGTAGATGAAATCTATGTACTGAAAACTACAAGGCTTAATATCCATAATCCTTCTAATTCTTTATTCTGATTGTAGGTTAATTATGTAATTTTAGCACAGACAGTAAAGAAAGTTGAGCTTATTTCCAGGCTCATGGATCTCCATTACCTGTTTGTCACTAGTACTGAAGTTGTAATGATGTAAGTTTTCATCTTGCCATCCCAGCTGCAACTTCTGGAACTAAAAAAAATTAAGTCAACTCTGCAGTTCCTCTATTGACCACCTGAGGCTGGATCCAAAAGCAAGTCATTCCCAAGTTAGCCTAATGTTAAAATGCCCCAATTTGCACCCACTGGATTTGGTCTCCATGGATCTTTCCCATGGAATGGTAAGCGGTTAAACAGCTTACTTACCTAAATTATTTAAATTATTTTAAGGATTACAGTTGTGCAAAAATTAAGAGTGCCACTGCTTTTAGTGATAGCTAGCTGCTAGCTGTCTGTTAGGCATCATCCCTGTGTGTTGCTGTGATTGAGACAGACAAAATGCTTAAGTCTAGACTCCGAAACAGTTGATGACAAAAACTAATAAGTTAAGTCACCGTGACTCCATCCACTTTTAATTATCTAGTCAAGTGCCCACCATAAGGTTTATGTCTCACATGAACAGAAAGACAAAAGTTTAACCAGAGGTTTCCTTTAAGGTCAACCAGGTCAAGATGATTTGCTAGCAGTAAACAGAGTAAATTAATTGAAATTCAAATTCAGTAAATTCAAATTCATTCAAACTTTAGGAATGCACAAATTAACTTTGCCACTACAAGCAAATACATCCATCACAACATATTCAGTGAGAAGACAAGTTTGTTAAATACGTTTTGAATGCTGGTAGGTCTAAGGGCAACGCACTGAGATGTAGCGTGTCACAGCTTTTGAACCCCGTCGATTAAAAGTGCCCTCTGGAGGGTTTTTTTTAACAACTACAAGTTATATTTGATGATTGTAACCAAAACACAGTAAGTGTCAAGGAGGTCCAATAAAAGTGCTGAATGTATTTAACACTTCATAAAACAAAGCCTTTTTAAATTTTTAAATCCTACATTCAAGGATCTACAGCATGAATTACATGTCCAGACCCATCAATGAAACAGGAAAACAATCAGTATTATCTCTCCCTTTTCATCTTTTTTGGCCAGACACACCATTTGGCAGAGCTGCTTCCTAATTTGTTTAACAGACCGTCAGTGAGCCTAAGGGTTATATTACAGAGGAAGCTCAACAGTCAGGTTTTCTTTACTTTAGGTCGCTCTACAAAGCCTAAAATTCCAATCAGAGATAATGAGTATCACAGTGATGGTCAACTTTCTCTGTTAAACTCAGGTTTTCTTCATCAGGCTCTGTGCATGCACTCAGGGGCGTTTAGCATGTCATGTGATTCTTCTTCTGCATAAAAAGAATCAATCGTGTGCTTCCAGCTTAAGTCAAAAGAGACAGGTGCTAAAACTGAGAGCCATTAAGAGTATAAAAAAGGGAAGAAAAAGTGGGAATACTGGCTGAAAATCTCCATATGTCTAAATTTGCAAGTTTATTTATTTGTATTACTGGTTAATAGACTTTAAATGCCCCGTTTCTTGAGCGACAGCTGCACAGTGAAGAAACCTTGACTTATAAACTTAACACAGCATACTTAAATGAGAATAATATCTCAGCTTATCACTGAAGGAATCAGTGGAGGAAATTTGTCTATCATTTAAGTTTTTAACCAAATCGAAATGACATGTTTTTTATTGATTGAGCATCATCTGTGATAACATCCAATAAAATAGCATATTTTTGAATCAGTCTTCTTTTAGTTGCACTGTTAAAGTGTAAAAATCGGTGTAAAATGAACTTGGAGCATAGAGTTGTTATGCCTTCATCATGATAAGATTCAAGTGGTTTGGTGGTGAAGCACTGTTCTTAGTGCCTATTTTTAGTAGCCATCAAGAGTGAAAAGTTTTTATCTGAGAAGCTTGCAGACACCCTTGTTGACCCCCACACAGAGTTCACCGTCAAAGCAAGATGTCATGTTGCCTTAATGACTGCTGTGTTGAATCCACTTTATGCAGCTCTTCTCAATCATTCTTTAGGTTAACATCCATGACGAGGAGACACTGTCTGTGTACTTAGGGTCGGTTCTCTGGGTAAATTTATCTTAATCTTTACTGCGCTGAAAGTATCAATGAAAGTCTTGTGGTATTCTGCACATATGCTCAACTCCTTCAGGTGACCTCAAAAATTTAAAGTAATTCAGGAGCTTCCCTTGCTGATTTATTTCACAGAGAGAGGAAAATGTGCAGCACTCCTTTCAGCCTGTAGCCTCCACCTTTAAGTTTTCAATATGTGTATGATGAGGGTTTTGTATTTTCTAGTAGCTTTATGTCCATCTTCTCTGTATCCTTGCCAAGAATACACCACACTAAGTGAATCATGAAAATACCAACATGACTTAAAAAAGTCTATTCCAGGAGCTGGACAACATTACAATAAATGGGGTTTAAAAGCTCAAAACTTCATCAAGACTTAGAAACTGAAGTATGAGAAGAGGTTTTGGCAGGGCATTGGTTAAGTACGATAAACAGTGTATGAAGTGGTCTCTTTTTCCTTGTAGCAATGTTGTGGAGCACCACACATGCTGATGTTATTTGGCAAGCCCACTTGGGAGAGACCCTCAGGCCACGGACACATTTGGATCGGGACTGCTGAGTTGTGAGGATGGGGGTCGTGGAGAACCACATGCATTGTGCATACACATAAATCTTTATTTAAGATATGTATCGCCACTAGAGAGCATTGCTCAGAAAAGCCAAAGGACACACTTGGGGAAAAAGAGGCAAATTTACTGACACTTTTTGAGAAGTCATGTTGCGTAGCTTCCTTCAAATATGTTGGAATTTTTTACAATCCTACAAACAATCAGAGTCCCTAAGGGGTGACTGCACTTGTGGCATATATCTTTTTGATTAGTACCCTAAAACTTATTTAACTTAGCCGTTTCATATGTTTGTATGGACCAACTGCAATAAAATTATGTTAGTTGGTAATTCACAGTTTGAGCCTTAACACAGGTGCTGGTCTGTTTGTCCATAAGAAAGTTCTCCTGTGTATCTTCCTCCCATGAATGCAGCTTGTGCACAAAGGATTTAACCGAGTCAGACACTTGCATAGAGGCAAGACTCTGCTCTTACCATTATAATGGGTTAGCTTCTTATTTTCTAAATTGGGCGGAGGTCTCTCTGATTTTTGATTTTGTTTTAAGCAGCCATAAAAAATATTATAAATGTCTGTTTTCAAAATGAGTTTTTAAATTCACTAGGACTTCTTGAATGACATAAATCTTTATCTTAATGCAAATCCAGACCTTTCCTCAGCCCCATGCTGGCCCAAAGTTTGACACACCCACCATCCTTCCCAGGAAGAAAACTCTTGTTTCTGTATATTGGACTACAGCATGACAAAGAATGCGTTTCATTTACATGCCTCCTGTGTGACCCCATAACTATCTCACAAGTGCTTTGCAAAATACCTGAGTGTCAGAGTTCAAAAGTGGTTAACACGATAAGAATCACACTAAGCTTTAAGAGCAGAGCAGTCAGGGCTCCTCTCCCAGAATGCTGGAAATAATCATCTGTTACAACCAAAATTTAAAGAAATGTTCTCTCTCTCTCTTTATATATAGCAGTGTCCTGAGTGTAGCTCGTTCAGTATGTCCCATCCAGATTTCTCTTAAAGAAGATAATGATAGAAGCATGCTTTATGTGTGATTACCCATGTGCCTGTTTCACAGACCATTTAGATTACAGTAGCCAGAGCATGGCCAGCTGTTCATTCAGAGTTAAATTAAAGTTGACGCTTAGAGCACTTATTTCACTGGCGGCGAAGGGGAGGCATATATTGGGGCACTTTGTCTTACCAGTGTCATGTTACATATTGTGAAGTGCTCCTGCATGGTGCTGGAGTGCAACAAACCACATAACAATCAGTTATAGTAAACCATAGGATGGCATGTAAACATAAGAAATATATTCAGCTCAATTCAAAATGAAACAACTCTTACAGTAGCACTTACCCTTACATGATTGATCTATACATAGATCTTTCTTAAGAAAAGGAACTGTGCAGCACTGTAAAGCTTTTATTTATATCACACCAAAAATGGAATCTAAAGTCACAAACCATGTAACATTTAATTACTGATTGCATTTAAAAATTGTGTTGTTTAAATTTAAAAATACATTTTTATTTTAAAGATGGCTCTTACATCTGAGGTCATTCTAACCTGCGTCTTCATCTAAAATAACAAGAAAATGTTTATGTGGGTAAAAATCTACAGAGTATAAAGGAATCTTTCACTTGTGCATTGACATGGTCAGTTAACTTGAAGGCCTCCTCAGACTTTGCATACTTTATAAAAGGAGAATTTTGATGTGCAGAGGTTAAGTTAGATGGAGGCACTGTGAATAATCCAGATTTCCCTGATTACACTGAATGTTGAACACCACCGACCAAGAGATGTGCACATTGTTTAATACAGGCCTTATTGACTTATATGAGACATATTGTTCAAAGCTACGTCTATGTAAATTTGTGAAGCTTTTGGTATTTGACTGTGTCCATGTAAACTTGCTCTAACAAAATCTTATCTAAAATTGGTACTGTGCTGTAATAAACTTGTATATCACAGTGAAGGCAATGAATCTAAATGTGCAAGTTTATTCTTCTAGTCATCAAAGTAAAGACTGACCTGTTGTACAAGTTTTTCCACATCAGCACCTCTGCATGTTTTTAGCGGTTTATAAATAAATCTACATTTTGTAAGAAATTTGCACACACATGCCTCTACATGTTTGACAGGCAGCTGCAGCCTTCATAGGCCCACAGTTATTATTATGGAGTTAGAATATGTCTCTTAACTAAACAACCCATCATGCAACACATAAAAAAATGAAGGACACAAGAAGGCAAAAATCACTTTTCACATACAGTCAGTTGGGTGATTAAGCTACAAAGAAACTCAAAACCTGGGAAATTATCCAATGCCAAAGCCGCTCTAATTTGGTGTAAGGCATCTGACTGTGGCTTTCATTTCATTAATCTCTTTAATATTTCACCATTTGTCAGTTTTAACTGAACGTCGCTGACTTTGCCTGTGTTTCTCATCAAGCAGTCATAGCCAATCAATTTGGCTCTAATCACTGCTGCTTTAACACATCATCACATTTGCACATGCTGCAGCCAGGAGGGACACTAATTTACTTATTTAACAAAACAGACAACGAAGTCTTCACAGCAGACTCGTCATTTTAAGAAAAAGGCTGTAGGATACATTCATTTTTAAAGCCAAATGATGCTTATTTGGGCACTGGGGCAAAGAAATTCCAGCGATTGTCAAGGTGTTAGAAAACATTTGAATTCATTTGACATTGAGTCTCTTCCTGCCAGATTAATGTGAGTCAACAATTTGCTCTGGTTTAGGCTCCTTTTTCACACTTTTCCTTATAAATATCTACTAAACTAAATACTGACTCAGTCTCTCTGCTGGCAGGTTGGGACTGAAAACTGAGCTGCTGAGAGTTGTGAGAAACCAAAACAGTTGTGTGCTATAAAAACAACACCAAAAGCTATAAAAGCCTGAAAAGCTGTGTTGAAGTGCTGAGCTTATTAAAAATGTACCACATATTTACCGCCCCTAAAGAGTCAGGTAATGGATTAGTGGGGCTTTAAATGGGTGAATGACTACGCGTGCAAGGTTCTGGCACAGAAACACTAACTATTAATACAATATTTGTGTGTATGACTGCTTCACGTGCCTGCTGTGGGGGTGTAATTTATATAAAAATTAACTCAACACACTAGGGCATGTCTTAAAGCCCCAGGGAAGGAATTGTAGGAATTTGATTTGATGCGCTTTGGTGCCAACTAAAGGTCCTTGAGTGCAACAGCACTGTCATAAAACACTGTAAAAGCCTGCCCTATATTAACTCTAGTCTAGCTTCTTGGTTGATCACTCTCTCTTTTTCTTCATAATTCTTCTGTCATTGTCCTCTTACATTGCTTATCTTCAGCCATTTATCAAACAGTACCATGGTTTATCTTGCTTCTGTTTAGCTGAAGGCTGTTGTGTGAGCTAACCCTAGTGCCATAAAGGTAGGCATTTCTCAAGAAACCGCTGCCAAAGGAATATAGTGCTGACAGCAGGGAACCTGAGCGCTCTGTGGGAATGGGATAGATGCCATTCTCCCTGTTTAAAATTATTGTACTTTACTGACTGACTTCCAAATGGCTTTTTAAGGTGGAAAAGTTGCATATTGTTTCTTTAAAATTAAAGAAAGAACAATACATTATCTGTTCATTAATTTATTTTATTGTGTTTTCTTCTTTGTTGAGTTTTTCTTCTGATTTGATTTGCATAGGAAAGCTGGGATATTCCTCTCAATAAAAAAAGGGGGTATGACATTTCTGCCTTGAGATCTCGATTAGACAGGCTACACCCCATAGACCACAAATGATAGAAATATTTTATCCTCAACACAGCTGCACTAGATCAACATCGATTGCCCAGTGACCTTAGGCAGCTTGAGGACAGGAAATTAGGTAATCAGTAAAATTTCTATTTTTGGTCCTAAGAGACTTTTGCATAATTTGGACTAGCTGTCTGTTTTTGGGGGCAACTCCCAAAATGTTAGCTACACTGATAATCCAGCTGTTAATTTTGTTAAAGTTTTATTTCTTCTGATTTCACTTGAATGTGGAAAAAATAGCAAAAAAAAGTAGGAGAGACAAATGGCAGCTATCATGGTTACCTGGATGAACACTTTGCTGTGTTACTTCATGGTCTGTCAATGTCATCCAGCATTATAAACAGGGTTTATAGAGGTGCTCGTAGAACTCGGAATTTCTGACATCTGCACTGGAAACCTCACTTTTTTGTGCAAATTTTTTAAAAAAGTACATGATTTGGAGTTTCTTCAGTGCAGTCAGGAAATTTTTTCCCAGCTGTCACAGTTGTTTCTGGCAACATCCCAAATGCCTCAGGGAATTTCTTTAACTCTGGCACAAATGTCAGCCCGACTCAGGGATGACTTGATGAGATTTTGGTGGTAGAAACGTCTAGGTCACTGTAACCTTACAAAACACTTTTTTTCTCCATAATTTAAATTTCATACACTAGTTTTGATCAAACATTTTACAAAACTGTCTTATAGAATAAAATGATGAACTGATTACCTTTTACATCTGGAGAGTCAAAGGTCAACTTCATTGTGGCTTCATAATGTTCTGCAACAAGACTTTTTTTTGTACCATTACTTAAGAAATTAAACATTCAAATGGAGAAAAACTTTGAGTAATTTAGTAACGATGTACTGTCATACTTTTACTCAAGTATGTTTCCTAAATGGTAGACTTAGTTGAGTCATTTTTAATGGAAGTAAATGCACTTTAACCTGAATACATTTTTTTTATTCTAGATTTAAGACCTTGAGCATATGTTCAGATTCACAACCTGCATGAGTATAAGTAGTTAAAATGATTTTATCGATTATAGTTCAGGTTAAGTTGGCTTTATTCCTCCTCTTCTTCCTGTCACTGATGTGAAAAAGATCCTCCTCCACATGCTGGGTCAGGTGTATCATGTGAGTGCATATGAGGTCATGGACTGAAACTAAGTCAGTCATTCTTGGCATTAAGAGAAAATAAGCATTTTAAAGAGGACTGACATTGAGAAGCCTTGTTTATTTCACATATTAGTGCAGTCAGCTGTTGGTCAATGTGTTATTTTGGTTCATCACTTAGGTAGCTCATTTAGAAATATAGAGTTGACATGAAAATACAATTGTGCTATTATATAAGTAGGTAGAATGTTTAAGGTCAAACGGTTCCCCATCAATTACAGCTGCACAGCTGCAAGGTCTCTGCAACCACATTATGAGGAGTAGCGCCCCAAAACAGAACTGACATGTTTGCTTTTGACCTTAAACTATTCTGTGCTTTCCATAAGACAAGTAAGAAAATAAGATAAAAATGAAAGTGAACCTGTGCTGTTGACTCTTCTGAGTTAATTCCCTGACTCATGGGTGCAGTTCAATAAATCCAGGACAGAACAGGCCAGTAAAGTTGTCAATAGCTGCAGCACTCTTGTTTTTCTGGATCTCTTGTTTCTTACTTCCTGTCCAATAGGTGTGTATTTTATCTTAGCGTAACTGTATCCAACTCAGGTATTTGTTAACCTTAAACCTGCTGGCTCAGTTTGTCTTGGCTGATGGTAGTTTCCTATCTTTGATGTTTAGATTTTCAGTGCATTCTTGGTTTTCTTTTGCATGTTGACAATCTCTTTTCTGGATCTTTTTAAACTAGAAGAAAATTTCCAAAGAGACCAATGATAACACATCTCACAGAGAGGTTTAATTAGGAAATATCATATTTGTTTTGGAGAGAAATTATTTTAAAAAGCATTTATTGCCATAAATTGAAGGGTGGGGCCTTTTGTAACATGTGCAGGGCAAAGGGTAAGACAACATCTTAGACAGTTAACCAACCAGTCACAGGACTATCGCAGATAACAGCAAATCGCTTCATGTTTCTTTTGAGCACTTTCAGCATATAACCCTTGGAACTTGTATATAACTCCTGATCTGCTCAGCATTTCCACCACAGGATACTTTTAATAGCAGGCAGGGTGGATTCCTCAGTGCTAACCAATTCACTTTCCTAGCAGTTTGATGAAAACAGATGAGACTTTTCTTGGCCTATGACGCTGCAGGATTAATCACCTGACACACCGTAACCTTTACTGTACATTTACTGCCACACTGCAAGCTTACTGTTAACCTTTTGCTCTACTCCCCAAGCATTTACCATCACTTGTCTAGCATTTGATCTTATTCACACCCTCAACCACACACTCTCTACACACACACATTATAAAATGAGCTGCACAATGGAGGTTTGCAGTATTATAACTGCCTTAAAACAGGATGAAATGCAATATCTCTATTGGTACCACTCACAACATTTGCAAATGTGCACTTGAACATAACCATTTAAAAGAGTTAAGAGCTAAACTAAACTCAACTAGACTGCTTGATGGAAACTTGCCTTTGATATGAGCTTTTTGATTTCTAAGTCACCTGATCAGAATTTCTTTTAAACCAAGGTTCTTCTGTGAGGCAGCAGCTATGTTCTCAAAAACATGTATGAACATTTCTTAGATTCTAGTCACACTAGATAGATCCTAGAAATAGTATCTGAGTGTAGAGCCCTAAGTTTTAACCAATTGAATACACATTATAAAATAAAATATAAAATGAATTTATTGTGTAAAACATTCAAAATTGCAATTTTTGCAGTGACATTTTAATTTTCTTATTGTCACTGTATGACAGTGGTGTTATCAAAACCTGTGCACCTTTCAGCTAACAACATGTGACCAGCCTTTGGCTCCTGTTATCAAGCACTTGTAAGTCAGAGCAATAACCCCCCTAGTAATTTTAAATGAAAAAATAAGACTATGTATGGACACTGTGACTAACATCTCCTCATGTTTGTGAAACAAGGCTACACATCTGTAGGTGATTTAAGGGGTAATGAGGGAAGATGCCATCCCTCCTGTTAGCAAACCAATTCCTCAATCTCCTAGCAGCAGAGAGAGTGATGGGGCGAAGGGTTTGATAGATGAATGCATAAGTCTAGTCTGCCTGATTGATTGATCCCGTCGCTGACTTAGTCAGAGCAAGTCAGAATCTATGACCTCGACCATAAAAAAATGTTGCTAGCCTAACTGTGCTGTGAATTGACACATTTATGGTACTGTCCGTGGTGCTGAAGAAGCAGACAGATTTTTAACTTCCCTTTTTACTTACTATCCCATCATTCTATGGTTTGCATCTTGGATATAAAATATTCTCTTAATCATAAAGTATAAATATTAAAATCTTGTTGCAAACATCTGTGCTGCTGACAAATGTGCATGCATCAGGTATAAGCAATATCTTCAGTGACTGAGTGTTTCAAGTCTCAACATTAAAATTTTGAGTTAAAATTGAAATCTCAAATGTCGAATCCACAATTGAGACGGTAATCTTACAACAAAAAAGCAATGAGCCTGCGGGATCTTTGAGTGGCATTTGTGTTTTCAAGAGGGGCGGAGTTTCAACAAACTGAATGGATTGTGCAACAGAATTGTTGGATCACCATCCAGAAAAATACTGACATGATCAGAATGTTATTTGGATCAGTTTAAGTAATCCTCACATGGAACAAGTGCCAGGTCAGTGCCAAGTTTTTTTTTCCATATTTTTGACTACTGAACAAAAGCAGAATCATATAAAAGTTCTATTATTTATCTAAGTAGTTTACTTAATTTTG
>JAPZDV010000023.1:1306552-1353284 GCA_029814665.1 Acanthurus lineatus | reverse complement strand
TGAATGTTGATTGTCAGGGAAAGGAAGATCGAGACCCAGAGCTCTGTATGTTTTATTCATTTACTGCTAAATAAAAAAATAAACTGAGACCAAATATCTTCTCCTATTGCTTCATTAAAGAACACGCAGGATTTGGCTCACACACAGAAACTTTTTTGAGGATAGACTGGGCTCAAATCCAACACCTGATGTGCTTCTACACTGACATGACCGAGCATGTTTGTTTTATGTGTCTTTACTTTTTATTTATGAAGTGTGTAAAATGTGATATTCAGAGCTGTTCTCTTGGATTTACACCAACAATCTGAGTAAGTGCTAACATGTACTGCAGATATGAGGGATGCTACATGTTTGGCGAAGGAGAGAGATTACCTGAAGCCCTATGTTAAGGTAGAGGAAGCCAATTGTTCCTTTTTCTCCAAGTTCATCCTGTTTCTCGACCCCTCCCATCTCAACAATACACAGACTCTCTGGCTGGGCTGGAAGGGCCTGCATACTCAGCGGCTGTAGGCAGTCCTGAAGACCAGAAGATTCAGAGGGTTAAGATCAAATCAACATATCACAGGTTGCCAACAAATGAAAACTAAACAGTCTAACTAAAGTGCCTAACGCATATTTGGACGAGAGAGGTCCTCTTCCTTTTAAGTGTTTAGTGGTGTGGACGAATGTAATCTCTGACTTGCTTTTGGGAACATTCAGTAATAAGTGAATGTCAACAATCAGTATGTTTACAAGCACAAAATATGTGCTCTTTCAAATGAGGTCGAGGCCATGAAGTTGAGGCTCTCAGAACAGCCACCAGATGACTTCTCTGTTACACATATTTCTCAGTGTCTGCCTTCTGGTGTGCGCTACTCATCTGCTGTTGGTGTGTGTATGTAACTGAAACACACACAAATAGAGCAGAGAGCCACAGCTGACAAAAATGGAGCTCTGAATGTGGCAACATGGCCCCTCTCCACAGGGTCGTATATTTGATTTAATGTGCCAGCATGTTGGGTGCCTGTTTCTGTGCTAATTGTCCATCTCATCAACTAACTACTGCTTCTGTTCATACCGAAGGGTCCAAGGAGATGATTCGGACAGTGTTGTCAACAAGCCCCACAGCCAGGAATCGCGAGCGTTGCTCACCAGGTGGAACGTTTGCCAGACTCATACAAACCACGTCTGCGGACATCTCCTTCCGTTCCGTGTACTCATTCAGCTGGCCTGACTAGATAGCAGAATAGAAAGGATAAAAAGACAGAACAAGTATAACTACATAGATTTTATGTCATTTCAGTCCTTTTTGTGTTCATTATGATACAAGAGATTGATTAGGTTTAAATCTTCATTTTCAGTAGAAGCTGTAGTAATATTTCAATGTTACTTTCTGTAGAAAACAAAAATCAGGTGATGGTGATGAAGTTTGATTCTTGTACAGCTGTACAGTCTTAGGACTGTAGTTAAGCAAATATTGAGAGTTTCCATGTCTGGTACTACATGTTGCCAATGGCAATGTCAGCAACAGATTCTGCAGATTAGTGTTGAAACAATGCTAAACAAAACTACAATGCATACAAATTAGCATTTTGTAAAAGCCACTGAGCTACAAAATTATAGCTAACTTATTTAAAAGCTATGAGGTATGCTATAGCACATACACCACAGAGATTTGGTAATTATATCTATGTGGCCAATTAGCATAAGATATAAATTAGTGAACAGATAAAGTCAGTAATATGATAACAAGCTTTTAAGATGTAAAATGCAAAACTAAGATACTTTTGGTCAAATATAGACCCATTTTATGTAAAAAAAAAAAAAAAATTACATTTAAACTAATAATTACTTAATTACTAAATTTAAGAAACTACATGTGCAGTTGCACTTAAAAATGTCTCCTTTCTTACCGGGTCCATCTCGAAGTAGACCAGCTCTCCTCCAGTGAGAGCGATGACAACCTGCCTCTGGTTGACTGCACAGCGGACAATGGTCTTTTTGCCAGGAGTCTTCCACTCATTCACACGCTTGTCTGCTCGAATGTGACGGATACCGTCTGGGTACACCTGTTTGGGGGAGCAGAAAGGGAGAGAGCGGGAGAAATGAGACAGGTGGAGAGAGTGAGTAATAAGTCAATACAAATGTAAAGAAGTAAGTAGTGGGATGGTTTCATTGCTGACATAACTATACTGATACTTCCTGATTCTAACATCATCTTTACATATGTTGACTGTCATACATCCAGATACATGAGCAGCATTACATTCAAACATTTACAAGTCTCTCAGAGGAAATTTGGATGAGGGCAGGAGTTCAAAAGTATGAAACTTTTTTTTTTAGTTTTATACAATCTTGCAGCAGACACAGAGTATAATCACAAGTATGAATGACAATGATGGTTAAGATGCATTAACCCACCTGCACCAGGGCGTCTTCACCGAGCAGTGAGCAAGAGAGGGTGGGCGTTGTTCCCAGGAAACCAGAATCTGTCACTTCCTCTACAGTCTCACCAATGGACAGAACCAGAGTGGCGTTCACGAAAGATACAATGATGTAGGCATCAAACTCATCTAATAAAAAAAGGATAAAGACAAACCAACACAGGGGAGTACTGGTTAGAAAAACATTAAAGATGTAGCTGAGACTGAACATGATGGATAAATAAGTGCAACTGACCCCGGCACAGTAAGGACAGACACATGGGTGACAAACAGCAACATAGCAGGGCTGTTTTGGTTTTCATTTTCACCAGTGGTAATGAGCTGTATTATGTTTCACGCAGGCAGACAAAGTATTTCACATCTGCTTTAGATCTTATAAATGTTTAAATCAATTTTGACATTTAGTTAAAAAAATAAAGGATTGCCTCATTTGAGCCACAAAAAGTCCCCAAACTCTAAGACTGAACAACACATGTCCTTCACTTGAAAGTGTGTCACAAGGAAACTGTAAGAAAACAAACAATGAAAGTGATTTTCTCCTAACTGTCGAACTGGTTTGGCACTGTGTGTGATTTAACAGTAAGCTCTCCCATTTATCTTAACATGTGACCACATCTTACTTGACACCATCCAGACGGTGCAAATCTGACTCCTGACCCCACACTGTCAAGGTTATCGCTTTAAAAACACCGTTTAACATTTTCCATCTTCAACTAATTACAATATCAACATGAAAATCAAACGCTCCTGACAAGACAGCTCCTACTTTGGCAACACAAGAACTTCTGGAAAATAAAATACTTAGATAAAACAAGGCAGACCAGCACACTCCATTTGACATTTTTTCAACCAATTACTTAAACAAGCATTCAAACAAAAATAAAAGAAGTCAAGGACATTGACCTTGTTAGTGTCATAGACGTCATCCGGAAAGCTACTTTTTTCCCCTGCCTCTGACACATACACACTCACTCTCTAACATAACACAGATCTAAAGTCTGATCTTTGTCAGCTGTGGTGAAATTTTTTGGCAAAATGTAAAAACCAAGACCTCTGAGAAACGGACTGTTGCAAAAAATATTTAAAACTAGAGAGAAAAGCATGCGGGCAACTACTCAGGAAAAGGTTTTTGTGCTTTTATTGAAAAAAGACCAAACATTTTGTTCTGGGTGTCAGATGAGATATACACAATGTTTAATCCAAACTGACATTAATGTAATAAAGGTCAACCACAAACTGTTTTCAGTCTCATTTTGATTGACTTACAGACTACAGACTAAATGTTAAATAAAAAATAAATATTTCTTATTCATATTTTGCAGACGGTTAATCTCTGCCAATAAGCTGATACATCTGACTTTCTTTCAGTGTCTGTCTTTAACTGACCATAACCTGACACTGAATATTTGGTCTATGAGAGTTTGGATAAACAGCGATTGAAATGGCAAACTTTTTACCTTCCACATGTCTGCGCACTGTCCACACAGCGTTGGGGTTACCGGGCAGCTCAGACACAGCCATCTCTGATACCTGATGTGAGGTTGAGAGGGAAGAAAGTAGAGAAAAAACAAAAGAAACAAAAAAAAGTGAAAAATATTAAATATGCATCCAACAGAAAATATTTCATCACCCTCTGGGTTTCATCTAAGGATGTTAGAGAGTCAAGATTTTTAATAAAACATTTTCAAATGTCAGCAGGAATCCTAAAAATTCTGTTTGAATTACAACTGGTATCTGAAGTCTGCTTTGTGCCAAATACAAAAATATTGCTTTCATAAGTTGATTCAGTCATGCACAGTACTGAGCAGTCACCCTAATCTTAGCAGCACTCACAGCTACCACACAATTCCTGTTACAAATGCATAAAGATACACTTTGGTTAGTGGATACTTGCACAAAGCATGAGTGAAACACAAGCCACTTAGGCTGTGGAGAGAGCTGGATTAATTAAAACAGAAGTCTTTCCAGTTTTTACCAACGGCAGTACTCGATGGAATTGTGAGTAAACTGCTCAGTTACTGAGCTATCTTTGGCTGCTGCCCTATTGAACCAGAAATACCCACTTATCAACATTCAGTCGGTTATTGTTTGGTGCTTATAAGCAGAAAAACAAAACCTTTCACTGTGATTGGAGCAGGATATTTAAACACTAGATTCAGTACTTGTGCTGAAATTCAGAGTGGTTTAAGAACTCTTCAGCTTTTATTCAGAGAAGAGACATGAACAAACTCATCACTATTCAGCCAGTGTGTGACAACCATGTTTGCCTGCATGCATGTTATGTTGTTACATATATGTGTACGGGTGTGTACCTCCAAACCATGTCGAAGGACCCTTAGAGTAGACCGGGGTCCTCGTCCACAGGCAACATACAACTGTGGTGTATCTTCATTGGCCAAATCAGCAATCTGTTATAAACAGGATGAGAAGTATGAGTCAGCAAGGAAGGTAAAGCACTGTCAAGAGACTTTGTATTAAAATGTTCAGTTGCATGGCTAAACCTGCACAAAAAGACACACACACACACACACACAGACGTAAACACAGACCTGACAGGACATGATGGGTGATAAGTTCTCCTGTTCATCCACCAGCACCAGGTTCTTGAGGGGGCGGGGCTGGAAGAAGAAAGTGTCTCCCTCTTCCAGTGGCATTGCAGAGGAGAACTCAGGCTCCTCGTCATCATCACCCAAGTGGGCGATCTGGTAAAGGTAACTAAAGGAAACAAAAGGCGTAACAGCATGAGCAAAGCAGATATACAACATAAGTTAAACAGAAGACCCAAGTTTGAGCTTTGATCACCAATCTTGTGATGTTCAAGTCCAAAAAGGGTTGCAAATTATGTTCTACAAAAGGCAAATTAAAAAAAAAGACTTACTGGTTTCCAAACTCTGAAGACACGAACAAGAAGCCAGTCTTTAGGACACACATGGCTGTTGCCACAGGGATCGTGTCAAAGTATTTTAGTCTGATTTCTGTGACCTGAGAGACGACACAGACCTCTTTAACACACATTTCTGAGCTGAAACATTCAGCATATGAAAACAATCCACAGAAACTCAATGAATACTGACATAAGTCACTACAGACTTAATCTGGCAATGTGGCGATCACAGTAGGTTGCTGCCATTATGTGGAAGAGTTTGCTCATTAGCGGATGAAAATTAAGTCTATGTACCACCTCATGGCAGGGCTGTTCAGCTTTGGTCAGCCAAAAACTATCTGGGAGCACATTTTCCACTGCAATGCCTGATTTGGTATGAATAAGGCTTAAATGATCATTGCTGCTTTTCTGTGTCACATGAGAGCGTATGAGTTTGCAACACCAAGGCAAAATCAAGATGGCTTCAGCATTTGTTGCACTTAGAACTGACTTTATCCTTCCTGCATCATTGCTCACCATTTCTTCATCTGTTTCCAAGGTAACCTTAAATATGTCTCCCTGCTCAGTCTGGGCCAGGAAGAAGAACATGGACTTGGTCTTGTGGGTAGCTGAGCAGACAAATATCATGCCACGCTCTGGGTCATCAAGGTCATTCTGTGGGTCACAACAGACGAAGAAAATTAAGACAGACTAAAACAAATGTATATAGAGAGGCAAACAGTAACTAACAAAGCAAAAACATTACCACTCATAAAAAACCTTTAAAGTCAAGAGGAATAACCACATTTTGATTTCATTTTCTCAAGACCCTGTAGTTAAAGATACTTACAAAGACAACAGAGATAGTCTGTAACAGGTGTAAAGTCTCTTTTTAAATGATGTATTTCTGTATAAAGGACTCACCCTACGTCGTGGGATGGGGCAGCGAATATCCGGCTGGTCTCCAAAATTCTTGTAAGTGATGTAGTTCTCAGAGCAGATCAGAACTCCACTGGGCCCATCCGAACCACCAGGGACTACACAGAGAGGAGAGGAGCAGGTATGTGGTTTTTTTCTTTTGAAAATAACGTATATAGTGAAGATAAATGGTAATTAAGCGCAGGATTGTCCTTTTTTTATATGCATTTTGTCCCTTTTACTACTTTAACTTGTGCTTTAGCTTGTGTTATAGTGTTGGTAAACAAAGATCAGAGATGTTAAATGTTTCTCCAGTGATTGTCAGAGAAGAGACATGAAAAACTCATCACATTGACAACACTATGATGATGACATTTCTGCCTGACTTTCATTTCCACCGCCCCTTGCTTGGTGTGTGAACACACAAGCCTCTTCCTGACAGTCTCCATCCATTATCATTACCTACTATTGCTTCCCTGGTGCATGCAACCATACATATCCAAAAGCTGACCTGTGATGAGGAAGTTTCCATGCTCCTCCAAAGCCTCACTGTATTTGCGGACCACATGATTCAAACCGAGGTCCAACTCATAAAAGGTGAGCGTCTGCTGTGTGTTGGCAGCAGCTTCTCCTGTTGGGTCATTGTCAGCTTCCTAAACAGAACAAATATTAACATAAAAGATCAGAGGTTTTCAAGAGGAGTCCATTGTTGACATGGTAAAGCCTAGCAGACTATAGAAATCAGGAAATTTAACCATAATTGTTACCAAGAGCACTTGAAAATGAAACTAGCGCTCTGAGATCAGAGATGTTAAATCTTTCTCCAGTGAATGTCAGAGAAGAGACATGACAAACTCATCACATCTACAACATAAACCACTCTGCATTATTTTAAAGGCAACACTGAGTTTTTACCACCTTACCTCGTAGTCCATTTCAAGGCAGGCAAACATGGGATTTTCAAAACCCACATCAACTCCAACGACATGATAAACCAGTGTATTTGCTTTATGAGCTTCCAGTGGAGAGGAGATGGTCAGTCTTGCAGCTGCATCTCTGTTCAGAATGTAAACCAGCTTCTGCTTCTCTATTGCTCCTAGAAAGGGCAAGAACACAAGAACAGAGGGCATCCAAACTGCTTAATTACCCCGTACACCGCACTGCAGCCCATTGTAGAACTGTAAATAATACTTTTAGCACAAAAAGTTTATGCACAATTAAAATTACGAAGACTGTTCATATACTCTGCTGCACAATGAAGATCAAATCATAAAGTGAAATTTTTCTGATCAATTTATTGTTTGTAACAGGTCTTTTTTTTTTTAATTAAAAGCACATGAACTTTATCTGCTTGATTCATGTGAACATTTAAACCTAGTGATTACTTCCTACCTATCATTACAGCTCTGCCTTTTGGGTCAACAGCCAGGAACTGTCCGGGAACAATGCGCCGGCAGCCACTCTTCCCAAACGTTTCCTGGTGGATCTTCTCAAACATATTTTTTGATGGATGATATTCCAAGATGACAATACGACCGCTGTCACTTCCAACAACAATGTAGTCTGCAAACACACATGAACAAGTATAAATGCAAAAGACAAAAGGTGGTCAAATGACTGAGAGAACCATCTACTTTATCTCCCACATAATCAACTTATTTAAGGTTTTGTGAGGTCATAAAATTGTGGTTTAACATATTTTTAAATGAGTGCAAACACACTTAGCAACATACCTTTTGTTCCTCCAGTGAGCCTGAAGGCCATCAGGGACCTAATGATGCCAAACACCTCCACTGTGAGCAGAGTGTGTACTTTTCCTGTGTTGGCATCTGGTCGCAATAATTCCAAGATCTTTCCTCTTGAAACAACAATCTCCTGCATCTTGGTTCCTACCAAAACACAAACATTTCTTTTTCAGCATTCAATGTGTGAACAGAAAAGATGAGCTGGACAGTTTCATTCTCAGATATACTCTAGCAATAGAAATCATCACGGTTATCAGGATATCTCACCTTTATCTGCCCCCCTTGAACAGAAATAAAACTGCAATTTTCAAATAAATCTGTAACTGATGAGCATCCCATGTAAACACCTGAATTTCAGCCACCCACAGACCACTGTGACTATTTGATCCCCAAACAGTTGACTTAGCCCCATATGAGAAAACTTTTTACTTAAGAGATGCAAAAATGACAAGAAAGACTAAGGATAACAATAGCTAAACAGTCAACAGGGTAAGTAGCAATCTCACCGGAGAAGTTTCCATGGATGGCATGAGTGATGCCTGTGGCACGCTGCAGGGTGATGTTGTACAGAAACATGGCTCCCTTTCAGCGGCAGACCCACAAAGCTTTTAAGGGGCTGCAGACGGAGCACTTAGCCCAGCTCAGTACTGTAACAAATAATGAAAATAAGGAACTGGGTTTATTTACGGACAGGTACATTTCTGCTGCAAATGTCTCCTTGCTTGAGAGTGGGCTGGCAGTTAAGGACGGACACTAGACTTAACTGAGCTACTTTGAGGAAGTAACGTTAGCGTTGTGGTAAAGTCAGGCTACGTTATCACTCAAAAACATTTGCTTGCAATAAAGCCATTGGGATTTCAGAGTTTCAAATGCTTGCTGAACATATACTAAGTTTGTGCTTTTACTGTTTACATACCTAATGCTCGAAGACATTGCTAACGTTAGCTTAGCACACAAGGTTATGAAAGAACTTAAAACTTAGAGGCTCTACATTTATTCAACTAACTTAGATCATTTGTTGCAAAACCATAGAGGCGCAATGTTAACGTTACTTATCTTTTAGCTTGGCATTTTTTGTTGCCTAAACTGCTTAAAGTTTGCCTCTACAGCTTGTATTTTTACTTGTACTGAACTGACTGAGAGCCCATTCATTGTAAGCGCCACTTTCGCATGAAGCTATCTTCTATTTTCCTCTCTGTATTACTTAGCACCTTGCACACTTTTCATACATACAATGTTAATTTGATTCCGGACAAGCGGTAGATTTTTAGAGTTAAATAATTACCGGCGAGATTGATAAGATGATTCTGATATCAGATGGATAACGTTTCATTTACACAAACAATTACACTACAACTCCGGTGAGCCGACGAAGAGCCGCCGTTTCTGGGTCCTTCATCATCCTAAACTCCGTCATGAGAGGTGACCCACACAGTGCCTGACAGAAATCCGAGACACGCTGCCGTAGCGTCGAATTTCCAGCAGATGTCGACAAAGACCTCGAGATCAATACAGAGGCTCACAGGATGGAGGGATTGATGTGGAAGGTTTTTATTAAATATTTGTAATTATAATACTGGATTGTTTTTCTTTATTATTTATAAATTGACAATATAGTGTAACCTTTTATACTATTTGCTTATAATTTCATAATTATCAATACTATCTATGTGTTTGGATGGTTTTTCTATCTTGCTAAAAAAAATATAGATCATAATATCAAATTGAATATGTTCTTTTAGTCAGAAAGGCTCACCAGAAACTCCATCATACCAAATGCAAATAAAAATGAAAAGACAGACATTTCGGCTATAGGGCTGAAATAAAAAATGTTTCTCGGTAGTTATGACAAAAGCTCCAAGAATCACAGTGCAGCATATCACTGAATGTAAGCATCACTTAGTGCAAACGTTTGGATAGGAAGATTCCGATTCGGAAGATTGTTTGGTTTTGTTTCCAGCACTATAAATGTATTTTTTCATCCGCCCATATTAATAAAGAAGAAATGTTAGCATTAAATCCTTAAATTAAGCCTAAATTAAAACATTACTGTTCAAGGGGGATTGCATTCGTGCACTGTTGTTCTAGAGTTGTGTTGAAATAACATGCAGACATTTTTTGTTTGTTTGTTTGTTGTTTGTTATGTTTTCCCGACGAAATCATGGGGTTTTTCCAGGGTGCTGTGTTTGTCATGATGGTGCAAGACCACAGCTGACGCTGGTGTCTAGAAATATACTGAGTCAATTTGCATTCTTTCTGTCTCTCTGTCTCTCTGTCTCTCTCTCTCTCACACACACACACACACGTGGACTACTGACACATTTCTTCCATTTTTTATTGCTATGCTCGCCTTATTTTGGAATGAATGCACTCTGAGAGGAGACTACTCGTCTTTTTGACAATACGTAATATAAGCCCTGATCGATTCTCAGGCCAATGGTCCGTTTAATGTACTGAATGAACCAGAAAATGAAAACTGAGCAGAAGTGTTTTGGCAACCTGGTGAGCAATAGAGTCTCACACATTTTAAAACATCACACTGAAAAATCACCCACAGCAGTGCCGCTGAACTTGGTGACTGGTGAGATTTAATGGGCCGTGGTCTTTTATGTGATTACAGTGAAGAAAGAGACCGTATATGCCTCATGCAGAAAGAAAACTTCTCTCTCTTATTCTCTGGTAATCCTTTGATTGAGAGTTAAAAAACTGAGCGACCTGTAGTGGCTACGTGTTAAAACTACAAATTCCATAATGCTTTGTATGCAACAAGAATGCTGGGGTGAAGGGGGCATTACCGCAGCATGGCCTGGAGAGGAGTTCACTTTCCAGCGAGTGCACTTGCTTCCACATCTTCAGAAATGGTGTGGATCTCGCAGACAGCGTGTTTTTTTTTTTTTTCAGCAAAGTCGATGCCATCCATGATTAGTATAGCTGTTTATGGATAGGAGAGCAAACCATTACACGTGGATGATTCATAACCATATTAAAATAGGCTATTCAGAGGAGAGTTTTCAGCCTGCAGTCCTGGACTGTAAATACAGAGGCAACGCCCAAGTGCTTGTAGTGATTTTGCCCATTTAAACATCTTCTCAATGGAATTCACTCAATTATTGCTGTAAAGCTGGTGGGGGTCATTTTATTAGGGGGCTACGAGTCAGTTTGCTTTCAAAATAAAAGCGGCAAAGTCGTAAAAACGAAGGGCCATATGTCTACAACAAAGTGTTTTCTCATTAATGTTTTTTTTTCTTTTTTCCTGTGTCATTTTGATTTGTACCCCCTGGCTTTTTGTTCTCTCCACCTGTTCTTTATCCCATTTTTATTAAACATGTATATTATTTATTTATAACTGGTGACAATAGCTAAAAACAGAGTAGATTAGCCTGACTTGATTCAGTTGGATGTCTATTAAAACACTCTTTCCTGAGTCACATTTACTGTAAATGTTTGGACATAAGATTAGATATGATCATATTCTTGAAAATGTCAAGGATCTGAGGGGACATTTATGCTTTGAATTCCTCTTAAATCTTGACTCAGTGGCAGAATCCCCATTAAAATAGCCTTATTGTTGTTGTTTTTTCAAGTGTCACATTTGCATTTCAAGCCTAAACAGTGAAGGATATACCATGGGGACCTACTTGCTAATGAACTTCAGATAGGATCAAGTCCAGCATTCTAGGAGGGAGATTTTGTCAAAGGACTGGAAAATGAAAACCCAACTAATGTTTCATAAATGGCTTATTTATCTTTAAAAATTCCTTTTATTTTCAGAATGAGCAATGGGACTGATCATTTAGGCTTTGATAGGCTTTAATGGACTCTTACGGCACATTAGCACTATGAATATATGTAATGCAGCCACAAAACACATCACAGGATATGTAGTCTGGGACTTTGTTACATTGCTGGTAAATAAAACAAGTAAGTCGTATATTCTGTTGGAGGACAGAAATCTAAGGAAAGCAGAGCATAAAAATTAGCACACTTGTCGGTTACAAATATATATATATATAAAAATAAGCCTATGTTTGTATCTTCTGTATGTGCATTTATTTTTCTTTTGAATTTTTGTTTGTAATGTTTTTTTGTTTTTTTAAGAAATTACAGATCACAACCAATAGGAAAAAAAGGGACGACAAAAACCATAATTGTGAAGGATTTTCTGCATAGACCTAACGTTGGGCCTAATATATGTTTCTTGTTTGTTTGTTTTGTTTTTGTTGTGTTTTTGTTTATTTCCTCAAATGATATTAATATATAGATTGAAAAATACACATAGAATTTTTAATTGTGAAAAGATACAACAGGAAGTTGTAGATTGTGCTGCCTAGCATGAGGGGGCCACCGGGGTCTACGAGGACCGTCCCTCCCAGGACAACACCAACCGACACCGCCTCCTTGCTCCTCCTGCTCCGCCTGCCTCGTCGTTGAGGGCCGCCCCGGAGCGCACAGTCGGTCCACCGTCCTCATCTCGCATTGGACGCTGCCTCATCGCTCGTTCAGTCATCGAGCGGGTTAGCAGGTTTTAGCATCTCCATCATCTGGTATCCGTCGCTGGTGCACACGCGCACATGCTACGTTGAAACCGCTAATGTCTTTATTTTGTCTTCCGAAGTCCGTTTAAATTCGGTTGCTTGTTTGGCTTTGCATCCAGAAAGAGTGGAGAGAAACACATTTTAGGCACAGACAACGTGACTGCATGCCGCGAGCGACGAGAACCGCTAGATGCCCGTAACAAGCAGCAGCAGCAGCAGCAGCATCAGCTGCGGGCACGGCTGAAGAGGACCGGTGGTTGGAAGCAACGCTGATTCGGGATTTCACCCAGAAATACAGCCGGCACAACGAGGTGAGCATTTGAAAATACTATTTTCATGCAGCCAGCGTGTCTGTATTCAGGGAGTGCTGGGGGCTGGGCGGTGCTGTTGTGCTGGTAATGATGAAGAGGCAGGCATCATTGTCACTCCAGTGTGTGCTGCTGGTGTCGGAGGCCATCGGCTCTGTGCATCGCCTTTGCCCGGCCGGACTCGTTGTTGTTGTTGTTGAACCGCCTGACACTGTCCGCCTCTTTTGTCTGCATGACCAATCAGTTGAGAAAACACAAAGTATGAGCACTTAATTAAACTGTGCGTGCGCACTTGCTTTTAAGTCCTACAGCTTTTTATTATCAAAAAACAACTTAGGCACAAGATTATAGTACCCTGTGCCAGTGAATTCTCTTTTATATTTTATTATCAAACTGTTTGTAAAGTGCTTTCCTAGAACTGTTGTAACTGTGCAAAAAACGTGGCACTTTCCCTTAACATTGAGTCAGCTTTATGGTTTTGACATTTTGGTCCCAAATGACATTAAATGCAGTGAATTGGCTGGTGCTTGACATTTAAACATCCCCCTGTAGTTTCTTACCATTTTTCCTCCTCTGTCACTCAAATCTCTTCTGTCTTCCCTCTTTTCTTTCCCCAATCATCTTCCCATCACCTTTCCACCCTTCTCCACTTTCCCAGCATCTCTACTTCTCTCCCCTGGTCTTCTTTATACACTTGACACCTATTTGTCCTTCTCACCCTTTGTCCTCTCACTCCCCCTCATTCATCTCTCTGTGTCTGTCTTTTCCCCTTCATTGATTTGCCTGGAGGTGTTGCTAAGAGACAACAGCAGTCTGAATGCTGTGATGGATAGAGTAGACGTAAGGGCATCGTTGCTTGCTCAGTAAAAGAGAAGAAGATTGTGGAAAAAAAATCTCTTTTCTTCTGGTCTCCTCTCTTGGTATTTCGTTTATGTCTGTTGCAAATGGACATTAGATGAGATCAGTGGTTTCTTAACATTTTAATGTCAATGCAGGTTGTAATATATGCTTTTTATTATGGAATGTCATTTAAGTCAGTATTAAGTAAATAAGGTGGAAGTTGTCTGGGTCATAAGAAGAAATACTCAGAAGACTGCACAGGTTTGCAGAGAGGAGCTTGTTATAAGTTGTTGCACATGCCTCCAAAATCACATGTTGTGCCCATGAATGTGCCTGTATTTCAAACAATGCTTGTTGGTTGTGCAGTGTGAGGCTCGACCAACATCCAACGTGAAACTAAAACAATCAAAACAAAAAAATGGTGTTAACACAGACAGCTTAAGCGTGTTTCCCACTATTAGACTGTAAAGTGAGAAAATGGTGGAAGAAGAACATCCCATTTCACAGGCTACTGTTGATGTTTCAGATGTCTTACTTTGTCTGACCAACTTAACAATATCTGAAGATATTCAATTCACAGTGATAAGAGAGCAGGAAATGTTTACCACTTGTCCTTAAGAAAAAATGAACTAAAATAATGAATCAAAATAATTTATTCTTTTTATGAATTGACTTATTTCTTCTCTTGACTCACTAAACATCTTAAGCTCATTTAAAATTTTAACTTTACCATCTAAAAAACATCAAATAAGGCTGACCAGAGGATGGAGCAGTGAACCGACTCTGCACAGTTAAATAGGTGCTAAAAATTAAAAACTAATCAGTGAAATTTATAGGAAAGTACACTTTATTCAGAGCCCCCGCAGACCCAGCTTCAAATGAGCAGTTCTCTAAAACATAAATTATTAATGGCTATAAATCAAAGTTTAAAACATCAAAAACTGTCACATCGGGTGCTTTGATTGAAGCTGTGCCTGCTCTAAATCAGCAAGACGAACACACAGAAGACGGAAATACATAAATCCCTTTAGTAAAACTGTTCTAACTGAATATCATGTCAGTGGAAGACTCCACAGCTCATAGCTGATTGAGGAAGTAAGCTTTTAAGGAACTTTTAGGGAAACATACAGTATCCTTAGTTACCATCAAACTCTCTGTATAACTGTGCTGATGACAAAGCAGGAGAAATATGACAATCTGTCACAGCATCCTCTAACAGTTGTGGTGACTGTGTGTCCCTCCTGTCACTATTTCTCTTTTCCCATCCAATGTGGATGTATTTCTAAAAGAGTGCAACAACACTTCATCCTTTAAGAAAACCCCAGGGGCTTAAATGTAAGCAGGGACAGTCTCACATTAGCTTAGCAACCCATAGGCAGAAGAGTCATAACCTTCAGCCCAACCCCCTCGTTTAATCATCTGTCTGTTAACAATAAACAGAAACATCAGCAGACTGTCACCTGGGAAGTTTATGTCACTGTCAACAACAACAACCCTCAATATATCAACACTGCAGTATTTTATTGAGGTACTTATTGGTTGAGAAGCTTCTGTAGGACCTACATCCACCCCTCCACTCTCTGTGATCTGCCAATCCCCCAGCTGCAGCTTCATGTCACGCAGGCTAAAGAAAACCCCACTTGCATCTTGTTCACCTTCTTACATAATTTCACTTTTGAGACCCAGTTTTTAAAAGCGTTTTTGATGTGGTCCTGTGGTAATGAATGCAGGAGCTGCCACACACCACGTGTATCCAATGCATTGAGCACAATGCTCAAATTTCCATTCTGGATTTTTCCTGGCTTTAAAAGAGGATTAGATGCCGCAGCAACAAAGCAGCCCTGGCTTTGTAATCACGGCCAATATAACACCTAAACCCCTTCTATTCTAATTTTATGCTTGTACAGACACTGTGTTTTGGCTCAGAGTGACACAACACTGTCCTAGTTGAGGCAGTCCTTAGCTTCTAGATCCAATTGTTTTCATATTCTTGTAGTTAAGAGGACCAGAGCAGACTTATCAACCTATCAAATATCATTTCATAAGAATGTCTGAGAGCCAGAGTGTGGCATTTTGGTACAGAGTAACCTCAAACTTCCTTTGGTCCACTTTGTAATATTTTTCAAAGTGAAAACTCTTTAGTGTAGCCTTGTAACTGAGCAGCCAGTAAATAAAATTGTTCAACTCAATTAAATTCTCTGCATTCATTAGTTTATGAACTGCAGTGGGTTCTACTCTTAACATATTCACAAACTTACAGACTAATTTAAAGCAGCAAAAATATCTGCCCATTGGTTTAAAAGCTCAATGTACACAAATATTCAGATGCCAAAACCCACCTTTAATTCTATAAAATTATTCATAAATAAAGGCACAACCCACAAAAAGAATTATTGTCCATGTCGTGCTGTATGTGGGAGTTTTCAGCTTGAGCATAAAATGCAAGAAAAAAAAGGGCTAAAAAAGAAAAGAAAAACCCCCAATGAAATTAAACAAATTATATTCTTCTCCTCTACTGTGTCATCAATACCCAGTCGGTGCTGTATATTACAACATTTCTGCAACTGAAACACATTAATCTTTTACTGTTAATTCACTTTGAAAAAATCTACAATTTGACATAAGCGACCATGAATTATAAATAATTAATCACAGAGAAATTAGTTCCTCGTGGCAAAAAAGACTTTTTGTGAGACAAAATCTGTTCAAAGTAAAACCTGTGTAGCACTGTGGAAAATATTTGTTTGTCTACTTTAAACTTGAATATGTGAGCATTGTACAGTCTAAAATTGACAGAATAAAATATCTCATATATTGGATGAATCAACATGAAATTTTACACAAACATTCAAGGTGCCTGAAGAATTAATCAGAAAAAAAACTTTGTTCTGCCTCCAATTTTAATCAAGCACCATTATCACGTCAAAAGAGTGATTTTTCCAGTGGTTCATAAAAAAAAAAATAAAATAAAATAAAATAAAACTTGCAAAACTTGCTATTTAACAAATGTTATTATCAAATGCTTGCATGCTAAAACACTGAAAATAGCAAATATTATATATGCTAAACTTTGCATTATCATTTCGAGCATGTTGGCTGACATGAGCATTTAGCTCAAACAGTGATGCGTCTAAGTGCTGGCTCATACAGTGGCTAATATGACCATAGACTCTTGTTCTGAGGATATTACATTAAAAAAAATCGAAATAAGTAACAAGTCTATCTGTAACACACACTCATAGGGGCAAAGCTCAAGTGTTGCATGTATTACAGGACATCAGCTGACTAAGCACGAGGCCAAGAGGTGGCTAATAGGATTCTTACCTTTTAAACCATGTGTACACATATGTAGACACACACACGCACACATACACCCAGATTACTCTTTAAATATTGTGAGAATACTAAGCATAGACTTGAAATGTAAATCCCTACTATTAAATGTCATGAGTTCGCAGTAGAACTACAGATGTCAGTACACAGCAACCTAACTATTAATGTTTAAAATAAAAGTGTTTGACCTCTGAACCCTCATGCTTGTAGATTCATGCATATGTCATTATTTTAGTAGGGTTGTTTGGATTAGTTCAGCTAATGTAAGTGCAGCATGATGAACACTGAAAGCATAGGTGCTGCTGTGATCTGCTTTAGCGGTTGGAATTAAATATTTCTCAAACTTTCTGTTACTCACAAATAACTTGTTCTGCACACTACTGTGCGTGTAGCAAGCATAAACCTTTGTGAGTAAGTGTTGCAAGTTTTATTGCATGGTCATCATGAGCATCTGAGTTACAATTGTTTTTTTGTGACATCTGCACATATGCATTCGCAATTCTCTGACTCCCAAGCAGAAGCAGCACCATGGTGGTGTCTCAGAGGATTATTGTCAACAGACAAATGAAATTTTTGATTGCACCTCATAAGCTTTAAATATTGCTAATCACTTATTCATGATAATTGCAACTTTCCTGTGATTGCTTACTTTGGCATATTGAATACTGGCAAGACATTTTAAGGCTATGAGAGAAAACTGGCTGCAGATGATATTCCATCCTTTCTCTTGTTGATCTGTATTCACACCAAAAGGCCACACCAAAGATGTCATAAACACCAGCTTTTAGCCAGTTCTACTAAATGTAGCAAGACATTTGTGATAGTATAACAGTACAAAGAAGTCACTTTTTGGTTCACATCCAGGTTTAAGAGTAACAGTTCTGTGCAAGTTTGTTACAGCAGACATCCCAAGTGCAAAGATATGTTTCTTTTTAAGTGGGTGATGCTGTCAAATATGCACTAGCATGAACCATGTTTTTCCTTTATCATATCTTGATTACTTTGTGCGCAACATAGCCGGACTGACTTGTTTTCAAGTCAGCTTGTTGAGTTAACCTCAGCAAATAATGCTAATAGTAAACAAACCTTTTAAATTTTGTCTATTTTGTATTTTGTGCATTTATTTACATTAGCATAGTTTGTGTGTGGCACAGGACTGTGACCCCTTATGGTGACATTAAAAAAATTATATATTTAAAAATTATTAAAGCCCTAATTATTATAATTCTCTGTTAAAATTTTGGCTGCAGTAGAAGAAAAATTGATACTGTGGTGAAGTTCTGTCACTGATTGTCCTAAAGAAAGGAATTGGTCTTGTGCACAAAAACTTCAATTAAGGGTAGGGATTTAAAATCAGAAACAGATTTAGACTTCCAAACCCAATCATTAAGGCTTTCTCTGGGCACTGTGTGTGCTCAAATTTGGCTTTAAGCTATAGAGATGGTGTGACATGCATCCAGTTTAAACACTGCCTCAGGTAAAAGTCCTGCAGTGACATTAAGTTTCTGGAGCATCATGAAAGACGTGTGACAGAATGGCACCAGGCTGATTTAACATAGTGATGGGTATAATGTGAGACCCCTGTGGCTTATGAAATCACATTCAGTAGGATGGAAAATGAATACAGCCTGATATGATGCAGATCGGAGGAAAAAAAAGAATCCTTTTTTTCTCCTCATATGCACATACAAACACAACCAGGGACAAACTCACAAACATAATCCAATCATTTTAAACTACTTACAGTAACTGTATTTTTCTCTCTTACACACATACGCTCACACTCTCTATCCCATCATCGTAAACTACTTAACTTTCTCACACACATTTAACCCTTTTATTTACATGGGTATTTGAATCAATGCTGAAAACTTCTCAGTGTAAAACCATAGAAAGCCTTGTATTTCACAGTTAACTGTACTGTTATCCACTGGAAATCAATTCAGTCTGACTTTTGTGTGAATCTCTGTTTGTTTTCCACATCACTGATGATTATCTAGTATCGTTGCTTGTCTCTAATTATTTCTCCAATGAAAATCACATACAGTCACATCTCAAACCATCAGATAAGATAACACAGGCAATTATAGTCCATTAATTTCCTCTCTGTTTGTCTAGTTACTAATCGATTGTTTCTGTTGACGCTGATACGAGCGCACACGATCATCAGTGGATGACTGAGGTAATTTGTAATACTTTACGCTCATAGAGCACAAAGGGGAAAATCACTGTTTAGATGGAATCAGTGTCAAAAATTTAACTGGAAAAATGGAAAATGTTTGCAGTAAACTGAAATCATTGTGTCAAACAAATACTGTATATGAGCTCACTTCAACTCATCTAGCAAATAAACCAAATACCCTCCCAGAGAACAGTGTTGACATTTCTTATACAGAAGTTTTAAATATTATTATTGTTTTATCTTACTACTGTAAGGACTCTAATGGCTCTTTCTGAAGGTAAAAAAGTCCATTTACCACCACATTTAAACTCACAGGCTTACTCTGGCTTAATCTGGATTTCTATGAACTTTGTTTATAGCCAGGCTAGCTGTTTCCTCCTGCCTTTAGCCAAGCTAACCACATGCTGGGTTTAACAGTATGTTTAACAGATGGAAAAGAGTGTTGCCAATCTTCTTATTTAACTCTCATGTCAAACTGTTTTATTTTTATCTCAGTATTTTTTATGGTGCACATCACAACAGGGTCTTGACTCTACAGAGACTCTGTATAAGTAAGCAGAGGTAAATAAACCGGCATTCTTAAAGAACAAAAAACATGACCTTGATACCAGAGACCAGAATTGGCACCCTGTGCCTCAAGCCTATCTCAACTCTTTCACTATTTAAATAACTCCCTCTTTCACTATTTAAATAACTCCAGAGGGGTATACTATGAAACAAATTTGACACAGCCAGGCTTTGTTTTCTCTGCTGTCAAAACACTGTTTGCTCTCCTGCTTGCAGCACACAAAGGGAGGTAAGAGCCTGGATGAGCCAGACAGTCTAGCAGCAATCTACCACCACCACAAAATCTCATTTATATAACTATAATAAAAAAATCAATTTAATCTCCAGCACTTTTACAGCCCCCATCCTTTGCACAATGAGTAAATGTCCCTCTAATCAAACTTCTGCACCACTGTCAAGATGGCCTGCTATTGGTCAACTGAGCAGAGTTCACCTGTCAGAGTTCCCTATCCCCCTCCTGCATCTGCAAGCAAATCTTAAAATCCATTGACACTGATGGAGTTGGCTGTTTTAGATGACCTGGTGTGACCAGGTTTGTAGTGCTGTAGTTTTTAAACACTTGGATCGGTGAAGTGCTTTATTTCATGAAGGTGTCAAAGTAGGTGGACCAAAGGAACCGATAAATAAAGTTATCATTCATTCAAGCTACAGCAGCCAAACAACAAACCAGCACCCTCAGCAAAAACACAATGAGCATTTCAGCATTTCCCACTTTATGAAATCAATGCCCAAATACCATATTAGATTACCATGCAGTCATGTGCTCTGCACTGCAGAGGATACTCAGAACACAGCTCAATAATATAATTATATATAACCGTCGTGCTCACACCCAGTTCTAAGTCTGGAGTCGTTGATGTTCATCATATCATTAGAAATCTGTAGTGCCGGGGCTCAGAAGCCCTTTGCAATCTGTCTAATTAACTCAGCAGCAAAAGCTTCAACTAGGTTAATCTGATACCTAGGGAGTAGAGTTTTAATAGAGCCACACAGAGCTAACTGGGTTAGCCTTTTTTTCTCAGCTCTTCACTTTTTCTCCTCTCTTCTCCCCTCCACTCTTCTCCAGTGTATCCTTTCCCTCTGATTTCTTTTATGGATGATAAAGTCCTGTCACTTTTGTTCCAGAGAGATTTCAAACTGGGTTAACGCATAGGTCATCCTATAGATACAGCCTTACAAATGTTACACATTCTCTGTCTCAGTCTGCCACTCTCCACACACATTACTCACAACTGGAGATAGCTCAAGTGCACAAAACACTGACAAGCAGCATTCACTGAATAAATGAGTACACACACAGCATTGAGGTGTCAAACTGGTGTTCCCTTTACTGAAAGAAGAGCTTTGATGACAGTCACAGACATGCCGGGTCCAAGACAGATGGGCCTGGCGACAGATGCGCAATCAGGAACAGGACGTTCATGGATTTAAATAAACAAACAAACATTGGATTAGTCGTTAAATAACCAGGTGGGGTCCTTAAGATGTATGTTGAGCAGAAACATCTGGACATATGGATCCAGAAAGTGCAGAGTGTGAGAATGTTCCAAGGTGCCTTGTTTTGTATTCACACTTGCTCCAGGATAACGTCTGAGCTCACCACTCGATCTAAATTATGTGATGTTAGAGCTATGTGACAAGAACTCTCTGGTTTGCGTTGGTTGGGGAATGAGTGCCTGAGGTCTAGTTGTGATGAATGAGGAGTTGATCACTGCTGCAATATTGGCAGCTTAGAGCCTTGCTATAATTTAAACATATGTGTTGAGTAGTGATAAGGGACAGTAGCTGGGTGAACCAGTGTGTTTTTTACTGAGTTTTAACAACAGGGTAATAATTGCTATGTTCATGATAGAAAAAGTTTGCATTTGAGAGTGAATTTGGCTATCGCTATATTGAACGGCTGCTTAGCGTTTACTAGAAGTGTTTATAGAACTCAGCTGGGAAGATACAGTTACAGAAGGTAGTAAGTACATTTAATGGATGTAACAGACAAAATGTGAATGAACAACATCAAAAGGTATGATGTTTAACTAATATGAGGCAGATGTGATGTGATGACTGACAGAGAAGCTTTAGGATGTTTAGCTGCTCTGGTTGTGTGCATGACAGTCAAGAGCTACATAATAGGCTCATGAAACTCAGATCATGCTTTTAAATTAGAAAGTTCTGATCAAGTATGAATCAATTGCAGCATAATATCCTTTAATATTTACAGAAAAGCATTTTAGTTTATGATTTAGCTGAAATGAGAGAATGTTTGTGACCAGGCTACCATTTTTTTCTGCTTGAAAGTGCTCCAAATCTGCACCCCAGCATGCATTTGTCACTCAGCACTACATCACACATTTTATTGCTCTGACTGTTACAAGTTTATCCTGTTGCATCCCATTGCGTCCAAAATACATTTTTGTTCTGTGAAAATGTCATGGATTAAACTCACTTAATAAATTGTTACATTTTAAATGCTGCCACAAATACATATATCGTAATGTTCAGTGATATGTTGTGTTTTTAGTCTTCTCTCTGATTATAGCTGTCATCGTATTTGCTGGTGCTAGATTTCAACAAGCTGAAAATGCCACTTGTCTGCATGATTCGAGTCGCCTGCAGGTAGCTGTTTGAATGTCACTTATGGTGACATGCTCAGATTCCCTCAAGTATCCCCTTAGCAAGTGCAACTAACAATTTCCCCAGAGCAATGATATAACGACATCATATCACGACCTGGAGTGAGCTATTGCCTTTTAAAAGGATATGGCAGCAAATAAGTTATAAACTTAACCTGTTTAATTAACATGTTCATTAGACATTCATAAACCATTGTTCTTACAAAGACATAAGTCCCACTGGCAGCCTGCACAAAGTGGAAGGTTAGTTGCTTTGCACCATGCTAGCATGGAGACTTAAGGTAGCCAGCTGCACTGTTAGGCTAAGATGTACACTGTTTAGTCCTCTCCTCCATAGTTCAACCACCACGGGGGGCAAAGTTAACCTTAAATGTTTCCATTATGTAGTTTATTTATCAGTCAACATTGTAAAATGTAAAATCTGTGTTGCCTCAAAACGAGAGACCTCAAGGCAGAGCCACTTACATTCAGAGTGATTCAACATTGTGTAAAGAAGTTGGGCATCATTGCTGTTATTGATGGTTATTTTAACATAGCCTGCAACCAGTCAGATGCTCAGTTTGAGCTGTTGTTTTTATAATGTGCCTTATGTCACTGTGGTTGTATAGGAAACCTATTCTGGCTTTAGTTTGGGTGATAAAGTGTGACAGTGAGCAGTCCATCAGGCTGAGGTGAGAGGCTGTGCCAGAGGGGAAATATGACTTTGGAAAAATGCAACTTTGGCATTGCTTGTGTAGGCTTTTTTTCATATGTATGTATTGTGTGTGTGAGGGTATAGATAAATTAATCAGTCAGTTTTTTCCCCTTACACATTAGTTCATCAGTAGCCCATCCTGCATTTTATCACAAAGTTGCAGCATCTCTTTTTTAGGCCCATAACAGCCTCCCTTTTCTTTGATATTGGTGGTAGGAAGGCAGACAGAGTAATCCATCACATCAGCTTAGTGAGGGCTTTGTTCTCTCAGAATTATTGGACCTTCTTTAAATGTCCCCATCTTACCTGGGAGCAGAATTACAGACTGCCATCATTACTCTTTCACTCCACTGATGATCAGATTTAGAGCTTTAAAAAAGCTGGAGCTGCAGCAAGCAAGAAGTTGACAATAGCTGCTGCTATTTTTGGTGGCAACTCGACAGTCACAATTATTGCTGGTACCATAACAACATCCTGATCTGAGTCTCGTGACCAGATCAGAACGCACAGCCACCAGAAATGCTCATGTCATTGATTTTCATGCCTTACATTCAGTGATTTTCAGTTAATCCTCAAAGAATAAGCAGCTTGTTCTGTTCCTAAAGTTTAGAAAGAGTGAGTTTCTTTTCTCTCCGTCTTTTTCTCTGTTGTATGGCAACACACGCAGGAGCAGCTCCCCGGGCTGCTGTCTGTCAAGTGCTCTCTTCATCTCATCTGTTCTCCCAGAGACCTTCTCAGCTCTTTGTCTCTTCTCACCCTCTCATCTCTGTGGAATGAGAAAAAGCACCCTAGGGAGAAGAGCAAAGAGATCGCTCCTGCTCTCTTTTCAAGAAACGTGTAGGGCTAAGGTCTAGTGAATCGACTTCTCCTTAAAATCAGAGACATTATTCACTCTTATTAGTCGTCTGCATACATGATATGACAGCTGTAGTGATTCAACCATGTTTGATGTAAAAGAGGACAGGTTGTATTAAAAAATTATGTAAATCCCCCACCTTACACTCTTTTTAACTGTGTAACTGTTAAAACTTTTTTACTTGCAGCATTGCTTCAACCAGTAAATACATTGTTTTATATAATAATGTAAGAGCAGACATCAAAACTGTAAAAGATAAGAAATGATCAATGCAGGAGCAAATTTTCCAGATTCTGATTGTATAATTTGGGTACATTGTGATGTAACACATTCAGTATTCGTGATGCAGCTTTTTGCTGTTACTAAAAATCTAAGGCAAACTACATTAGTGCTTTATTATACAGTGATAGTAAAAGCTGGTTGCAAAGTGTCTGATTTTATTATAGCAATTAAGGCATATGGCTATTTATATATTAAACCCATAATTTGCACTAAGTGTGAGGGCATTTTTGTATTTATATCTAGCTGTTCATTGAAACACAATTATTGTTAATAGGGATATTAAGCCTTTTAGGACATGTTTTTTCTTTGATTAAGCTAATACAGAATAATCTCTCATGCAGTGGCATACCTTAGTGTGTATTGCTACAATTTGCCTGTTTTGTAAACTCTCCTCTGTTGAGACTGGCCTTTGTAAACTGTTCAGTGTTCGGTATGTGCGTCCACACCAGATACAGTGACTATAGTCCCTCAGGTTAGGTTAAAACATGTTCCCTCACTAGCTCACACTCCTCTCAGCTCACAGAGCTCTTTCATGTTAATTACAGCCTGTAATCTAAAGCTGCTTTAAGCTTTGCTCATACTCGTGTGAGACACCGTGGTCCAGGCCTATGCAGATGGTGTACTAACTGCAAGCATGCACAGGTGTTTATGCTGAAGGTGTCAGTGGCTGCAGTGTTCTATAACACGTCAGGGGGCATACAAACAAATGAAGGAGGAAGAAGTCAGTGACTGTTACTTGAAGAACATTTATATTCAACATGGTTTCATGCACAACTCTGGAGCTGGTTGCTGCTTAAGAATTGTTTTGCTCATGGTTGTTCATATGACAAAGGTGATGTTAAGTGACAAAAAAAATATTTTTTTGCTTGTGAAATGAGCCATACTAACTAATACAAAACTATTTGCACATTTTTTATTATGTGCTCAAATATAAATATAAAATACTGACAAAACGATGCATAAAAGGATGGCTGTTTCAGATTCATTTCTTTTAGAATTCTGGTGTGTGGAGCATGTCTTGGGTATAATTTTTCCCTTGTGTGGAATCACAATTAGGTCACAAAATATGCAAAACTCATTTTTTCACAATATGGAAATGAAAACATTTTCCTAATCTTGTTAGTCAGAGGAGACATCTGGATATTTACTCATGTCATATACAATTTCTCTTAAAGAGGCCATGTAGAGGCTTTATATAAACACACTGTGGTCATTCAAAGTAAAGCTTGTTTATGGTAAACTTCTGTGTTCAAACTGCAGCAAAGCTCTCATAAGAGGCCAATGCCATTGTAAGCAATTATACTTAAGTTTCTTCATATGCTTCCTATCATGGGCAGATGTCTAGATGTTGGATTTGAAGGTTTAAAAAATGTTATTTTAACTGAAAAATCTTAATTGCAGATAACAGAGAAGATGCTGAAGCTGATATGTGTGCAACTATTGCACTGATTGAGGCAGAAAGAGGGTGAATTCTCACACTGTCAGCACTCTTGTATGTAACAGATAAACTTCTGCAGATCAAAGACAAACCAAAACAACCATAAAAAAATCTAAGGGTTTATTAAATAGTTAATACACCATAAAGTAAAAGAGAAGACATGCTTCTAAGACAAACTAGATGAACCACAAGCGAGAGCACAGAAGTAAAGGAAGGTAGGCTGACAGGCAAAAATAGTAAACTCCCACGCACCACTAAATATTGCATTTGTGTACTATAATTACTGTCACTTAGCTCCAAATGTAAATTGCCTGTCTGTCAATGTTTGAACTGGGACAGCCTTCACAGCCCCATCAGATTCAGTAGGACCACCATGTTTCCACCCAGACTCCATGTTGAAATTAAAAGCTTAGTGCGTATAGTGGGCACCTAGTTACTACATTTCAGAGGGGCTCGGCTAAGCACTGCAGCAGCTTGTAAAGCTTCACACTCAGTGGGAAAGAGATGTCTTTTTGGCACATGGACCCGAATGCCACTTGCATATCGTATCACACAATTTTGACCTTGATGTTCTCCATTATTTCCTGATTTTGGACACCTTGTCGGCCATTATCCCTCACATAGTAAACACTAATTTACAATACCTGTTCACAAGATGCTTCTTAGAATGAAAGAATTTCACAGTTTCATACTTGTTTGGCCAGGATTTTCCATGTTGTCTTCTTAATAGACACATTTATCCTCGCTGTTTTTGAAATCTTGGTGGTGTTTGTATGCTGTGTTCATTGTGATAAATGTGGCACAAACAACAGCTGTGCTGCTGACTCAACTTAATCTTCATGTAGCGAAGTGACAGGAATTGCTGAGGCCTCCCAAAGTAATGACAATGTAAAATATTTTGTCACTTGCTTACCACATGAAGCATAGAAAACCAAGCAATTCTGTTTCGTTCTACTATAGTTGCTGTCTACACCAAAAAACTGGACATAGACATAGAGCCGTACCCAGAAATGTCATTGGGCCATTTCACCTGATATCCTGGCTGATGTCATTAGGGATGTTTCTAGCTTGGGTTTGGAGAAGTGAAAATTAAAACAGAAAAACTGAATATACTTAGCGGGCATGTAACAAACAGATGCTATCTGGATCATGGAGAAACTGTAATAATCGGCTTTTTTTAGCTAGATTCATGAACAGGGTTAAAAATGTGGATATCTTGGGTCATCATGTTTTTGGAAAAACACCACATGTACCAAATACATTTAATGCTAGCACATTATAGAGTAAGCATATGTAAAGATCAGTGTGTTGTTGATGTGGTGTGGCTCTATCTTGTTAAGTTTTGTGTGTGTTATCACATCTCCTGTGTACGCAGTAATATGATAATATCGAGGAAAATTAGAAAACTTCTTACCATCTGTGTACTTGGCAGGGTGAGGCAGACTTGTAATGATAACACTGTTCATCAAGTCAGACCATCACATAGCAGCCAGAGAGCCCAGAGGTTTATCCAGGCAAACTTAACTACAGAGTCTGCATCAAGGCTGATTTTCAAAGCAGTGTCATCCCTGCTTGCCTCTGTTTGGATGGATAGTCTCTGCAGCAGTAGCAGCTGGCACTGGGCCTCAGGACGAAGGACTCTCCTCCTCGTCTTCCCTTTTGTATTCCTGTCGCCTCTCTAAGGACTGAAGACTAATGGAAAGAAAAAGGAAGGGAGGGGAGCAAAGGAAAAGCCCAGAGACACTAGCAGGGCTGGCAGGGAGACAAGAAGGAAGAGAGACAAGTGACTGGTTCATGCCTTCTGTGTGGCTAAAAATTAAGGAGAACCGTACAAATGCAATCTTGTTTGCGGCACATACTATGACTGAGTATGTGAAAACTTCTGGGAAAAAAAAGATGCTGCTGCAAGTTCATTAAGCCCTACACATTTTCCAGCAAATAAAAAACATTTGGTTTAGTTGGAGTTGATAGACCTGTCAAGCTGTTTGTTCTTGCACACAGAAATTTTAGTTGTTTTTGAAACAGTCCATCTTCATTTCAGACAGTTGTAGACAAAAGCAGGCGTCTCATTTCTTACCCAGCAGCTGTCATTATTCGCTTGCTGAAATGACAACTGTTGCTGAAGGATTTTAATGGCTGCAGTTAGCTAATTAAGCTAATGTGAGCCTCTGTGAGTAATTTATTAATGCTGTCTCCAACTCACTATTTAATGTTTACACTTGACTCATTTTAAAACGAGAACCTTGTAAAAAATGGTCCTAAAATGCACTTAATAGCTATATCATGTTGTGTTAAGAGACTGAAGCCACCCAGGTGAAAATCAGTTTCCAAAGCAGAAGCAGCGTTTTTTTACTGTGGTGTACAACTACTCAGTCCAAGTATTTAAAGTGTGATGATGTTTATTTTGTAAAAAAAACTGGGCACACATACACACACACACACACACACACACACACACACACACTAAAACAAACACATCTATCTTCTGTGTCAGAAACAAAAAGCAGCTCCACTGTTACATCACTCTAACAGCTCCTCTTTTCCTGTCTCCTTGCAATCAGGACAGAACATAATAACATTTACCTCAGCATTATGGAACTGAGATAAGTATTCAGAAAAGCTGAATTTGATCTTCACTGATGATAGATATCATGGCAGTGTGTCCAGCATGAAGCGCTGAGCAGTGCCCAGCTGTGTTCTCTCTAAATGCAGAAAAAACAACAACTGGTCACTAGTCTTTCATTTCGTGCTTGAAAATTGAACCTTGCCTGGTATTGCATTTGATGCAAACTCAACTATTTGAAACAATGGGCATACTTCAGAATGCACAGGTCAGATACTGTCAGAGTCACTTATATTTTGGTCTGCAAGTCACATTCCAAAACAGGACACAATATAATTTCTGCTGAAGCTGCTTTTCAGAATTTTACATTTCCCCCAGATTCTTTTCAGCATGAGTCTGTTGACCTCACAATGTCTGGCAAGAGAAATAGTAGATAAAAAAAAGAGTCCAGCACAAAATCTCTGAAGGAAAAAGTTAACTAATGTTTTTTTTGGAATATAAATTGTTTTCCTCTGTGGCAATAAAAAAAAAGAAGAAAAAACTCATTGTCACACCTAAAGTCAATGGAATCAACTGGGCCCAGTCTCTTTTTGTCCAACCAAAACTGGGGACTTTTTAAGTGTGAAAAATCTTTTCTGCTGTTTTTAAAGCTTCAGAAGGAACATAATCTCACAACACAAAAAAATTCAAGTGCTGTTTCTTTTTTCTAAATGGCCAAAAAAACTGACTCTCATTTGAATTTTTGTAAACATCTAAATCTGCGGGACTTCAGGGATGTTAGGCACTAAATGTTCCAATTGCTTAACAGTCAAATAAAATCCCCAACTGAGGTTTCATGCTCACAGTAAAACAGAGTTTCTGCCAATGCAGTGGAGCTTGTCCTTGACGGCATTAAAGCCATGAACAGGTCAGTTTGAAAAGAATGGAAATGATCAGTCCTGTTGTAAGGATCATATAGGTCATGCAAGTCTCACCTAAATGCAAATTACAGAGGAAATTACAGCATGAGGTAAAGATTGAAAGGGGAGTGGGAAGGGATTGTGGGGAAAAATATGTGTGTGACAGCAACGGTTTGAATAATAAGAGGCTCAAAGACAAATTGAGGGAGAGGTGAAGGTATTGCGATGCAGCGACTAATGGAGGCTTAAATAGAAGGCAGGATGGCAGATATGAAAAGAGCGGTTGTGTGAAACTGTGTGTGTGTGTGTGTGTGTGTGTGTGTGTGTGTGTGTGTGTTTGTGTGTGTGTGTGAGTGTAAGTATGGGAATGTAAATGGCTTAAATGTAACCAATGTTAAAAACAAACAACTAAGACTCACAGAAATGTGACAGGCATAAAGTGATGTAAAGAAAGACAGGGGGTGTGCCATTTTTTTAAAATGATTATTTGCTGGCCTCAATCTGGTGATTTGTCTCTTCCTTAGCATAGTGCATTGTGTTTTAGGCTTATATCTGATGCAATGTGTTGTTTGCAAGAAGCATTTCAAAATGAAGCATAAATTTGACTACTGATGAAACAACTGTCCTACATGTTGGAAGTATTAAAAGCTTTGCACCACATAATCACCAGAAAAATGTTCACTGTGTTCTTGAAAACTACCAAACAAACAAGTCTGTTTTGGAATATGTAGGTGTTGTAAAGCCTCTTAATGCTTGCTTTTCTTCAAGTGCCACTTTCTTTTATTTTTGATTTGTTGAGCATCAAATAATGAAAAAAGAAATTGTGAAGAAAAGTCTGTTGCATATGACGGACTGTTCATCCTTGTAATTTGTGTTTATGTGCCTCGTCTGTAGGACAATGCAAGCTGCTGTGTTTTTTGCTTACACAGACTCTAACATGATAACAGTTATTTAGCTTTGTATCAGGATCTCTTTGCTGCTTTACTGTTTTATGTTATTTTGTATTCATGCAAAATAAGTAATTTGCAAAAAAGTCAGACAGAAAAAAAATAATAATAATGGGAGCAAGGTGTTCAGATCTTTCAGACATCACCTGCTCTGTTTTCTCTCCTGAGTTGCAATTGTCCATTATCTCTGTTGCTTTGCTTTTAGCCCCTCACATGTTATTATTTTAATAAGAGCATAACTGTACGGTATCGCTCGTGTAATGGAAACTGATGAGCTACAAATAAAAAAAAGTCCATTAGTGGTTGGTTTGGCTCTCATTGGGCTCATTTGTTCATTGTGTTTTGTTGCCGCTGATGAGGCAAAGCGAATGAGTCATGATGGAACCGTTTATAAAACCCAAACAGCATATCAATCAAATCAACGCTTCCCTTTCTAAAGCGTTGATAATTGACCATATTACTTTACTTTAATCAGCATAAAATAATTAGGCCTCATTCATTTACATAAAAGTTATAAAAGGCATGCAAGTGCTGTGAGACGTAGTGCCACACGAACCGCACAGGTCAGCAGATAGCTGCCGTGGCTATAAATGTTTCATTAATGGCCTTCACTCGGCCAGTAGGTTGGTTTTACAGGCAACTGATGGACATACACAATAAAAGTCAAACTACCACTGTGGCATAGTGCTTTTGTCCAAAGAGTGGACTGAGGTTTGAAATGGTTTAATTCAGCTGAAACATTGGGGAATCATCATGGCCTCATGGTCAACATTACATTTATGCGTCTTCAATCAACAGCTGGATCTTCTGCAGACAGAAATAATCATAACGTGTGTTTCTTTCATGATAACTTATCTTTATCTTTATGCTCTGACATCGCAGTGAAAATTATGCTCTCTAAATGGGACATGGCTTCCAGAGAAACTTTTTGTCAGCGTGAGAGGTTGTTGTGGCCAAAATGAAAGTTTAAAGTGCTTTTCTGCACACTTGCTGGCATGTTTTGACTCAGCTTGGCTTGGCACGTCAGCCCAGCACAGCAGGGATTTGCATCACAGTGAAAACATGGCTACAAGCATTCAAGTGTTTCTTTAAATGATGACACTTTTGTCTCTGGTCTGTCTCTCTTTTTTGCTGCAGGTGTTTTTCATCATACAGCAGGACCAGTGAAAGAGGTTGTTACCTGTTGGAGGTGAGCTGTCTGCAGAGGTGCAGTAAGAGGTTGTCTGCAGCTCTACATCACACTGCAGTTTTAGTACACTGGGTTTATTGAAGAAGCTCTGCTAACAAAGCTCAATTGATCCAGTAATAAACAGTTTAGGTCTTATAGATTTTTTTACAATAGAGACCCCTTATTATTTAGTTTAAAAGCTTTTATAATGAAGCTGCAGAATCAGGAAATGTTGGGTTTTAATCAGCAGCAACCCAACACGACTCCTGTACAGCTGGAAGCTGTATGAAGGCAGATATCTAAAATACAACCAGGAATGCAGAGAAGAAAGTAAACTTCAAACCACAGAGATTTAGTCAGAAGCTACAGAAGAGCTGAGAGCTGAACACTCAGACTTTGAGTTGAATTTCACAACACTGGCTTGTTTGAGGGAAAGAAGGGAGGTTGGTACGGATCGGGCCGCAATCGGTGAGACGTCACTGCAGCCTGCTGGGAAGAGGGTTTGGTGAACTTTGGCCTAACCTTAGAGAGGGTCCTTTTTAGCATGGCTTGGCACAACAAAGTGACTTAAAACTGTTAATGGAAACACAAATCTAAGCAGCATGGTTTGACTCAGTTGAGTCAGAAGTGCCAAAAGAAAAGCCCTGAGTTAAAGCAACTCTCTGCAAGAAATGGTACATTCTTGCAACATGTTGCCCCCTTATTTTTTTAATGCTATTCACTTTAATGTTTCAAATACAAAGTACACCATGTTGACTATAAGGATAAAGTAACACAGGATTTTATTGTCACAGTAGACATTAACAATAATGTCTGGTCACACTACACCCCTAGTACAGACCTCCCCCACCACCACCACCCCACCCCCCCAATCTGTCTTGGCCTCAGTCTCTTCAGTAGTGAAATCACACATTTATTCTCACTCGATCCTCTTTCCCTTCCTGTTTCACTTTGGCGAAATTACAAATAGAGCAAGTTTATATGACATGCAAACACACTCACACAGCATCAGAGACACACAAACAGCCACACATTACTCATTTTAAATTCCTCCAGAAGAGAGATGTCTCATGTGTTTAATTGGCCACTTGGGAGCTATTGGTTGGTTCTTTCTCTTTGTCTCTCTTTCTTTTTCTCTTTTTCTCTCTTTTCTAGCTCTCTCTGTCATTCTTTCACAGCCCTCCTCTTTCCCCTCAGAGACCCCCTACCCCACACACACACATGTAGCTGTTAATTTGCCCCCCTTCCCTCTGTTTGACTGCTGATTAAAGCCCAAACTCCCTGAAAACAAAGATTCTCAATTTAGACTCACCGCTGACAATACTGGCAGGGCTGAATACAATGAATTTCAATCACTTGATTTAAAATAGGTTGACATCTAAAATTAATTTTCTGGGTGAATTCACTTCCCCATTTAAATGAGCCACTTGCAGTGCTGTTTGAGCTATTGGAATATTTTATTTGCATAGTCATTTTTGCAGTTTCAGTTTTGACAAAATTAAACCCGAACACACAAAACAGCCTGACACTTGACACATTGAACTGTGATTGTTTTAAGGTTTTGTAAGAAAATGCATCTTTTAATGGAGGTTAAGATTTCTCATGCTTTGCTTAAATTATGTCTGGCTCTGTAAATACTTAAACTAACCACTTGCCTGCCTGTAAGGGTGACTGCTTGTGATGCTAAGGATGGTTCCAGAAACCTTAAACCTTATGCATAATAATAAGGAAATAATACCTCTCTGCCAAGTAATAAGAGTAAGTAATTAATGTCAGCGGTTTAAAGGGCACCAATATTTTTAGCTATTGACTTTAATTTTAATGAAGCATAGTGAACGTTCTCTTGACTCCCACTTGAAAATTGTCATTGACAATGTCACTGATGTATGTCCTCGCCATTTTTTAATACCCAGTGCTGGGAACATGCTGCTCCTATGAACCTCTTGCATTGTTCCTTAATATGCAAATTTCCATCTGGCGTGATTGTCTTTGTGACTCTTTGTCAGTTTCAGAGACCTCTGGGGAAACTTTCCTTGGTTCTTTCATTTCCAATGCAAAAAAGTTTCCAACAACTTTTGTTAACCTTTAAAATCCTGAATTAAGAAACCCTATTAAGCTTTATAGTAAATTCTGATTATAAAATATTTTCAGAAAGACTCTAAATGTTTAGAATGTGCCATGATTTATATTGGGAAATATTCTCAAAATAAATAAAGGACATATACAAACCATTGCGTGGAAAACAATGATTTAGTCATAAAAGTAGTGCCTAAAATGCCAATATATGGATACACTTCGTGTGTAACTTGTGCAGTCATGTTTATGTACATATGGAAAATTATTTGATTTTGTCATACAAGAGCAAAAATTGAAAAACCCCAAGAAGGTAATCGAGGCGCTTCAAGACTCAACATGACAATTTACAGATGAATGAATTGCATTAAAAATGAGATGAAAGCTGCATTAAAAACATGCACTCTGATCACTGAGCATGTTTTTAAAGCACCTTTCAAGCGAACTTGAAAGGTGCTTTAAAAACAGCGGTCCATGTATGTGTCCATTTGGGAGTATATTCAGGCATTAGTTGTAGTTGGGTTTATCTCATAAATTTAGTCTATTTAAAAATATAACATTAAAGCACATTATTTTCTAAGTATTGGGCATCAAGTTGTACTTGAGTACACTGGAAATTTTTTCAGGTCAGGAGATTTTGTTCTGAAGTGATCTTGCACTACAGGACTGAGGCTAATGATCCTGCTGATGCTACCAAACTACGAAACAGCATTTTAGGCAGGTCAGAGTTTCATATTTTTAAAAATGCTGCTGCCAGGACCAGGGCCAGGACAGAAATGAGAGGCCACATGACGCCCATCCTATTTGATTCACTCTGGTTTCTTGTGTCAGCTAGAATTTATTTGAACGCTCTTTGAATTATCTATAAAGATTTTAATGGAATAGGTTCTTCAGGGATTTCTGACTGCCTGCGATTTGTACACCTCAGCTTTCCGTCTGATTGTACCTCACACTGAATGTAAAACCTGCACCCATCTAGGAAAGAGATTACCTGGGGATCAAAGGGAGGCAGACAGTTAACACTTAATGGTGTTTGTATATATTTGCACCGTTTAAGGCTGTGTGTTGGAAAGTGCTACCTGTTATTTGCTCGAAATTTGTCAGGAAGGTCTAAAAAGTATAAACATCTTCGGTTTTTAGGTTTGTTTTATGACAAAAGTAAAATTTTTAAGTCTTACAATTTGTTTGAGTTTTTTAGGTTAGGACTTCCTTCCTCTCTGACTGCTGTTAGCCTTAATGTTAGACACTTAGGAGAAAACGAAATGCCCTGTTACCTTTTAATAAAATTTTAGATTTCACTGTGTTTGAACGTTGTGGAGACATTAAGGATCATGTAAATTCACAACTTCACAAATATATGACATAGGTGCAGTTATGTTCAGATATTTATATATGAAAATGTTACAAATGAAATGACAAAATAAAAATGCAAAGTTAAACGGCCAGACACTGCCAGGATTTCTAGAATTAAAGACAATTGTCATGAAACATGTTTGTGGACATCAAGCCAGATTGCCAGGAAAATGGCCAGCATTTCACTAGGTGGTGTTATTGTGCACAAATCTTCATAGAAATCTCCAGACCAAGAGAAAGTTTGTCCAATTTTAGAAATGACTAACATGTTTGCTAAATATGAATTGTTTGCTCTTCTCTTAAAATTCTTTCTGTTTTGCACATGCCCTGTATCTTGTAAAAAATGTGCAAACCTGAATCTTAATTGCCTTGCAAGCATCAAATGTTCCTAAAGGGACCATGTGACCTGCTTGAAAAGCAGTAAAAAAATAGCATAAGCTTTCAAATGCAAAGCATACACACTGTGCCCTTTGTGAAATGGTAAATTTACACCAGAGCGCTCAGGCTATTTTTTGGATATATTTTTAGGACTGGGATCCAACTGCTTCCCTTTAGCAGGAATGATCAGTCAGTGAAAATGATGGAATGGATTTCAGATGTTTTACATCATTAGAGTAAATAAAGAGTAGATGTACTTTAAAGGATGAGGTTTTTACAGTCATTTTGTGTAATCAGAGTGGCTGCATGACACAATTAACTGAGGGCAGGAATGGAAAAATAATCTGTTTCTATAGGAAACAGATTGGGGGTTTCCATGGCTACAGCCCAATTGCAGAGTGATGCTTTTTGCTTGTAGTTTACAAAAATGGAGTTACTTGAATTCAGTGATAAATACCCCATTATCTTTTTTTCAACTTGGATGCTCTTGACTCTGTCCAGGGATTATTTTTCTCATTTTCTTTTATTTCATTTCATGTTTTCATTGACTCTCTTTGCTGTGTCGCTCGGTGCTGAACATGACTTTCTCTCTTTTAGATGACAAGCAACGTAAGAGTCAGGGGTTTTTTTGTCTCAAAAACACTAAAGCAGAAACATAAGATCCAGGTTGTGACTGAGAGTGTTTTTTTAAGTGTTTTTCTTTACAGCAAATCCAGGAAGCTTTTCTGGTCAAGACCGGAATTAAGTCATGTTTTCACACAAGAGACTAAATTCTTTGGTATTGCGTGTAGTGGTTTTGACTTTGAGCAAAGCTCAAGAGGTTCATCAGCACCACCAATGTGAACTATCGTTATATAATCTATATTATCGTTATACCATATATACAGCTGATGGTGATGATTCCATCGAAGAGAGAATTGTGGGAGCTGGACAGGTGTTTTTGGTAGACAAACACCTTGAGTCACACAACTCTGCCCCAATTAGGAAACTTCTGGAATTAAAATAAAGTTCATCTTCACTCTAACTTTGAAATGAGCCAGAGGTCAAATTCGTGCATAAAAGGCAAATATTCAGCTTTTTTCAGGGGGCTTCAAATGTCAAAAAATGCCACTCATTACAGGCCTACATTTCCAATGAAAGAAGATGGTGGCAGACTAAGGGCCAATTCAGACCACGTCAGACTTTGTGAAGAAAAACAAGTTCTTCCATTTAGCTAAATGTAGGTAGTCTGACTATAATTCAGCATTGTGAACCTGTGTGGCTGAAAGTTGAAACGAAAATCACCTTTTGGAGAAACGCAGTCCATTGTCACAAACTAAACAACTGTGATAAGGAAGTATCAAGACTTGATTTGCATTTTTAAATAGACCAGCACTCCCACATGGCATCAAAAATCTGCCATGGTCAGCTGTAGGGCAACAACATTGCAATTATTTTTTAAAATTGAAACAGTCTCTGTTCAGATGGGGGTTTAAGCACCATTTCAAAATAATCTTCACCCACATAAACAGACTTGTAAATTAGAATCCACGTACAATGGGCATACATCTGTGGCTGTAAGCAGGAAGCAAAAAGTTAATTACTAAGTTGCAGAAAAATCAGTGGTGGAAGAAGAGCAATGGTAGATGACATCAGCAATGCCTGTATTCTGGTATCCATGTTGGCTCATTGAAATCTACAGGCTGTTTTTTTTCTTTTAGAAGAAGCTAATGTAATGTAATGTAATACAGCTGTGATGAATCAGGAAAGAACATGTTAAGAATGTGGGGGTCTGCAGCATCATTTCAGAAAAGTATCTGTTTCTGCACAGAGAGTTGAAAGAGACAGCAGGAGGAGGATGGATGAAGAGGGGGTCAAAGGTATATTGGGCAACTGTGTCACAACCAAAATGGCTGTATTTTATTGTTTCAGACATCGCCATCCACCTCAGTGACTGTAAAGAAAGAAGAGAGGGATGATGGAGGAGAAAGATGAAAAACAATGACAAATGAGACAGCAAAAATCTGAGGAGAGAACACAGGGAAAGAGAAATGACGTGAAATTATTCAAACCTGTTTGACCCTTTGAAAAAATCAAAGAGATTAAGTGCTAGTGACAAATGCCTCTACTGGGAGGATGGACGGCAGAAAGGAAGGAGGCGGGAGAGAAGGAGATGGTGTTTGTGGTGGAGGACGGATCACACTCTGCGCTGTGCACCTGTAATGTCTGCATCAATCATTCATCGTCATAAGGGATGAAAGATCGAAATAGAAAATAATGAGAAACAAATGGTAACCGTAGGTGATGGAGGAAAAAGTGGGTGGTGGTGAGGGAGTAGATTATGAGAGTGCGATGGGGAGAAGTAATTGAAAATGGTCGGCACCACGGTAACAGCTGCTAATAACAGATGTTTCTGCTGCAAAATTTTGCTGACACCTCATTTTAAACTGTGATAAAGACAGAAAAGGAGACAGGAGATGGAGAAAAAAATAAGAGGCGAGACAACTGAGAGGATTTGAGTCACCCTGGCAGGTTAATGGCAGGCTGGTAAGGCTGAAAGCAACAGTTAGGGCAAGTAATTGAAGTAATGTAATATGGAAATTAACCTGAAAGCGAAGTCACACAGATGCAGTAGCTCATATATATGCACCCAGGCACAGCGGCTGGCTAGAGCAGCTAATTGCTCAGCAGATCATTGAGTATCTACAGAGAGGTAAGAACATGAACCAGTGACAAGGTCGTGTCAGTACTGGTCTGATGCTGAGCAGTCAGCTCTGTGTTATGACAGCGCCGGGGGCGTTGGTAAGGGTGTGTTTCTTTTTCATACCACTGAGACATGAATATTATATATTCAGGTAAGATTTCACGAAGTTATCTTGACAGCAGTAGTTTAATCTTTCACTGGTTAAACAGCAGAAATATGCTGTCATATCATGCCGCAACAACACAGGCAATCTATGTTAGTGAGCAGTTCCTGTTGAGTTTGGTCTTTACCTGGGATTAGTTGACGTAAGGAATAAAAATTAAATCTTGTCAGACTCAGCCTTAAAATGGTCTCAGCACTATTCAACATTTAAATGTTCACAGTTTGTGGATGCCATAAAACCTCCGGAGGGGACTTTTAGTATGTCAGAAATAAGGATAACGGAAGTCTTTTTATGTTTTCATGGACTGCAGACTTGGAGCAGAGCTGTTCAGTTTCCCAGGTCAGGTTTTCAGTGTCAATAATAATAATGCTGGTGCTCACTGTGCTGCAGCAGTGCAAAGAAAGGTGGAGTAAAACTGCACCTATGTGTGCCAGAGCTGCCTGCCATGCACAGACAGTATAGAGCATGTGGTCTGGGCTTTGGACCAACAATTGCCTGAAAGCTGCTTGCATGAGGATGGACTTGTACCTGAGTTAGTCATTGTTTTGTTCATCTCACTGACAGAATAAAGACAGGAGGTAACTGACAGTGTTATTTATGAGATCAAGGATGGAGGAAATACTGAAATATTCCATCACCTGTTAAGTGCTTTTGTTACCAAAAAGACGAATGGTTGAAAGATAGAGATAATTGTTAGTTTTAAAATTTGATGGATTCAAACTTCCAGGACAATGCAAGTACAACAGATACATCTTAAGTATAAAATGAAGAAAGTGATGGAGATGAAATTAAGGGAAGCAATCGAGGATTTAAAGTGGTGAGTTTTGAGTTAGACTGAAATTAAGGCAAGGGAAATGTTACCATTCAGACAGCACAGCAGTGGACAAAAATTGGACCGAATACAAAATACCGCAGACACATTACATACTGAAAACTGCAGATGTGAGACAGACAGATGTGTCCCCAGACTGATGAAAAAACACATTCACATGAGCCGCAGAGTGCAAAGTACTCCACTTACATTAATGCAATTAAAAAATAAATTACTTTTTCTTTTCATTTCACAGAAAACCTGATGCGATAAATCATCTAACAGAAGATGTAATTGACAGCTCTGTGGTCTCTAAAAGAACAGTCACAAATATAATGGGAAACACTTAAAGCCGTTTCCCTTAACAGCTGCCATTGCAACAACTATTTGCATTTGTCCTTCACTTTGCAAAAAAATGAATAATGAATTCAATAAAGAATGCTCTCACTTGCATTGGGTGCATTTCTTATTAAAACCAACAGAGCAGAGGTGAGCTTCATGCTCAAATGAATTGTATCCCTATTCCCTCGGCGTCACTGACTAATAGAAGGAATACACAATCTGAAAAATGAGAAGAAAAACCAACCAGCTTAAGTTCATATTGTAAATCTGCTGCTTGTTAGGACTCAGACCACAGCTGTGGCAACACAGTGGCTCTTGTCAGTTCTGCAGCATGTTTGCATGTGTGTTCATGTGCATCTGACTGCCATTTAGCATTGCACTTTTACACCCACAGGACATCAAGTGATAACTGTGAATTTCTGAGAAACCACCAGAACAGCCAGAGCTGTGGCTCCAGGTGTAAATGTGTGTAACTCACTGTAATGGAAAACATGATTTATACAGCAAATGTAGAAACAGGTCGACTGGAAGAGAGCAAGGTCTCTGCTTGTTTGCTGGTATTGATTTCACGGGACAAGGTAGGGGGGGGCTGTTGTTTGTGTTGCCGTGACAACCTGCATCGCTAGGTGACTGCCATGACAATGCATTAAAATTTAGAGTGATGGAAAATAATGGCTGCTGGGTGGTTTGGTTGTTAGGCTGGTAACAAGACAGAGGAGCAGGCTGTTTTCCTTACGTAAACACTTATGAAATCTGAGCAGGTGGAGGAGATGACGAGCAGGAAATCCCTCAACACAAGTCAGTATTGTTTGATTAAGAACAACACACAGGATCCATATTAACTAAAAGACCACGTTAAGGTTTTAGGCTGCTAAAACGGAGGAGACAGTGATGGTGAGACAAAGTTGATTCTATAGAAGTTGGGATCACTGTGCATAACATGAATAAACTGAAATGATAGCTTGCTAATCCTTTTTGACACATACTTAATGGAAAAACAGTACAAAGGCAATGTCTGTAATGTTTTACCTCATTAACCTCATTGATTTTTGTAAATATATGCTTTCTTTGAATTTAATGCTAGCAACACCTTCAAAAAGTTGGACAAAAGAATGTAAAAGTTGTTGAATCTAAAAAAAAACACCTGTTGGAACTTTCCAACAGGTAAACAGGTTCGTGTGTAACAGGTGATGGTATCATGATTTCTGTGGACAGGCTCAGTCATTCACATTCAAGGATGAGGTGAGGATTAGCTGCGCTTTGTAAAGACACTGTGTGGAGAAATAGTTCAACCACTGAGGAATGTGTCTCAACACACAACTACAAGGAATTAAAGATTTATTTTGATTGGTTGGTCGATATGCTTACCTTAGTCTGAAAACAGCTGGTGTTACTTTCGTAAGGAGGAAAGCACTTTAAACCTTACTTTTCGTGGGCAGGAGAAACATGCAGCTGAGATAAATTTTGTTTTTAAGCTATAGTCTGTATGTGTTATTAAAAAACATTCATCATGAATTAAAATAATATACAAATATATAATTCTCAGCTAATGTGTTTCTGCTTTAATAATTTTTGCTTTAATAAAAAAAAAACCTATATGACAGGAGATAAAAACACCTTCATTTCAAAACTTTGCCTGAGCTTGAACAACTCATCAAAAAATCATTCCACTTTAGAAAAAATGGTGCAGTATGACAGATTTAGTGGAAGATGATCTGCTTTATTTCATAAAGCCCAAAATTATTTAATCAAATTTCTTGTTTTCTCTGATCAAATATAAAGATTATCAAGACAAAAAGCAGCTTGTTCCTCACAAATAAGAATCTGTCTTTGGTACTCTGCGACATAATCAGTCAGCCATCAGTATCTGCCAGTAATGCAGTAGTTAACTAATTGAATGACCATTGTCCCAACTCTTAAATAACTTAATAGTTCAGAAAAAAATCATCATGACATTAGTAAAGAAAGTTGCATTTAAAGATGGTTCAGTTATTTAATTAAAAAAGCAAATTAGACAAAAGGCAGCAATACAGCAGCCTGATATTTTCTCACTTTAATTTGCCTCCAGTCCAGTGGAGTTTCCCAATTTGGGATCAATAAAGTACATCTATCTATCTATACTGTTCTCATCAGCTCAGTGCTTGAACTTGTTTTTTTTTTATAGCAGGTAGACCCAGTCTGCAATCATCTAATTGCCTATCTGCTAAGATGTCCTATCAGAATCAGATGGATATGCTTATTTACATCTGTAGGCTTAAATTACCCATCATTGCAACCTCTGGTGGCATTTTGGTGTAGTCTTAGCAAAAAGCTCTGGTTGCATTATCATCCCATACAGCCCCTGAAAGCACAGCAGCTATCAAATCTGAGAGGAGTTTGTATAGGAGGTCTGTTTCTCTGGCTTCGTATTCTGCCTGACTCTTTCAATCTGTATCCTGTCAGTCTGCTTCAACATTTCCAATTCAACATAGTGACATTTTGAAATTTATTCAGCACCAATCAACAGACACACGAACTGGACAGGGCCAAAGTTTGTTCCTCGTTTGCCCTCGTCCCTTGTGACAGACAGCCTGAAATGCAAACTGAGCAAGAAGGAGGAAAATAGAATGAAAAAGAACTGATGCAACTGAAACAGCTGAAGAGACAGTTTGAGGTGAGTCAGGTTTGCCGGGAGAGAGAAGGAAATGAGAATTATGAAGAGGGAAAAGGGGATGAAAGCAGAAAAGGAGATGAGGGTCAAAGATGTCAATATGGTCAATGAGGCTAATGGCCGTAAATGATGTTCCCTCTTTTATCTCTCTCTGTCTCCACAGGTTTTCCATGGGAACAGGAAGCCAGACTTCAAGCCAGACATGGCAGGCAAATCCCTGAACAACACACAAACACACACAGACATTTGATCATGTAACAAACAACTGGAAACAGCAGTTTGTGCCTTAGGGGTCCAGGTTCCACCCGAAAACACACACACGTTACAACTATTTTTTACTGCAGCAGAAGGACAACTGTAATTCAGATCAGTGTGTGTGTGTGTGCAGGTGACTTAAGCAGGTGTTTTTAGGGCATGAAATGGACATGGGCAGGGCGGACAGCTGGCATAAAATGGGCACTGCTAGGGTCTCACCCCTGGATTACAGTTTGGCAGATTAGAGCTAAGCACCAGTCACCTCAAGCTCACCAGCCTTATAAAACACACGCCGAGAGCTAGCAGGGCACACACACACACACTCACACACGCAGCAGCACAGCTGTAGAACACAATTAAATTAGTGCAGCTGGCAGACGGTGTGCAATCCTAGCTTAACACCATACACACACACTAAATCACAGGCAAAAAAAAAAGGTGCAAACACCCACACACACACACAGACACACACACCCTCACACAGGACTGCAGGACAGACGCTGCCCCCACCCTTCCTCCCATCGTCCTCTCAAAGCCAGCTGGAGAGGAGATGAGATTTGGGGCTGATTGGTTTTGTCTTTTTTTACCATTGCACCCTCTGTGCAACACTCCATCCGCCACTTTCGCCATTTCTTGCTGCAGCTTCATGCCCCGGTGAACCGCTGTCATAAAAGTCCTTCCATTCCAAGAACGCCGGACAATTAACTTGCAATGCTTTAATTACCTTTCCCAAAATAACATTTACTTTTTAACGCTGTGGATCTTTTTTTCTTATTTTATCCCTGCGGGTGCAGAATGGAGCAGTAAAATGACTTCCTGACTAGTTGTTGGGTTTATTTTGTGAATTTTGGGAACTATGTCAATCAAACTTAGCAGAACCCCTCAACTGCAGAGCTTACATCCAGGAGGTAATAGCGGCAAACGCTGTACTCCTGCTGGGATTACGCCTTAAAAAAATCTTCTGCTACTCTCTGGGTGTGTTGAATTTTTTTCATCTCATTAAGATTTTATCATTCACCACAAAGAATTGAAACTTTTTCTCCCCACTTTTTAAACTTCATGACTGAGGAAAGTGTGGAGAGAGAAGGCACCAGAGGAGCTTTAAACAAGACACAACTGCGATTCACCCAGCAGCTCTTACAGTCTGAGGGAAACAGGCGGATGCAGATAATGGACTGAAAGGGGTTGAAAGAGGAAAAGAGGGACCTTGAGATGGAAAGAGGCTGGGCAAGATGAACATCTAGAGAACAGCAAAAGAGGAGTGAAAAAAACAGAAAGAGAGAACTGAGCTGATAACAGAGGACCAAGCAGAGAAGGATTATAGAAAGGAATAAAATAGGTTTGGCTTTTTTTTTTTTTTTTGCTCTAGGATGGCTAGAGACATGATGGAACACGCTTCATGCCAGAACTCCTCCCTTCTACTGCTCCTCCTCCCTCTCCTCCTCCTCTCTTCTTCCCACCCTCTCTCCGCTGCTCTCAACTAGTCTGCCAGCTTTCCTTGGCTACGTCGCTCCAGTGCAAGGAGGAAGACAGAGAAGAGAAAGCAGAGCACTGGAGCCGAGGCTCAGCATTCACACAGATGGCAGAGAAAACGAGAAGGACCTGCTGCATCCGTCCACAGCGTGCGCTTGATTTCACTAAAGATGGACACTGCAGTTAAAAGAGGGCGGGAAAAGAGAAAGGTGCATGAAAAGAGAGTGGAAGCCGGAGAAGGGAAAGTTAGAAAGCAAAGAAGGACGGAATAAACAAAGGTTAAAAGGTGGGAAAACACGAGACTGATCGAAGAGGAGGAGAGGGCACCTCTCACTGACAGCAGAGGACTTTCAGAGCAGTCAGGTTACAGCTGTGTGTAATCCAACTGTGACTCTCGTGTGTGTGTGTGTGAGTGTGTGTATATGTGTGTCTGCGTCGAGAGATTTCTGTGTGTGAGACGAGCACATGAAGCTGTGAAGGAAAGAGTGAAACCAGACGGGGAAGAAGCGTAGGAGCATCGCTGAGTACACAGCTTGACTGTGTGACAAATTGAATTTGACACATTGTCTTTGGTCAGTGTGTGTGTGTGTGTGTGTGTGTGTGTGTGTGTGTGTGTGTGCGAGTGCGCCCGTGTGTGTTAAAAAGTCTGATATAGTGGGTGATCTCGTGTTACTCAGGGTCTCTCCAAATCACGCTGCCCAGGCCCTGGTGGTCATTGCATTGAGGCAGCAGCGGCGGAGGAGGAAGTGGTAGTGGTGGACTAGGGACAGTGGCAGGCCTAGGGGTGGGGACATGGCCATGGGGGGGCCGCATCCCGTCCTCCACCCTGCACCGGGACAGGCGGTGGGGTTGGGGGTCCTGGAGCGGGGGTTCTTCAAGGGGAGCTACCAGACTCCCCGAACTCAGGCCCTGGCTGGGCGGAGGGACGGTTGGGATGCCAGGAGGTGGAGGTAGTACCGTGGGAGGCGGCGGGGCGGAGAAAGGAGGAAGGTTGAGATGTTCCCGCAGAGCCTGGGTTCTCCTCGGCTCGCTAGCTCTCGTCTTCCTCACCTCGCTCTTCTTCTCAGTCTCGCTGCGGGGGGGCGTCGGCTTCAACTACCTGGAGCCACCTGGGTGGGAGGAGTCAAGGCGAGTGAAGCTAGTGCCCAGCTATGTGGGCGCACACAGGCTGTCACCACCTGACGCCTCACAGCAGAAGACGTGTGCCTGCCCGCGCTGCGTCGGTGACCCCGGTGTTTCTGATTGGTTCGATGAGAACTACGACCCAGATATCTCTCCGGTTTGGACCAGAGACAACGTCCAGCTGCCCTCTGATGTCTACTACTGGTGGGTGGTAAGTAACAACATCTTTAACTTTATATGCCAAAGTTATGACACTATCAGTGTTTGTTAAGTCTGGTGACAAGCATTTAAATATTAACAGTATAGATGTGTCACATGCAGAGGACTCCAAATTTTGGTAATAATTTGGAGGTTCAAGCTTAAACTCAGAATTTACGTCTTATTTTTGGTTGAAAGAAAGTTTAAAGCCCTTTTCCACTTTTTTTCCAGGAGTTAGATGAGAGACTTGATACCACCCTCGTGTTTGTACAGTAAATATGAAGCTTTAGCCTGCAGCAGCTTGGCTTAACCCAGCATAAACACTTAAACATTGACTAACACTTAACTTTTTTGTACAGAATAAACACATAAGATACAATATTTTAGTTAGTTTAAGCAAAAATTTAACTTAAGACAGAGTCAGGCAGGTTCCTCCTACTCCTGTTTCCTGTCCATATGCTCGATGCATGTGACAGCAGGGAGGGGACAGTCAGTTACATGTGAGATACAAATAAAGTAGGAATCCATCATAAGGGGAGTAATACATCATAATCACAGATCTCTCCTCATCTTCATCCTCATCCTTGCTTGTCATTAAGCCAAGCAATCCCCTCTTACAAGTAGTACATGCCTCTCCTGTATCCCTGCCAGTCACAAGTCATGGTGAAACATGACATGGTTGGTCACTGGACTTTTCTCAAACCACCACTGAGTAATGTCTGAAAAACTGAGACATTTCTTTACAGTGCCAGAGTGAGCCAGGATGCCCTTCATTAAAAAATCCTTGCATTAACACCTCATCTCAGTGTGTGTGTGTGTGTGTGTGTGTTTGTAAGGCTATGTGGGTATGTTTCTGTATTTATGTTTGTCCACTTAAATTCAAGAGCAAACGTGTTTGTTTTCAATATCACCTCCAGTGTTCCACGGTGTCCTTTAGTAGCTGGTCTGAAGTCCTCTTTGTGAGCTGTAGCCTCAGTACAGCTCTGAAATGGCAGAAAACTGCAAACACAGGCCAACAGCTGCCAAGTCATTAGGTCACACTGCAACAGGGAGGTGATGATCTGGGAGAGAGAAAGAAAGAAAAATAAATGAGAGGAAGAAAAGCCAGAGTTAGGGGGACTGTATAGGGCAGAAGTCAAAGTGATCACATAGAACAAGCAAAGAGAGGGGAAACATGGACGGCTGGAAAATGGGAGTGGTGTGATTACATGAGAAGGGAAGTGAAGGATGAAACTTATTCACAAATAAACCAAAGACAAGGATACAGAGGAGAATGTAAGAGGACTGAAAAAGAGGATTTAGGGAAGGAAGAATATAGAACATGTAGAAGAAAACAATTATATAAACTCAATAACAAAGAAAAATGAATGACCACAAACAGCTTATCTAATTACTAAGAAGCATTTTAACTTGTACACAACACTGCGACAAATTTGGTTGGAAAATTTGGTAAAGATTTTTTTACAGTACTGGAAAAAACATTTTTTTAAGGTGAATCGTCTTTATAGTCTCTTTTTAATAAATGTGTATTAGGAAATCTAAAATGCTGTTACTTCACAGCATGCTGTAACAAAACTAAAAACATTGAACTAATAACCACTGATGCAAACTGTTCAGCCTCATCTGTATTGTCAGGGCACACATGATGTGTTGGGTGGGCTACTTTAAGGTACTTATTGGTTTTAGATGTACCAAGTTAAAATTGATGAGGGAAACTTGACATTTTTTCAGTCAAAACATGAAACCTCTTGTAGACTTCCTTACATAGACCAGCCTCAAGTATGAAAAAAAGTTCAGGAAGTGCAGAATCTTTTGTTGACTGTAGCTTATATCGATCAGGAGTTCAGCAATGAAAATATATCAAAAATTAACTAAAATATGAAAACATTATTTCTGTTTTAAAAAAGAGAAACCTCAAGGCAGCAGAGTTTAGAGAAAGTATTACATGATTATGGCATGACTACAGTGTAGCATTGATGGAATTAGTTCTGTGCAAATGGTCATAATACTAACTATACAATGTGAGCTGTTGTCAAAAGCCAA
>JAPZDV010000023.1:1265974-1306192 GCA_029814665.1 Acanthurus lineatus | reverse complement strand
GTTCTGTGCAAATGGTCATAATACTAAATATACAATGTGAGCTGTTGTAAAAACCAAAAGCCAAAAAGCCACAAGTCCACTTTTAAGGATCAATAAAACCTTTTTAACCCGACTTATTGGACGGCTGCATTGAAATGAAAAGAGCACAGACAGAGGAACAGTCAGAGACCTCAGGAGAAATAATGTACTGGTTTTCTGTGTGTTTCAATCCAATATTTGCGTTTTGAACACAATAATGTAAAGGTAAAGGTGAATTAGTGTTCTCTCTGTTAGGAATCCTGAGACAGAATAAGAGGCTGTTTTCTCATAGCACATCGCTGATGCACCATGACAAGTAGCAGTGCAAGTGCTCCCCAGTCAATTACTTGCTTTTCTCTCTTTTTAAGGAAAGTCTTCAGTCTGAAGTGGTTTTATATTGAGACTCCAAATAACCAAACAAAATGCTGAAATAACCTCTTTGTCTTGTCTTTGTTTTTCTATCTTATTTTTTTTTCAGCATAATTTCACTTGATTCTAATCCTGCATCCAATCGATCGGTGTTAGGAGGAAAGGAAGACAAAAATTATTACTTGTATCCGTGATTGGAGTGTACGCTCTTCAATCTACCTAATGTGTTATTGTGCACCCCTGCCTCAGGAGAGGAAGGACTCAGGCAGTAAATGAGAGAAAACTTTTCAACTCCCTTACTCTTCCGTCTCGTAGATTAATAAGTTAACAAAAGTTTTCTGGTTTGGTTCAGTTTGCTAGGCACTATGATGTCTGTGTAAGATGTCTGTGTGGTGCAATGGCTTTTCAAAAGAGCGATGCATGAATCTTCACTTAGTTAACACTTGGGCTATAATCAGTTTAACAGCTCAAGCCCCAACTAATATTAGTTCAAGTAAAATAAGGTAAGTTGAACTTATTTGAAAGTAGGTGTGAGGGAGATTATACTTCAAGAGTCACGGGACAGCTGAGAGGAAGGAAGTGAGACAGCACTGGGCATGGCTGCCAAAAAAACATCTGCCAAAAATTAGTAGCACCTGAACAGCAGCCGTGCAGTGTGCCAAGCTGGCTCAGGCTTCATGCAGGGAGTCAGACAGAAGATGGCAAAGGATGGAGGGATCAAGGCAAATGGGAAAAAAACAGAGGGAAGAAGAAAGGGAGAAAATTCAGAGCGGTAACATCATGAGAAACATAGTCAGAGAGAGTAACAGAAAGAGATTTAGTGGTCTCTGATCAGCACTGATGAGCTGCGTGGTGAACAGGAGTCCCAGAGAGATGAAGAGATGAAGAAAGTGAGGAGGAGGAGGAGGAGGAAAACAAAGAGGGAGCAAGGGAAATTAAAGAGGAGGAATTAGACACGAGGGCATGGAGACTGCTGGAGAGGATGTGTGAATGAAATTGTAAGTGAATGAGATCTGTGGTGGGAAAAGCGAATTAAGGCCAATGGTGGGTGAAAAGGATATGGTGACAAAAGAGTGCGAAAAAATGAAGATTTCTGTGTGGGAGAGAGCGAGAAAGAGAAAGGATAAGATTGCTATGGTGAGAAACAGACATGTAGTGGCTCTCAGTACCTTCATGCAACTTGTGTGAGTGTGTATACTTGTTTCAGGGAATATTTTTAATGTATTCAGGTGCACTTGTTTGATTAAGATGGGACATTTGCACTTTTTCATGCATGGTTTGACTTGCAGAATATTTTATAATAGAACAGTTTTTTTTGTTTGTTTGTTGCTGCTTATATGTTTCATCATTTTCACAACATCCCAAAAGGAAGCAGTTCAAAACCCCAGTCTAAAAAAAAAAGTTAAATAGCAACATTTAACATTTTAATGATCTGAAAAAGCAGAAATATTTTTTTCTCTATACTGTTACTATATGGCTTCACGATATCTTATGCTTCCAAGAACTGCCTTGTTCACATTTCAGTATGTTTTATTCATGTTCAGCCACTTTGATGGTGTTTAAGGATTTTAAACAAAATATTCAACTATACACTGAGACCACTTCCAACAAAGCTAAAGAGGGAAATCCTCAATAAAAGTTTTCCTGCATAGAAAACAGGGAGCTGCACATTCACACTGTTACTTTTGACTTTGAGTCAGGAACTTCAATGGCACAATCACCAGCAGTATCATCTTCCTCCTTTCTTCACCTTTTCCCTGACTCCATTTACATCTTCTGCTCTAAATTCCACACAAAACTTGCCTTTTTATCAACCCTCTATTTATTCTAGCTAGTTTTGGAGAGGCTTGTTGTCATCTGTGCTGTCACTTTTGTGTTCTTCTCAAATAGAGCTTTATGTGTTGTTGTCATCTCTCTGTTGCATTCGAAGGACAGCGTTAAAAAAAAGGCTTTCCTGCAAAGAAACTTAAAAATATTATATGTTCAGGTGTAATAAAAAGTTTATGTGCAAACAACTGAATGTATAGAAAAACATTTTTGGGAAATTTATAGTGTGCTAGGATTTTCCTACAGTTTTTGTTTTCTCTTTGGACATTTTGCATCCCTTCCTCCGCTGACATCTGTTTTTGACATGTGGATAACAATGTCTCTGCTCCTCTGACCACAGCTCGCCCAGTCTGACTGCATCCTGTCAGTCTGACACAGGGCTGAACCTAAATACACACACACATACACACAGACACACACACAGACTCATACAAAGGTTCAAGCACCTGCTTATTTAGACCTGAATGCTGGCAAGAGCAGACACACACGTTTACATGGCTGCGCAGAAAGTAACTAAATATGAAGTCTGCTGTCACATCAGATTTGTCTGCAAAGGGGAAACTACACATTCTAACCTTACTTTCTTTTCTCTTGTTCTCTCTCTAGATGTTACAGCCCCAGTTTAAACCCCACAGCATCCAGCAGGTGCTGCTGAGGTTGTTCCAGGTATTTTATATTATTAATTCATCTTTCCATTACCCCGGTACTTTCAAATCTGCCAAGTCATCACTTCAAACTCTTGGGCAACAGCTAAAGAGAACAGATTGTCTTTATTAGACATTAGAAGTCTGTCAGTGGCCCAGCTCATTCCTTTTTAATGTGTCAGTATATCTTTCTTTTTTTTTTATCATCCTAAATCTAATTGCAGCGCAGTGCATTCACATAAAACTGTATGTTTAGATATCTTAGTCTGGCTCCCGAGGGGAGAAGAGGGCTCATGAATTTTTCATTCAGGGTCTCATGAAGAATTCACCCCAGAATCGAGAGCCAGATGTATTTATACATGCAGGTTTGAGATGCAGGTTGGATTTTTTTTTACATCTCATGCTGCTCTGGTGCTAGTATCCATTTATAGTTTTCTGTGTAGCCTGATTCAATCATAACCGTCTATTGCAGGTGATTCCGGGAAGGTCGCCGTACGGCTCGTGGGATCCAGGACGCTGCCTGCGCTGCGCCGTTGTGGGGAACTCCGGAAACCTCCGCGGGGCCGGATACGGGGCGATCATTGATGGACACAACTACATAATGAGGTGAGAAAGATGGATGCGATAGATGATTGAGATCAGAGAACTGATGCAGGGCTGCATTAGAAAGAGCAAGAGTGAGGCCAAAATGATAAGTGAAACAGGGAGAGTCGAAGAGAGGAGGAGGAGGAGGAGGAGGAGGAGGAGGGAAGCAGCTGGAGAGAAGAAGGGAGGAGAGAGTTCAAGAAAGATAACCATACCGTCTCACTACATATGTATGATTGTGTGTGTCCAGAAGGGAGAAGTTCTTATTAAAGAAGCAAACAGCAGATGTGTGCTTTAATACCATATTTAATCTTACCATTCAGTCCCGTCCCCTCTTTATCAGAAAGGTCACCTGACTTGTGTGAGGTCACCATAGAGAGCTTTACGTCCTTAGAAGCTAAATCTATAGTGTCTCACATACACACTCACCCAGAGAGGCATATAAATCCTTTTGTTTTGATCTATTTCCCTGGTCGTTTTTGCACAGCAATAATGAATCACAGAGTCTGATTGCTGTCAGTTGGTATGAACAGACAGCTATAAGTGTGTGTGTTTGTATCTGTGTATCTGTGCGTGCTACGGCCACGTGTGAGCATAAAAGCCTCTGCAGCAATGAGTAGCATTTTGTGTCTCTGTATGCAAAAGGCATTAGCTTCCATTTGTGCTGCTCCAATCTGTAGACCTGTGTAGGCAGCCTCATCACCTGTTATGCTTTCTCATTGCTGTGCTTTGATTTTCTTTTTGTTTTTTAAAATCAGCTGCTCTCCCACACCTGCCTGCCTGGCTTCCCTTTTTTCACTCCCCTTATCTGTACAGTCATCTGTTTTACTGACATATGGGTAGGTGCAGTCAGTGGCCATTTTTATTTTCAGTTGCACCTCCCTGTTTACATAAACAGCTCACTCCTCCAGACAGTGAGTCACATCTCCTGTAAATACAGAAAAAGTCTCAAGCGTGCAGACAGAGCTTAACGGTTCACTTACTGTCTGACATGGAACAAATATACTTATAATATCACATAACCACATTTGCTCTGGAAACACCTCGTCATTAGACCTGTGGAAGCAAAGACGTAAACCACAAGTGAACAAACAACAGCTCAAGACAGTGATGTGTGAAAAAGATGAAGATGTCTCCAAAACTCAAAGGGTTCTTCTTTATGAGATGTTGAGATTTTGGTCTGAACCACAATGATTCACCCTTCATGGTCACAGCAGGCTGTCATTGTGTTACACTGTGGGGAGTGAGCTCCATCAGGCCCCCTGAATAACCACGGAGCATTACTTATAGTGAGACTCTGTAACTTTTAAAAGAAGAAATAATACAGTCTACCTAAAAATAAAAAAAATTGAGCTCATGCCAGTTCCAAAAAATGTTAGGAAGCTACGTAAATAATCACAGAATGCTATCATTTTTAACAAACTGTGTTTACTGAAAACAGCTTTTAAAAGGGATCCCAGGCATCTGTAGTCATATCCTTTCTACCATCATGTGTCTCACAAAGTGGTTAACCTTGCCCCATCTTTGCTTGTTAACAGCTGAGCCTTTTAAGGATGCCTCTTTCATTTCCAATCATGATACCTCCACCTGTTACCAATTAACCTGTTAGCCTGTGGAATGCTCCAAGCAGGAGTTTTTTTAACATTTTACTTTTTTCCCAATCTTTGTTGCCTTCCCCAACCTGTTTAAAACAAGTTAAAGGGAAGGTAGCGTGAGGGATATTCAGTCAGAAGCAATCTGCAGCATTACCGCTAATTGCCTCTAAATCGTACACACTCCACATTAACACATTAAACCTGAACTAGAATTCTTCTAATTTTCTTTAATGTTAAACTGCCATATTAAGCTACCAAGCTGTTACCCAAAACATAATGGGAACTGCTGTCAAGTCAGCATGATATGAGATGCTACTAAAAAGGTTTTGGCACCTTTTTGACAGAAGTTGTAGCCTCACATGGTGCAAGCTAACAAAGTGTGACCTGACGACTTACAGTACATCTCTAAAGCTGCTTTTCTCATGTCCGTAGGATAAACCTGGCCCCTACAGTGGGCTACGAAGAAGATGCAGGCAGCCACACCACTCACCACTTCATGTACCCAGAGAGCGCCAAGAACCTGGCGGCAAACGTCAGCTTCGTCCTGGTCCCCTTCAAAACGCTGGATCTGGTCTGGATCACAAGTGCCCTGTCCACCGGCCAAATTCGATTGTAAGAGAAGATTCAGGCTCTCTCTCTCACGCACACACACACATATGCATAAGCATGGATTAAGACATGCGATTGCACACCAATTTAGGAAGATGCACACAACATAGGCAGATTATAACGTTTGGGACTGTCTTTTCAATCAAAGTCACACAAAAAACATAAGTACAGTTTGGGGACATGAATACAATTTATTTTACTCATACACACACACACACACACACACAATAAATTTGTGAGAAGCCAGAGAGTTGCTGAGCTGGAACAATCTGTCAGCTGTCAATCTGTCTGGATTCATAGTTGCAGCAATCACATAAAGTGCTGATTAAATGTGTTTAATCAAATTCTCTCTCTCTCATTGTCAGTACGTACGCTCCAGTGAAGCAGTTCCTGCGTGTGGATAAAGACAAGGTGTGTATTTTTTCAAAAGTTCATTGCAATTACTTTTGGCTCCCCTTCACAGTAATATACGAACACACACACACACCACACACACACACACACTTACACACACACATATGCATACACACATGAACACACTGAGTGACCCCACTATGCTGCAATTATATTATCCCCTCCCCTTTGTTGATGAAGGATTATAGTTAGATTATAAACCTTTCCTTTGTTTTAAATAATCTTCTGCTCGCTCTTTAATCCCTGAAAATAAATAAACTCAAACTAATCCCCGCCATGTGAAGACTTTGTGAATCTCCTCGCCTGGTCAGAGACTCCTGTTTTCACTGTGTCTTTGGAGCTGGCCCAGAAATATAGATTCAAAAGATTAACTCCTCCGTTGTGGAGCCTTATGCAGCCTGAAGGCCTGCATGTTGGGAATGAACGTCACCTGGAGCCAGATGATAAATGTGTAATTACTATTCATTTGGTTTATGGTGCTTTTAATCTTTAATAGCAATCACAACCTTAGGAAGTATTAAAATTTAACTTGGCAAAATCTTTTCTTGTTCGTTTGGACCTTTTGAATATGCAGCAGCTATGATTTGCATTAGGTTATCTTCTCTGTATTACTGTGTAAATCAGCTGAGTGGAAGCTTTAAATCTGAACTCAGAGGAACTTGCATCCAAGTTTTTTGCTTGAAGTCATCACTATGACGTAAATGTGGATTGCACAATGGTGTCTGTGCTTTGATTGGTTTCTCACAGGCCTCGCATTCTGCTACCAGACACAATCTCCTGGGAGTACAGAGGCTGATCTTCTTCTTCTATCTGCTTTCATGACTCAGACTAAATGAATAAATAAAGTCATGCTTCCTCTGCTAATGTTTTCCTCTACTCCCCCTCCACCCTGATGCAACTTCTGTTGTAGTTGTTTATTTATGCTAAGCAATACTACAACTTTGTTAGTGATTTCTATAAAATTATAGACAATTTTGCACGACCCATTTCAGCGAACATGCTTCTGTCCTCCCTTTTATCTCCAAACACACTCTTAATTTAGGGATATTTGGATGCACATTCAGGTGTCTCTTTTTGTTGATAGTTGATAGCTTCTAAGGAAAATGGAAAGCAACCTTGTTGTCTTTGCCACAAACAAAAATGCGACTTGAAAACACTAAGGATTGAAGAGTTGTCTGTTTCCACTTTAAATATTTAGGAAATAGAGATGTTTGGAAAAACAAATCCAAGTTTTGTGTATCTTTCTCTTGAGAGACTGTGGGAGGAATACATGAGTAGAAAATATTTTCCTCTAGAGAAACACAAACCTTCTCCTCTTTTCCATAAAGGAGCTTGACCTTAATTCTGTCTCTGTCCACCAATCAGGTGCAAATCTTCAACCCAGCCTTTTTCAAGTACATCCACGATCACTGGACCAGACATCATGGGCGCTACCCCTCTACTGGCATGCTGGTGCTGTTCTTTGCCCTGCATGTCTGTGATGAGGTCAGCACTCACTGCAAACACTTGCATCATGCTGAAACTACACTTGCATCATATTTGTCCTGAAGAGATACAAATCTGTAATCACACACTTGCTTTCCAGGTGAATGTGTTTGGTTTCGGGGCTGACAGCCGAGGAAACTGGCACCACTACTGGGAGCAGAACCGCTACTCTGGAGAATTCAGGAAGACTGGCGTCCACGATGCTGACTACGAAGCCCAGATCATCCAACGGCTGGCCAAGGCTGGGAAAATCACCGTATTCCCTGGGAAATAATCAGCAAATCACATTGTCTATTTAATGTTCCAACTCTGCTATGGCAACAGACACTGTAGAGGCTGCTTACAATGTGTTAGATATTCTAGCTTTCACCTCTCTGCACCAGTTTGGGTTCCAAGTTAAAGTAGCAAATGCTTACAAAGGGTGAGACTAAATGGTCTACAAGTGGTGTCAGTACTGTTCACATATATGGGAGGTCAGTGGGGGCACTGATCAGAGAACATGGTGTAGACACTTGGGAACCAGAAAGACGGGACATTCATTTTCATACATAGTTCTCACTTAGGACTGACCTTGAGCAGCCAGTGCAAGGATGGCAAGACAAGACTACATATCTCTCCAAGGGCAGCTTCAGAGGAAAACAAACAAGAGCAAAACTTCGGTCACTGCAAATCCTGACTTTGTCTGTGTAACATGAGAGAGAGAGAGAGAGTGAGAGCTGAAGAGGGAAAGATCTCACATGCACTTGTCCCACTCCTGGACTATGGTGTCTAATTCTCATCTATTAACAGAAATAGAGTATGCTGCACAGTTAAAGGCCACTGAAACAGCAGCATCAGCATCTAGGAGAGAGTTGTGCTGCAGCCAAAGTGTGTATAGACTCCGACACTGGGCTCTGTGCGGGCCTGCAGAAAAGACACACATTACAAACAGACTGTGGAGCCATCCAAAACCATTGTGCTGTGCAGTAAGAATATTTGGAGACTGCAGGACTAATTTTCCATGTCTTGCAGAACCCTGTGCCATGGTTTCCTGCAGAAGAATAAATCTTCTCAAATCCTAAATGTGGCAAACCTCACTTGCCACTTTTCACTGTCATAACTCTGCTTTATGTGAGTTCTGCCTCACGAGAAGATTTTACAAGTACCTTCTCCGACTGTGATGGGTTGTGAAACGGTTAGTTGTAAGACTTTAGGTGATTGATGTCAGCTTATGTCATATGACCTTTCTCTAAACACCATGGGTCCTTGCCAGGCTCAGCAAGGCCCTGACACTTTGTAGCTAGCTCAAAGAAACATGATCAGGATATTTGCCTTGTGGCCATTCTGACTCACTGAAAGATCATTGCATTGCTGGCATGAGCTCCAGCTTCCGTAGAGCCGGCTGGCTTGGTTTAAAACACCACAGCAACTGCAGGCCCCGCCACAGGCTTTCTTCACATCCAGACACAGGAAGAGATGTCCCGGGAGAGTGTCGGTTTGACTCTAAGGGACTCTAACGAGGCCAAAAGTCCATCTCCTGGAATTTTGTGTTTGGATGGAGACACGCTGGTTTCTGAGCTGGAGTTTAATCCCCATGTGGTCTGTAAGGGTCTATTTTAGGAGGGGAGAGCTGGAGACACAGAACCTAAAGAACCAGTCTTAAAAAGCCAGCGCAAGATACACATCATTTACTTCTGTGTTTTTGAGGAGGAAAAGAAAATATGAAAGTTCACTGTATGATGATGTGCAGCAAACTCACACTTGTGCACAGACTGTACTGGCTTCCATGCTTTGGATTTGAAAGGACTGAGCCAGAAAAAGGAGCCTCGCGCTGCTTCGTTTTGCTTTCACAGACCCAAAACTCCAACCTGACTCTTAAATCTGTATCCCAGTGGAATTAGAGACTGTCGGTACCATTTCACCCCAGATTAAGGCCCATGTGATGGGTTGAAAGGAAACATTTTCTTTTACCTGTCAGCAGCTTGCCGTCATTAACCACTAGCTCTGCTCCTTTGCCCAGCTAATTCAGATGTAAGCTAAGTCTGGAGGGGGTGGAGCCACCAGACGCCTTAGACTTAACCTCTGTAAACTGCATTTTCTGTTCTGGTTTTCATGATGATGGCATATCCTGCTACAGACTGCAGATTTTATTTGTTATTTTCATATTGTATTAAGCTTTGAGTTAACACTTTGGTTTGATTTATACTTTTGGCTCAGATCAGATTTTCTTTTTTACCCAGGAGGCACCTTAATGGTTTTTATCATAAATACCCATTTACACATTAATAGCCTCCAAACAAATATCAGTCATGGAAGTTCTGCAAGACTGTGTAGAAAAACAGAAACATCCCTGGAAAACAGAGAGGAAGAAAATGAAAGTATTTGTTCGTAGCTGATGCTGTAAATCGATTAGTTGATCTATTAATCAAGAGGCAGCTTATAGCTGAAGAAGAGAATTCAAGGTTCCTGTGCAGGAGAAAAATGGAGAAATAGTGATTGAATAAGTCTTTCAATATGAGATAAATAATTATACTGCCCCTTAACATCTGCCTCTTATGTGCATGCTTGAGTTTGAATGTTTGTTGATTAGTATAATTGACTCAGCATTAGCTCAACAGAAGTCTCAACAGAGTTTTGAAACTCACTTTCCACACCGTACTCTATAGGAACAGGCAACGTTAAGTGAGAGAAGTCAAAAGTAAAGTTGTCGATTACTTCTAACCCACTGAAAAATTGAGATAAATTATTAGTATCTTCCAGAAGTATTTAACATTCATTGCTAAATTAGCAAAATTCTAAGTTAAAGGTACCTTATGACATTTTTTACCACTAGAAATACTATGGAGCTTTGTTTTTATGTGTAGGGAACGAGAAGAAAACTGCTTGCAAGCAAACATAGACATACAAAAATGCAAGATTAATAATGTTTAGGAGGTCTTCATTGCAATTTTTAAGGAAGGCCATGCATTCAACACATTTATTAAAGATCTAAAGGATGCACACATTGTGTTTGGTGAGCAACACTGACTGTAAAAGAGAGACTGCACATTTAGGCATCAGTTAAGTTTGATAAGAAATATCCATAACTGTTATTATTTCTCCTAAACATAACAATTTTGCTAATATGATTCATCAGGACTGTATGAGTTTTGTTTGGTTTGATTAGCTTTGACATACAGCAGCCCAGTAACTCAACCAAACACCCAATCTAATGCTCAGTAATGAGTCTTTTTTGTTTCAATGACTCATAATGTGCAAAAGAGTGAGCTAAAAAAACAAACCTGCCACCTTCTGAATAATAAAAAAGAGTAGAGCCTGAGTAGAAGCTGTGTATGAACTGTGGGCGCAAGCTGCTCCAGCAGATGGTACTTTTAGATGAAATAACACCTGTGTATGTATATGTGAGAACAGAACCTCAAACTGCTGTTAAAAGTTGATAGATTTAACCCAGGACATTATCAAGCTCATTTTCATAAAGTCTCTTATTCTAAACATGTAGTTTGACCTGCTCAGAAAGGTTTGGAGTTCAAAGAACACTCAGCATAAAATGAGGAGGGTTGGGGTGTCTCACTGCCCCCAGCAGGTGATAAGAGGGACTGTGCCTCCTTTGCTGATACCAGTTCTGTTGGTGTATTACTGTATTATCTTTGGATGATATTGTGTAACCACTCATGACTCTCATGTATCACCACTGTACTTTATCTGCTTTCAGTGTTGTTTTCCTACTTTGCACATAACAGATTTTATAGGATGCTTTAGTGTTGAGCTGGGCTCATTTTAAGGGTCAGTGCGGCTGAACTTGGACATATTGTTTGTGTTTTCTTTCTCTCTCTCTCTCAGACACACACACACACATACACACATACATATATGTACATGCACATTCCTGCTTTCGTGCCTTGTCCTGCTGCTGGAGTCTCTCGCCTACAGCTGCTCCATCTGCAACACACACCTGCTACCTTTGCATTTTTTAGTCACACACACACAGATCTTCTGGCAGAGAGCTGTGCCTTCTGAGCTGTAAACACTCACAGACACACACACACACTCCTACATGAAAACAGACACTCTGCCTTCTGCGCTTGGTACAGACGCCTGCTCGTCACTTCTTACTGCTTTGTACACTGACATTGTTTTCTAAAGATCGCTGTAGGCTAGATGGGAGGACTTTTTTGAACATATACTGTAAACTTATGAGGCATTTCTGCTTTACTAGGTAACATTTAGTGAGGAATGGTTGAGAAGATGTCAAACAGAGAGAGTCATCTTTTGGACTAAAGCCCATTAAGTTGCAGTTACCTGTCTCATCTTTCTGAATCAGATTTGAAACAAACTAAAAGATGACAAAGCATCTGAAAGTTTAGACTTATCCTTGTGTACGGCTGATTCAGTGTTTTCTTGGGGTTGTCAGCTACCACAGTCCTGTGTTTTTGATGTTTGTTTTCCTAAGATGCTCCATCTAACTTCAAAATGAATGTGTAAATTGTTTGGGAGATAACGTCAGGACATCTTTGGAAAACACATTCCTATCACATTCTTGCAGCCTGCAGTGGGTAGAGAAGTTTAATAGTCGTCTGTGACCTCAAACAGGCAAGAGCCTGGAAACTGTTATCAGCTTCCTAAATTTCTTACAGTTGTGGACCAGAACATTGTGATCAGATAGAAGGCTGGCACAGGGTGATCCTTCTCTGCCTTCTGCCAACCTAAATTAGAGTTGCAGTACATGACACAGATTTGAGTGTTCCCTCTAGCATTTTTAACCTAAAGTAGGTCTTTTCTGCCACCGCTGACCCAATACACCGGTTCTTTTTCCTCAGGAGTTGATTCTTAAAATAACTGGGAGAAGCAGCAGTTTTCAGGTCAATATCTGAAGAGATAAAGAGCTGCGTCGGCTGAGAACATTTTGGGAAACACGATCTGTTATTATGATGGTCAGATGTCCAGGGAGCAGCATGTTTTCTCAGGTGAAATCTGAATGTGGGGTTCAGTCCTCTGATAACAGTGACAGAAACAAGTCAAGTGAAGCTGACTTTTGTGGTGAGTTTCTGTCAGAACTTAAACTTGACTGATTTCTTCTTAACTTTGTTTTTTTTTTTTTTTTTGAAATTCCAGGCCAGACTCTCCAAAACATCCCTCACTGAAATCATATTTGTGCTACTTTGCTGTTGGTGGGATCGAGGCTCCTCTCTAATCCAGGACTATTTTTACATCATTTTGTCTCACTCATTATGCGCTGAGGCACATTTCAGTAAGCCTCGAACACCCAATTACTGATTGCCTGAAAACGTGTTATCAGGCCCTGTGCAATTGCATAAAGCAGCAGACACAAACAACCAACTTGAATTTTAACTGGATAGAAAAAGAGCCGCATAAACTCATTTTACATTTTTCATTGGGTAATTAAACAAAATTAGAGTTGGAATGAATACAGTCTGAAAATATACCTGTTCAGCTTGGAAATACTGGACACATTTGTGTCACAGACAGAATATCTCAGAAAAGCATCCCTTATATGCATCTACATTACAGTAATACGCCTTTATTTTATGAGTAACATTCAGTTGACACTGCACATACAAAAAATCCTGTGTATAAGATATGGCTACAGCCATCAGACAGTTAGCATAGCTGGGCCCAAACACTAGAAAAAGTGAAAAAGCTAGCCAGCTAGTCCGTCAAAAGGGAGCTACTTCAAGCAAGGACATAGTCTAGCACACAACCCACAGCAAAAGCTAAGCTAACCAACTCCTGGCTGAGGCTTCTTATTTAGCACACAGAGTGATATCAACCGTCTCATGTAGTTCTTAACAGGATAGCTAAACAAACCTTTTACCCAAAATATCCAACGCAGTACTTGCTATTTTTTAGGTTTAATTCATTAAAAATATTAACCAGAATGTTATTAATGAGCTAGAGTTAAAACCAGAAAACATGATTAATATCTGGCTGTCTGGGGAGGGGAAACAATCCAGGCTGTGTTTCTGGCTGCTAAGGAAAAATGGAAATCACAGCTCTTGTGGTTTTTAAAATACTCAAATAGTTTTCTTTCCAGTTGCATCTCTGTTGTTCTGCGATAATGGAGCATAGGTTTCTACTTCTACAGCAGGGACAGAGATTTCACTGGTTCTTAGAGAAAAAGCTGTAAGGAACAAAAACCTAGTGATCAAAAGACTGCCAGTCCAGGCTGTTGGCATTGTGGCATTGCCTGCAACTGATGCTGGTTTGCTGTTGTGTTTGAGGCTGAGGTGAGCCTCAGGCAGCTCTCTCCTCATCAGTTCACTGGTCTGCATTGAAAAGAAATGGCTTTTTAGCAGCCGCTGAGCTGCAGACTGCATATATCAGACTGTCTCTGGATTGAAACTCTAACACTCAAACCTCTGTCAGCCATTGTGCTAGCACTCTGTAATCAAGTATGAAGAATCAAGTAGGATTAAAGGCTGCCTAGTGAATACATCTGCCACAACAGCAAATGTGCATGTGGCTCATATGAAACTGATGCTGCAGGAAAAAGTAGTCCAGGAATTTAGAGTTATTTGTCTCAGTTTAGTTGGCTGAAATCTTTCCATATGGGTGGTTCCCTGCTGTCTGGATCTCTCATCATTCTTCAGTAGGACTACCTTTTGGACGAGGTAGCATAAGTGTATTTACTTCACTGAAACATATGTATGTGATCTGACTCTTTGTATCTTATGCTATTGTACAAATAAAAGCTTCATGAAATATGATGTTAAAGTGTGATGTGTTTGTAAAATAATGGCTTTGATTTACTCTGAGCTACTGTAATAACAGGGTCTAGATTGCAGAGACACGTAGAAAAAAATAAAACTAGCTAGATGGTTGAATGTTGCTGAATACTCAGGCAGTGTATTTAAGTACACATTTTAGATGTTTGTACTTGGAGTATGATCATTTTATGTGACTATATCTCTTCTGCACTACATTAAAATGCGCAAAGTTGCCAAAAATGTTAAAGAATTAGTACCCTGCTAATTCTGCAGCTGTAGGAGCAACATCTGGCTGAACAGCTCTATAAAACAGTGGTATTAAATGTTCTTAATACACAATCATTTTTGTTTCAGTATCCAAAGCTACTGATCTATATCTAACCTTGCAGTGCTATTTATCACGGTTTAACCAAGCCAATATTTTAAGTTTAGGAAAAACTTAAGCATCTGTACCTGCCCTGTTGTTAATCTCCAATACAAATATATCAAACATTTGAAAAGACCAAGCTAGACACGTGGCATTTACTAGTCATATTTATTCTGATTCCATACATGACATTTTCCTGACATGGAAGAGCAACAATGATAGACGACATTTTCAATATTCTGCATTCAATCGATATTAAATGTCAGCAAAATGTGGTTAAACAGATGAAATATTAGACAGGAACATGATCATTTTATACAGTCAGTATTATTATTTAACTAAATTTTAAACTGTCGACTTGTTTCATAGAATGGCTTGTTTATGAAAGGCAGGACTATGATACAGCTAACATGTATAAAACTCAGTCCAACCAATCATATGAGAGAACTCAGGCTTTTACTCACACAGGTAGACAGCACCACTGCTCAGAGATCAGGTTAGAAGCCTTCAGCCAACAACGGACATATTCTGTATACAGCATCTACATCATTTAACAGCTAAGCTGACTTTTCACTTTTCCTTTTGAGGCTGAGCCTCAGTGGTACAGGAAGCCAAAAGTTTAAATTGTTGCATTTTAAAGAAGCCCTGTACAAGTGAGAAAAGACGAAGTGCAAACAAAGAGATGGGGAGATGAAACACAAACACAGAGGCAGGATGAAGGTCATTTGGAGCCAACTTCATGCTCAGAACAGATGTTTAAAGCGTTAATTCGTTTTTGTCACCTCAACTAAACTGTACAGTACTTGTTAGAAGCTGAGGATCAAAAATCTTCCTTTTTCGTTTCCTCTGTACACAAGCATGCAATAATGTAGTGGAAACACTAAAATAATCACCTCTAATCGTCTGCTGTACCATTAGTCTAAACTGTTCAAGTGGATCTTCCTATACGACATAGTAAAGCAATTTGCGCAGAGATGATATAATCTGGGAAAAGTCAGCAATTATTGTCCAAATAAATATACAAGTGGCTCATTTACAGCTGACTGAGTTGCAGTGGTTATCTGTCAACATGACTGGAGGGAGAAACCCAGAGTTTAGTTCGTTTTCTAATCTTTGACCCAAAAGAAGAGGAAAAGGAGGCAGGAAAGTTAGGTGTTTAGTGACTGATATTTCAGAAAAATGCAAAACACTTGTTAGTGTCTCACTTCCACTTTTCTCCCCACCTTTGCAACCTCATTTTCTACTCCTTAACCTCTCCTTTTAGTTCTCTCCAAGTTTAAGTCGTGCAAACTCATTGGCCATCTTTAGCGCCTCCTGCAGACACTGTGTGTTTGTGCCTGTGGCCTGGGCTGACATCTCTTTGCCGCCCCCTTTCCCATCCAGCAGTGGGCACATCTCCTGAACCCACTCGTTGGCCTTCAGACCGCGTTCAACCACCTCCTGGAGAGAGGAGAAGTTAAAAGGTTTAGATCCGTTAAAGGGATGGCCCAGAAAGGCTCCAAGCACAGCGGATGGCTAAACGAATGAGAGCATTACCTTTGGGACTTGACACAGGCAGGTGATCTTGCCGGCGTCTGGGTCTACAGTGAAGAGCATTGCAGCGGTCTGAGGCGACTGTGACTTCAGCAGCTTCAGAGACTCATTCAGTGCCTGAGAGAGATGGAGAAAGATAAAGAGAGAAGAATAAATGTAAGGAATAGAAGGAATAGGAGGAGAAGGAATAGAAGCAGAAGGGGAAGATAGGAAAAAAGTCTCCTAATCAGCACTATTGATGTCTCAAGGTCAGAATTAATGGGCCACAGAGCTGATTCGGTCCCTTGGCAATAACACAATGAGATAAGCTATGAGACTGCCTGAGAAAATGTGCAACACTGCAGAGATAAACTGAATTTTTAATACTGTTTGCACTTTTCATTTATTTTTGTTCTTGATGCAGATTAAGTCTTGGGGTTTGCACTATAGATTTCCTCTCATAAATGTATGCAGATTCTTATTTAAGACTGAAATTTAAATTCAGATAAAACTAAAAAATGAAAATGGGAACAAATAGCTTCATATGAATTCAGATACATCATTAGGGCCAGAGAAATGAGGGTGCCTGAGCCAACAGTCCAGGAACTTGCTGAGAGATTATTATTTTTCTGTTACAAAAAGGCTTTTTGAGGGGTTGGGATGTTAAAAAACTCACATAAAATTGGCCATCCAAAATACAGTGTCAGTTTGAAGAAAGAAACACATTTTGCCTTTAGGATGTTTAAAAAAAGAATAGATGTTTATATTATATTATATTTAAAAGAAAATGTTTCAACTGTTAAATATTTCTATTGGAGTATTTTTTATTCTATATACATATATATGTATATATGTGTATATATATGTGTATACATATGTGTGTGTGTGTGTGTGTGTGTGTGTGTGTGTGTGTGTGTATATTTTTTTTATTTATTTATTATTATTATTTTTTAAAGGTACTTGGCTCTATAGTGCCCTCTAAAGACTTGCTGCATTTTTGAAAACCTTACTATAATCAAAAAATTCCCCAAAACTAGCACAAATGTCAGAATGGGTTTAGTCTGATAGCGCCACCTTCAATATTTTAAGGATGAAGATGAAAAAACAACAACAAAAAACTTTGCAACGCTAAATTGCAAAGGTTTCCTTGAACAGTATGATGTCCATATGGCATCAAATTGCACAGTAATGAAGCTGTTCCACTCAGGAATATGCACAGGATGTGATGGTTCATTTAATGCTGCTTTCAGCTTTAATATCTGCCTATTTCTCCATAATTTATTTTTGGAGGTCATTTGAAAATATGTATCGACTCTTACCTTAGCAGAAGCTCCAGTCTCCATCTCCATGATGAGCAGCGGTCGGTTGGGGTTGCTTGCAATCACCTCACTGGTCTTTTCCAGGACTCTTTTTTGAATGTTAGTCTTGTAGGATCGGTCTAGGTCATCCATTACCTTCTTAAAGCCCTTGAGGATTTCCCTCATCTCATCCTTCCGCCATTGGGAGATCACAGCAATGCCTATTGACTGCAGATAGGACATACATGTTGATGCCACAGCACAGACTTGCTCACCTGTGATTTTTCCTGTAGCACAATAATGCCATTTACCTCCGTCATATCAGCGATCTCTTTCTGAACGTCCTTGTTTGGGGCTGTTTGCTGCTTCACCTTGTCTCCCAGTGCGGTCAAAGACTGGTGCAGGGAATCAGCTTTCCTCTGGGCCTGGTGAATGTGAGACACAGAGGCATGAGACATGAGACAAGGGCAAAGAGCTAAATATGCCAAGAGAGAGAAAGAGAAGCAGAGTGGTGGGAGCAAGAGGAAAGAGGAAAATGCAAAAAGAAAAAGATACAGAGGAGGATCAAACAGGAATTTTTGCCTAAAAATAGTAAAGATTAATTTGTCCTGTGGGTCTGGATGAAAAAAATGCAAAATGCTCCTTTCAGCCTCCGAGTCCAGCACAAGTCAAAAACAAGCTTAATTAAAGTTTCATCATCAGGGTCTTTGTTCTAACTGAGGACACGGATACAACATATAGTCTCCCAATTTTGGACACATTCTCATTTAACAAGCTGAGTTTTTATGTCATTAGTGGCAAATGCTGCAACAAGTAATCATTTATCATCTGACAGAGAGATGCACCATGGGAACATCAATTCAGTCTACTTTCTTCTATATACTGGCTACACTCTTTTCTCTGAGTGTGGGTGGTTGTGCGTATATGAGCATATTGCTAGAAGCTAGTGTGTGTGTGTGTGTGTGTGTGTGTGTGTGTGTGTGTGTGTGTGTGTGTCCTGACCTTCTGGGCCTCTGTTCCTGTCACAGCAACAATGCGGCGGATGCCCTTAGCGATGGCCTCCTCTGAGACGATGACAAACGGCGCGGCGTGACCCGAGTTCTGCAGATGGCTGCAGATAACAGAAACCAACGGCACATTACAAAGAGTGTTACACAACTGTAGGGGGCAGCTGAGAGGGAGAGCAGTGAGGAGGAGAAACAAGACTAGGAGAGAAAAGGTTACAAAACAACTGCAGTATGAACAAGGAAATCTTTGAAGTGGCTACATATTAAAAAAAAAAAAAGGGAAAACGTCAAAAGTGAAAAACTTTAAAACCTGAAGTGGTATAAAATGCTAAGAACATGCGAAAAAAGGAGCTTCATGTAAATGTCTCCTCGGGAGTGAACTCCAAGACTTAGGCACATAAAAAAATAATAGCTTGTAAATCATTTTGCCACAGACAGTAATCAAATTAAATGAAAGTCTTGCTATAATCTATGGAAGAGTGGGGACGGTCTTGGCATTCAGGTGAATTTTACAGCCAGGAGCAGACACTGTTAAATTCACTGAAGCAAGTCTAATCGCTGGATTGAGCTCTACAAAATGTTCAAGGCTCTCTCTGTACGGGGACACGGCCATCTCACTGTGAACTCCCACAAATCCAATTAAAGAGTTCCACTCTAAACACCACCACTGGGCAGCTCTGACACTCTCGAAAACTGGGGACGTTATGCATATGCAGACATTTGTTTAGAAACAACTCCATCTTTATGTCCATGTGAGTTCTGCTGCACATTTGACTTGAGCAGGAGAATACAAAGTAATGATCAACACCATTAAAAAGTAGCTTTTCCACACAACACTGAATTTTAACTGCAGTCAATACCAAGTGCTCACTGCTTCTCTGCTACGCTAGTTAGATTAGGTGAGCAAAGTTTAGCTGTGTTATATTCTCCAATGTGATAGACTTGAACTGGCACTTCATTTATTTATGTTGAAAATACAATGCAGGTTTTTTTTTTAACCACAGATAACAGCATGGTATAATATCCACCATATACACAGCAATGATGCTCTCTTTTTCTAAAACAAAGTTTAATATACGAATCCACACAGTTGACAAATGGGATTCAAAATGATCCTTTATTGAACCAGCAGTACTTAAAAGTACTAAAAAACAAGTTGTAAAGAACATCTTCACATGCTGTTTTTTTAGTAGTATTTTAGTGAATTTAAGTGAGCTGAGATGTTGATTCTATGTTCATCATGTCCAGCAGAAACACATAAGAAATTAAATAGAGCATAATACTCACGTTCCACCACAAAACTCAATTGAGGTGAGAGAACCGGCAGTGCTCTCAGAGTCTTTCAGCAGCTCCTCAACAGGGATACCGATAGACACAACTCGGACAGGGTCAGGGTATGTCTCATCAAACACAGCGCGCAGACCTTGAATGGCCTTGGCTTGTGCTAGTGGGGCTTCCATGGCATATACCATCTGGAGAGAGCAAAGTATGGCAGAGAAAGCCATGTCAGGAAGTCATGTATGTTCGATGAGTTTAAACCGCTGAGCTTCATACACATCATTCAGAGTAAAAGCCAGTCAAAAGATTTCTACCACCTGGTATATGATTATTCCATAGGTATTGTCCCACTGACCTTTGCCTCTTTTATCAAGGCGCAAGCAATCTCCTCGGTCCTCCGGACCTCTCCTGTGCTCAGGGCACCTTTAGCAGTAAAGTCAAAGCGCAAGCGGTCGGGTGCGACGAGGGACCCCCTCTGATCTGCGTGCCCCAAAACCCCTCGCAGGGCAAAGTTTAAGATGTGTGTGGCTGTGTGGTTGCTCATGATTGGCCTACGACGAGCCTGAAAAGAGGAAACAAATGAACGTTTGCCAGATGTATAAGTTAAAGCTTCATCCAGAGGCAATAACAACCAGATACATTTGACTCATTTCAGAAACATATTCTAAAGTGTGCCACAAACTCACTGTCATGCTCTCACTCTGACTGAACACAAAAAATATCACCAATGACGTATTCTGTGCTCACCTCATCTACACGCAAGGTAACTTGGTCTCCAACCCTCAGCGTGCCATAGACTGTCCCCACATGGAGAACGTAACCTCCTCGGACCTGCGTGTTCTTCACTGTGAACTCCATCCGCTGCAAAGAAAGAAAGGAGAAGGAGAGAGTTTAAAATCAGCAGAAAACATCATGAAAGTTCTGTTTACAGTTAGAAAGCTGGCAGATACATTGTGTTTTGTCGGAGCATTCAGATATTACATTTTTATATTTAAAATTCATGCTTCAAAGTTTTGGATTTGCTTTGAGAAATGTGTCGCCACAGTAGAAAACATTAAGACTTATCTAAGCAGAAGGGGGTCCTTTAGCAGCTTTCAAATCCTCAGTAAAACGACAATTATTAGAAAATACGAAGACTAACAAAAGACTGACATTTGAAAGGATTTTTTTGGACAGATGGTCTTCTGCAAGCCTGATATGAATGTTGCTTTCATGTCATTCAGCTTCTCACTCAGGAGAAAACAATTTTTCGTCTTTCATCTATTTTCCTGTCAAAATTAGGATTTTTTTATTTGGCAGCCTGTGTCACCTAGCAGAGGGTCTTCATGCCTCCGGCATTTTTTCCACCAGCTATCAGACCCACCAGTCCTGTTTAAACAGATGCCATTACTCTCCACTTTAAAGTCAACAAAATTGATTTCATTTAAATTTTGGCAACGAGCTGTTTGTTTGTTTTCTTACCTACAATGTGACCGCAGTTCCACAATTCCACAAATCCTCAGACATTGTGAAGTGGAGCGTATTAGAAAAATATCACTGAAAAGCACATTCACCTGTTTTCCATCACAATTTAATTTATTTTTTGTTGGGCTTACATCTCCCGTGCTGTCATCCTCTCGGAGCATGTATCCCTCATCAAACGTCTGCCCGCCCTGCTCGGCGTAGAAGGATGTCTGGTCCAGCACCACACCACACTCCTGACCCGTGGTCACCTCATCGCAGAAGGCGCGGTCACGGCGCAGGGCCAGCACCGTGGCTGAGGCCTGCTCAAACTCTAGACATGCAAACAGGAGGACAGTTAGCACATAAATGTCCTGAAAACACAGCAGACAAAAGCTGAACTTAAGTGCTGTTTGTCAGAATGTAAACCACTGACCATAATTGCCGTTTTTGTCCGAGGTGTATTTGTATTTGGGAGTGTCATCTGTGGCAGGTACATTTTTGTTTCTCAGCTCCTCAATGGCGTAGATGTCCAACATGATGTGGTCCTCGTCTCCTGCGCCCTTACCTTGGGACTTTAACTACACACACACACAAAAACTTCAGTTATTCAGTTGCAGGGACAAAATCTACAGCATCCACCTCAACATTTAAATACCTAATCATGTGAGTGGTGACAAATTTTTAATAAAGAATTTAATGAGACATTAATTTATAAAGTAACATAACTGTGGAAATATTGATAACCAAGGCAAAGAATAGTTTTATGCCTACACTCCACCGTATCTTCAGTTGCTGTTGCTAGATAACACTTCAAATATGCCACTTCAAATCTCACTTACAAGGCCTTTTTTTAATTAATATGTGGTTTTAAAAGTGGATGGAAGACAAAAATAATTTATTCTTCATAGATCACAAAAAATGTGCATTCCGTTCTTTCTTGGTCTCTCTCACTTGTTGAATGGTACTACATGCACCACCTTGTCTTTAATGCCATTTTTCTTTCTGCATAATCACTAAAAGAGTTAAACTGCATGTAACAAGACCTGTAAAATTCATCTACCTCTTTCTTAGGCCACACACTTATTAATCATACATTGAATCTTTGAGTGTGTCAAATTAACTGAGTGTGCATGTCATGATGAGGAGCAAATACAAAAGCATAGAGCATCAAACTGTCCCATCTGGAAGGGAGCAGAACTTTAAAGTCTTTATGTGTATATGCAAACAAGCATGCTGTGAGTTCACTGTGATACGTTGGACAGCAGTGTGGCAGCAAAGAAATCGATCATCTAGCTAACTTAAGCCACAAGGGATAAGCATGAGGCTGTAAAGTTAATGAGGGTTTATTTAAACAGCAGGTGCATGGCTGCTGATTTTGACTAACAGTGCAATACTAGAGAATGCTGACATGAGGGAAAATTATGTACCCACGGGAGCAGACGGACACAAAACATTGTTCAGTGGAGTTTCTCATATAGAGCAGTCAAGGCCAAACTCAGACAATCAGTAATTATCGTAAGGTTTCCTTTGTTTTCCTCTCCCCCTCCTTCCATTTCCTCACCTGGGCTGCCTTCTTCTCCTCTTCAAAGCCAGCCATGTCCACGGTCATGCCCAGCTCCTCTGCGATGAGGGAGGTCAGGTCCAGAGGGAAGCCATATGTGTCGTACAACAGCCATGCTGTGTCACCTGAAAGCACAGAGAGAGAAAAAAGCTGCTTGAAATGCAGGAGAAGTGTCTGCCTGAAGCAACAATCAGAATGAGCTTTATTATGTACATATACATGAAATTGGACTCTGCTTCCAGTTTACAGGAAGAAAGAAAAAGACATTTATACATACAAAATAAAAACAACAATGCTTATCCAAGGTAAACTAAAAGTGAACCTGTTTTTTTATATACAAGTTGGTGAAAAATACAGGTGAATATATCTATAAAAGTAACAATTACACACATATGTACATTTTAAAAAATTAACTGAAAGTAAATTTAAAAAAAAATCATCTTCATCATATGAGTGGCCCACAGCCCCACCCCTCCACAACTCCTCAAGTTAAACAGTGAACAAGGTAATCCTTCAAAATGACACAGTCATTAATCAATCGGCAAGGAGTCAAATGTTAAAAGAACAAAGTCACAAGTGTTTGTCAGTATGGTTTCTCCAGCACTTTAAAGGCAAGGATACTGAGTGTGAAGAGAAAAAGAGACGGACATGGTGAGCAAAGATGTAAGAAGAGGAAGGGTTCAAAAGTATTATATAGCAGAAGGGACATAAAAGAGTGCACTGCATTTGTGAAAATGATATCCATGTCACAAAAGATTTTTTTGAGATGAAGACTTAAAATAAACTTAAGCTCTGTCCAAAATAATAATCAGTGTAGGAAACATAATGTGCTCAAGCAAGTGACAGCCCTTCTCTTTAAGTGTGTCTCACCTGGGATGGTCTTAGAGTCTTTTAGACTCATGATCTTCCTGTCGAGGATGCGGCGTCCTCTGCTGAGGGTTTTGAGGAACTGCACTTCCTCCTCATTTATAATGTCCTTTACTATTTCTGGGTCTTTATTCAACTCTGGGAATGCATAACCCTGGGGATTGAAGGTACAAGAAGAAAGGGATGGGACCGAGACAGGCCAGAGAGAGAGAGAGAAGCAGAGAGATGGGATGGGAAAATAAGAGAAAAGAGAGTAAAGGATAGGAGAGTAAGGGTAAAAGGTTAATAACAGATTTTACCACCTAAAGCACTAATAATGAATCCACTGTGCAAAGTTACTATGTTAAACAGTAATAGATGTTGACTTTTTACAGTGAACAAAGAAGAAAACAGGGTATCTCTACACTTCAGATCAAATTTAAAGCTTTTTAAGATCATTATCAAAATCTCACCAGAGAATCGACCACAACATCTACCAGAGAGGCAAAAAAGCCTCTCTGAGCTCCCAGCTTCTCGTGGGAGTAACGGACAGCACGACGCAGGATCCTCCTCAACACGTAGCTAAACGTGATGGAACATTACAACGTGGTGTTAAATAAACTGTCAGACACTGCAGTCACAGTCACCCTGTCTGAAATCTCATGTAGTTTTGCACAATGAACTGACTTTGGATTGTTTGTCTATATGGAAACACCAAACTACCAAGGTACAAAAACAAAAAAGAAAGTATATAAAGGACAAGCACTCGAAGTTGTCAAGCATGCACTTCATTTTGAAATGTATCAAACTACAAACAAACAAGTCACAGGATGTTGTGCTTCATATGCTGTAGTTTTATATATATTAGCTTTTCTAATTATTTTCTCTTTTTTTAAGGCCCTGACATGCTCAAGTCTTACCCTCTTCCTGTGTTGTCAGGCCGACCGCCGTCTGACAGGGCGATGGTAATGGTGCGGGCGTGGTCAGCCAGCACACGGTAGGCCATGTCAATTCCATCAACATCCTCTGCACCTACTTTACCAGTGTAAGGACGAACCCCTGTACCCTGAAATAAAATATAAACTCCATATTAGATCTGTGGTTTTCATCCTCTTTTTTGATGTTCACAAAGGGCAGGCCCTTTCATTCAGTTATACAAATCGGGAGCATTTCAGTACCTTTTGAATGGCTTCAAAGTATGGGAGGAAGAGGTCAGTGTCATAGTTGGACATCTTGTTCTGTAGAACAGACACCAGGCGCTCCAGACCCATCCCAGTGTCAATGCTTTTCTTAGGCAGCGGCTTCAGCTCAGTCTCAGACTCTCTAAAAGGGCAAGATGAAAAACAAATAAGACAAAGACAGATTTACTGATCAGTAAATGAGTGTATGAGCTTTTGAAGAGGCAGTCTTGTAGTGAGAGAGCACACAGGGTTTTTTTCGCTATGTGTGTTTGAATTCTACAAAGCAGCTTACTGTTCAGCCGAGGAAACTGATACATTTAATAGTTTTCCTTTCTAGAATTGAAGCGATTTTTCAGTTTACAAAGCTTAAGACAACATTTAATATTCTTTATCTTTTAATCACAACACTAATTCTGCTCTGGGTCTTTCGCAGTGCGAACAAACACATTTGAAACTCTTCTGAAGGTTTGAGCAGCCAAGTAATCAGTTTTTGGGTTCTACTGTATCTAACTAATGATTATGTGATTTGGTTTGTTTGTTTTTATTGACTTTTTGCCTCAAAAAATGACCAAGAGGTGTTATTGATGGTACAAATAATCGCAATGTTAATCCCCCAAGACATCACAACAAATGGTGTTATGTTTGAACCAACTTAATAACATGCGCTTGTCAATGAATAATTGAATTACAGTGCATTTCTAAAAAAAAATAAAAAATAAAAAAAAAAAATCAAACATCAATTCATCAGAGCAGACAGACTGAAAATATACATTCCCTTTTAAATACTTTCAACATAATCTGATCTGTGACAGTGTGTATGAGTCTGTTACCTGTTGAACTGGATGAACACCAGATTCCAGATTTCCAGGACATTTGGATCATCCATGTTGACCAGGTGAGAGGCGTCCCTTCCTCCGATGCGGTCGAAGTGGATCTCACTGCAGGGACCACAGGGACCGGTGTCTCCCATCTCCCAGAAGTTATCCTTCATGCTGCCTGGTAGGATGCGAGCCTCCTCCATCCTGAGAGAAACACATACATACAGAGAGATGTAATAAAATCAAATCTGTTCAGATATTAATGAAGTTGTGTAACAATTAGGAAAGTGTGAAAGCTAACCCCCATGAGCAAATATAAAGTCATTTTTCTGTGCTTAAATAATTTTACTCATACATGATATGAATACATTCCCATTGATATTTCATGACTGTCATATTACTGTCTAATTAATTATTGTGTTTCAGTGTGTTTATGTGTGAGCAGACATACACAGTTGTAAGAAGTGAAGAGCAAAAACAACCCAAAAGCAGAGCCAACAGAATGGAGATTAAGACTGTGTTTTAAAAAAATGAAAAGAGGGAAGGATCACAGAAAGTCAAGCAAACTAAAACTATTAATAAATAAATAGCAGATAACTGTTATAACAAGGTGAAAAAAATATTTCACGCATTGAGCTGAAACAGAAGAGGGAAAATGAGAGAGAGAGGGAGTGGAAGGAGGGAGAGAAAGTCTTGTAGGCTGTTGTTGTAGGCTGTACGGTGGCTCAGTGGGACTGAAGGGAGGAAAAGAAGCAGTTCCTCAGGGAATGATCACACAACATCAAGCAGTTGCTTTAAATAAGTGTGGGATGACAGTGGCTGTTTTGCAGCATTCATGTGCAGATCAAAAAGACAATAAAAAGATCTGTAAAAAGGTTTTTTGGTGTTTTGTGGAGGAGGTACCCGGGAACCCTCAGCAGATGACGTAGGGGTTGCAGTTGCTCACAGAATCCCTAAAGTAAATTCAATGCACTTGTTCACAAATGCATCTCATTTCTAAATTAGGCTCACCCTAGGTCGATCCAGATCTGTTTGCACTCCAGGTCAGGCTCCAGGCCTGCATCTTCATTACCCCCAAAGTAGGTGACATACAGACGGTCAATGGGAATACCAAACTCCTCGACGAGGAGCTCCAAAGCCATCTTACAGGCCAGTTGCTGCAGAAGAAAAAAGGAGGATGAAATTAGAGACAGAAAGACAGGACAGAAGTTTAATAAAAAGTAACTTTGGAGTACTAAAGGAAGCTCATTCATCTGGGTTAAAGAAGTGCAGGCCTAAGTGTTATAAAGAGAAAGAATTGTTAAGGATTCTAAATCCATTCATTAATTAAATACTAAGTGCGATAGACGCTAGTTTCTACTTGGTTTCTTCTCACTAAATCAAACAGGTTCACAGCACTGAAAGACAACCACACTCAAACAGCAAACATGTGTGGCAGCTAATTTTGATGCCATTGTGGGAACAACATGAATATATGTAATTTATATCAATATACAATACCATAATCTGATTTTTAAATTGGTTGTCTGTCTCAGGCATCTGACTCAAAAATCCAGTAAAAGCAAGGTTATAATTAAGTGACCAAGGATTATGGCTAAATACCTTAAAGTAGTCCCCAAAGGACCAGGACCCCAGCATCTCAAAGAAGGTGTGGTGGTAGACATCTTTACCCACATCGTCCAGATCATTGTGTTTACCTCCTGCACGGATACACTTTTGAGTGTTGGCAGCACGACGCAGCCTAGCCATAGGGTGGGACGGATCGATGGTGTTGAGGAAGATTGGCTTGAACTAGAAGGAGTACAAGAAGCAAATTTGCATAATGGGTTCTATAAAGGTTTGCTATTAAGACATATAGGAATTAAGCAAATGTTGCACATCAATAGGTGTGTAAAAAGGTGTCAGCCTGAAGGAGCTAATCACAGCTGATTTAGAAAGACATGAAGAGGTGTGGACAGCATACCTGGTTCATGCCAGCGTTGGCGAAAAGCAGCGTTGGGTCATCCAGTGGGATGGTGGATGAAGAGTGGACGTACTTGTGCTCATTCCGACGGAAGAAGTCAATGAACTTCTCGCGGATTTGGGCTGCACTCAAAGAGGAGTCCATCCTGAATCAGCTCTCTGAGCAAAAATACACAAAGAAGAAAATTAAAACTATAACTATCAAGCATGTTTTAAATTCTTTAAGTTAACCACCATTTTTGCTTAAGCTCCATATCCAAATAAATTGCTCTGGGTACCTGACTGTGTTCCATAATGAGAACATAAAGATCGCTATGCAAATTACTAGCACAGCTAACGGTATGGTGACAAAAAACAGAACTAGTCTGAACATGTGGAAACCAAGCTTTCTGCAGTTGTCTAGTAGGAATAAAAACATTAATCATTTGGCATGTTCAAAAAACTGTTCTTTAAATTGACTAAAGAATTAGAGTTGAAATTGCTAAAAGTCCCCTGACTCGTGCATTAACTGCTCCTTTTCTATGTTTCTTGTGTGTGTTTATGTCTACAAAAGCACAAATCATGCATACAGCAGTCATCTCAAGTGTGGGCTCTAACTGCACTTCTGCCTAAATTTAAGTCTGAATGTAATGAAGCGTTGGCTCAGATTGAACAGACTGCAGCCAGCACTAACTCTGCAGTTATGGGTTGCCTGCAGGGCACACATTAAAAGGCTTAAAGACTCTGTAGTAAAGTTAAACAAGTAACGCCCAACAACAGCTGATATTGTTGTTCTGATCATGTCTGAGTAAGGGTCTTAAAAGATGAAGTCAGACATTTGAAGCTTTGTTCAAAAACCTCAGTAAGGGCTTCTTAAGTCATAAAAATTACATTTGGTACAGCCCAGGTGCCAGTTTCAACCAGTTAAACTTGCTTAACTGTTCCAGCAAGTTAGCAAATGGTCACTACCTAAAACATTTTCTGTGATGATGTGTGTGATGATGCTTATGATGTATGTGTTTTACAACTATTATCCATTATCTGTACCCCCTATCTAAATAGGGGGTAAAGTAAAGACATTCTCCAAAACCCAAGGTGACTCTTTAATAATTGTTGTCTATATAACTGAAAGTTCAAAGATATTCAAATTACAAAGATATAAAACAGTAAAAAAGGACTCAAGTGACTCGAGGGGAGAAGCAAATATTTGGCATTCTTGCTTTAAAAAATGACTTAAATAAAAAGCAACTGTCAAAATTATGGGCATTATTAATTTATTGATTATTAATTCATGTTGATTCCAAACGCCCAATCCAATAGCTCTAGTAACATATATTTAATTCAGCTGGTAAGTCGTGTGTTCTAACAAGTTGCGTTGGCAAAGATGTTCTACCCATTTTTCTGCAAAATTCGGCCGCTGGCTTTTCATATAAACTTACAGCAACTCAGGAATCCTGTGAGACAGGTTATGGTCTTTATGCCTCAGGGTGCTGCTTCTAAAGTGGGAACCCACTCTGTCGAAGCAGCTTTGGATCTCAATGTTCTAACAAAACACTGTCACACTAGGGTGTGCAATCACTGAATCACTCATTGCATGAAATATTGGCCTGCATATATAAACTTCGCTGTCTAAACTTTATTTTATGACATTTCAAGGTGGGCTAAACCCTTCTGAACCCTGCTTACTGTTTTAAATATAGGTTAGGGAAAGTGACAGCCAGATCATCTGGAAAACAAAGATTTGTATTTGAATTCAGTTAATTGAATTTAAAATATTTTTGAATCAAACAGTACCATAACCACAGTATCACAAAGAATAACATACAGTCTATAATTAAAAGGAAGCACAGTTGATTTCCCATCAGTGGACTTATTTGTAAACTAAGTGGCAATGGAAATCACACAACTGATGACTTCAAGTCTCTGGGGTCAGAAAGCAGACGGTAAACAGCAGCCTTCCCTATCCTGACTACAAAATCCCCATGCAGGCAACCAGAGAAAGTAGAGACAATGAAGTGATGAGGTGGAAATTTAACCCTGTGAAAAACACTGTGTTTAAAAACAGTGATAAAAATAATGCTTATTGTAAAGAAGGTAAGTCTTCACAAAGGACATCAGACAGTAAGCAGGAACTGACTAAAAGGTGTAACAAAAGGGGAAACATGCACTTTTAAGGATACAAATATGTATATAAATACGGATCAGCAAAAATTGTTGGGTCTCAAATGTTACCAGCAATCACTGTAGTTACAAAGAGATTGGGTGAGTGGTAGACGTTGAAATATATGTCCAGCTTTGCAAATTGCGGGTTAGTGAATGAGGCGGGGATGTTTTTGTCAATGTCCACAAATACAGACTATAGTGAGCCATGATTATTAACAGTCCCACGAAAGGTTTGATATTCTTTTGTTATGCTAAACAAAACCAGTTTCTCTGGCTGGTTACACCCCGTCATGTGCTGCAAACACCGCACATGCAGGCACACAATTAATAATAATAGCCATGCTAGACAATTAAAGTCCTCTCAAACCGCTTCTTAAGACGCCGGCATGCTGCATTATTTGATCGTCACCTGTTTGTAAACTGCCCTGTCAGGCAGAGGCATTAGCTTGACAAGCTCACGTTAGCTAGACAGGCTAAGTTACCGCTACGTGTTAACGTTAGATAATTCATCAGACAATTCTGACCAAACACTATTTAATTAATGGCACAATAATATTTGTTCTAACAGCCCCTGGATAAATGTAAATACTTACACAGGTCACTGCTCCCGAGGAAATAATCAGCTACTGCTCCCAAATACACTGATTTTGCCCACGCTGTCGATCAGAAAGACGAGAAAGTCAGCAAGAAGCTAGCGTACACGCCGACGGCAGCCGCTTATTGGTCCGATAGCACCGGTACGTCCACAAATTTCAGCAACCATTGGACAATCCTGCTGTCAATCTTAGCCAAGCCCGCCACCTCAACGGTACGAACTTCCTTGCTTGGCTGATGCAACTGAAAAGACACCGGTGATAATTATTGCTTTCAGTTTTTCGCAAAATTATTAGGGCAATCCTAAAAACGCATTCAGACTATAAAGCCATTATATGTTCTGTTTTACCTATCAGTCTGTTTTACTGTATATACTATATACTAAATTATCAAACAATTATTATCAAATTTGTCAAATATGTATTTGTTTGCTATGTATTTGTTATGCTATATAAAAACTGGCGATTATGCATATTTTCATTAATAATAAATTGGTCAAATGTTTTGCCTGTAAATGCCCTTTTTTATTAATTCGTTTGGGTGTTTAGGTTCTCGACTAATATTCACTGTATCACCAATTTCGTGAAATTTTGTGACTTTGTAATACTTTGTATATTAATACATAATATCATGATGAGATAGTGTTTATTATGATTGCAATCTGCCAACGTTTTTTTATAGCCAAGATTTTTTATAACTGATGCAACCTCAGCTGCCACGCATTAGCGGAATCATATCTCTGCTTACTTGTGTTTCCGGGGGACAAGTCTTCTGCTGGACTAGTTCACACGCTTTTTGGTGACTACATGTTGCTGCACCATGCCGACTGATACCAAACGTGTACGCGGCCCAGAAGTGTCTCAAAGTCCGTCTCTGTTTCTGTGCAAACCGGCGGAGGCTCTTCCCTCGCACGGCCCCAGAGCGGACGGTCGGCAGCGGGATCAAGTGGACGTCCGGCCTGTTTTTGTCCGGTGCGGGCTGGTTAGCCAGGCCAAAGGGTCCGCATACATAGAGGCTGGAAACACCAAGTTGATGTGCTGCGTTTATGGCCCGAGGGAAACAGAGCGGAAAGATGAGACCGATATGAAATGTGGGAGGTAAGTCTTGTTTACAAAGGTAGTAGTTTATTTATTTATAGTGTGATAGAAGGACCACTTGTGGAAGTACATGCAGTGGCACCCAGTACTTCCTCATTTGGGCAAGAGGTTGATGTGTTTATTTTCCTCATTTAGTAATCTACAACACACTTAACATTCAGTGTGATACAGGTATGAGTGTGGCATGGGAACAGTTTGAGGCTTGCTTGAAAGCAAGAACACTAGTTTCCACTATTGTGCCAAGATTTGAAAAGAATGAATCATGCAACGTAAAACAAAACATTAGGAATTGAAGACCAAATCTACGTTAGTGCAAAGAAGACTAAGTAATTATTATTAATTTTATAGTAATTATTAGTGTAATACCCCTTATATTTGGTGAGCCAGGAACAATTTCAAACCTTGTTCAGATAATAAGCCCTGAACTGATAAAAGTTTTCTTTGTTTTTGTCAATTTCATATTTACAGTCCCAGGACATATTATCACCACAATGAACAAGATGAATGAAACACAATGAACAACAAGAGTTAATGAAATCAACAAAACTCTTCTCTCTCTGACCATCTAGGTTGACAACTGATATGCGTTTTGCTCCATTTTCCTGCCCAGAGAGGGGCTCCTGGATCCAGGGGAGCCAGGACAAGGATCTCTCCCTGATGCTTCACGAGAGCTTGCAGCCAGCCGTGTGCCTCCACAAATATCCCCGCTCTCAGATCGAGGTCAATGTGATGGTTCTTGAGAACAGTGGGTCAGTTCTGGCCCACGCCATTACATGCGCTTCTCTTGCTCTGGCAGATGCAGGGATTGAAATGTATGATCTGGTGCTTGGTTGTTCCATTTGCCAAGATGGCGCCTCTTTTGTAGTGGACCCTTCTTACAAAGAGGAAAACAGCTGCAGCTCAGTCAACAGTGAGAACCAGGGCGGTCTGACTGTTGCCTTCCTCCCCAGCCTGAACCAGATTTCTGGGTTGCAGTCAGATGGAGAAATGACTGAAGACACTCTGACAGCCGGGGTTCGGACCTGCATTGAGGGATGCTATAAACTGTACCCTGTCATCCAACAGGCTTTGGCCAAGGCCGTACGTCGGGCTGCTCCCCCACCATCAGAGAGCTGAGACAGTCATTCATTTATAACCATTCACTTTGTAGTTTTTCTGGTTTATAATTTCAAGTACTTCCTCTGACAACAACACCTTTGTTATGTTTGCTATTGTGTTCTCTAAATAAAAATCAATTAGACTGATTTAATGCCTTTTTTAAATATATAATTTAACAGTGTACTTGGGGCTTGAAAACTAAGTTTTCTTGACATTGGAAACTCTATTCTCATGATGCAACATACTAAATGCAAAATAGCAAAAGTATGGCACTCTTTTGCAATTGGGCAGACCTCACATATACATCCAGATGTTGTCGAGAGAAGAGATGGTCTTGAACACAGTAGTCATTAGCTTTGCTGCAGGTTCAGGTTTCAGACAGCTCTGAACCTGAGTTGTCTGAAGCACAATTACATGGCCTGTGGAAACATGTTGCTTTGACTTCAAACTGTTTTTAAATTGCATCTGTGGTTCAGCATAAGAAGATTTTTTCTGTTGAAAGAACCTTATATGCCACTAGATGTCATCCTTTCTAAGGTTTAAGTTGAACCAGCAAGAACAGGTCAGTCAGTAGGACTCTATTCCTTAACAAATTTGGTGTTTAAAAATGGGCTACAATTACTACTGAGGTCAAAAAAAATAATGCAAATATACTGTATAGCCTCTTAAACAGTATTCTTTAACAATAAGTGCTTTTTTAAAAACAATGGTGCACCCCTCTACTAGCACCGATTGGCCACACTTAGAAACATGAGCTGACAATGAAGTGCTTCCTTTTGTGTCATATAGTTTGCTCTTCTGTTTGTGTGTAAACCTGTGTATATGTTTGTGTGTTAAAATATGGTGCATAAAGAGTTTGAGAGACCACTGGTGTGCATTTCCATTATAAACTGCATTCCATTTACTTTGGAAGCTGAAATCAGGGATGATGTCACAGCTGAGGTGAACGTGTTCCAGTAGAAAGATTATTATGCCTCCAGAAACCTTCTAGCTCATGCCCATCAGTGTGTCAGTCTGTCCACACCTTGGTGCGATCTTGAGGCTGAGGTCAGTCAAAGACCTTGTTTTCCCGAAACATGACCACCCCAGCATTCCACAGCTTGGCATCACACTAGTACAAACACTGTTTTTTCCAGTCAGATTCTCTCCAAGACACATATTTAATCTGCAAATGTTTGCTCTTCTGCTGAATGTCATGGTCTGGTCATTCAGGGTAAGCATTTCAACAAGCACTGCAAGCACAATTACAGGAAGAATGTAAAGGATTTGCACTATGGTCATCCTACACTGGAGTTAACTAAGTATTCATGGGGTGTAACACAAAATATGAGAACAGTGGTATTAAGTCCTTTGATTCAGAAAATAATTCAAGTGACTGTGCTCAGTTATCCTAGGATGGGCTTTTAGAATCTAAGTCTGAGGTCATGGACGTGCAGAGAGGAAGTTTTAGGAGAGGTTTTATTAGAAAATGAAGGATCTAATGTTTTTTATCGGAGGTAGTCCTGCAACAAGAGAAAGACTTAAAAAACAAGCAGCAAACTCTGTTTTTCAGTTGTGATGCTTTTGCAAAACCCTGAAGTACCTGAGGTGCATCTTTTTTTTCAACAAATGAACAGTAAGGTATATAAATAAAAACTAAAATTTACAAAGGATTGTCTGCAATAATTTAAATATTCATACCATTATACTGCAATCAGGCTTTTATTCAGTCAGGGTCATGTCCCAATTTCAGCCAATTTCTTGCAACAGGTTTTTTTTTTTTTTTTTTTTACTTGCTGCAAGTTGAACTTTGATCAGGTAGAGATCATCCGTCACTGCAACAGCCTCAATGTTCCCTTGATACATCACTAGGAAACTATTTGGTATTTCATATTCCAAAACTGTTTTATTATCTGAAATAAGGTTTTCCTAATATGGCCATTATTTTTTAAAAATTCCAGAAACTGTGTGAATGGTCAACCTCCATGTTCCCACATGGCCTCCAACAGCTGTGGTGCAGAATGTTGCCTGCTTTTTATTTAAGGTGTTATGAAAAAGTGGGTTAAGTTCTTCCAGCAGAATTCCCTCCATATTAGTGAGTTTATGGGTGGACATTGTGTCTCTCACATGTGATGCAATTCTTAGTCTAATATTCGAATCTTCACACTGCTTCCTGTTTTGCTTTTGTGTAAAACTTCACTTTTCAAGACCATACTTTGTCTTAAAATCTTAGAAATTTATAAATTCTTCATTTTCTGAAACTGTATACAATGCTGTTATGCCTTTTTGTGCCTATTCTATAGAATGTAGGGTCACACACCCTTTGCTTTAACTTAGAGTCACCTCAGAGTACAAACCCTTGTCTTTAATTCACATTTTTCCACTACATTCCATATTTATAGCTATTATTGGCTCAATAGCATGTCTCAGCCCCCATCAAACATTGTCCCCCAACGAGATCTGGGTCTGGTAGCCCTATATCTCCCTGTCCATTTCTTTCCATTCAGACTCAAAATCAGGCTTACACCAAAAGGCGATGTATCTGATTTGGGCTGCATAAAAATTTTCCTTAAATTGGGTAGGAAAATTCTTCCCGCAGTTTTAGGCAGTTAAGGTTTGTAGATCTTATTCTTGGCTACTTACTGTTCCAAATGAATCTGGAGATCATCCCTGAAGTACATTTCTAAATCACTGGAGTATTTAGTTAAAACCCTGTCAAATGTGAATGCTTTACTGTGTGAAAAATAATGAAAAGAGTCTGGCTCACTGACATTTCAATAGAAAATTGAAAGCCTGACCCAAGAATGCTGCATTCATGTATGTATTTTTATACCACCCTCATCAACGTTACTGAATAACTTATTTGCATGAAAGGGAACCAGTGAAAACCTCAGAGAACGTGCGAAGGCAACAGGCTGCAGAGGTCATGAAAGTGTCATGCTCATAGTATCAGCAGAGGATAAGTGACTAAAAAGGTGAAGGATATGCTGCAGATTAAACAGACAGGTGTTAGTTAAGTGGCTGTGTGTCTTCATCTGAGTCACTGACAGCGGAATTTCTGAGGTGCATCACTTTACACTTAAGGTCTCAGTCAAAGTGTGTGTGGATAAAATATATAATGTGTCATGGTACGTCATCATTTTTGCACAGGAGTGAAAATCCTTCAGGCTATTTATGACATTATGTGGCCTGGGTGCTTGTGATTCTCATCCATGCCGTTTATTGTATTGTGTCTATTGTTTGTGTGTTTGCATGTGTATGTGTGTAATCTTGGTTTTATCAGCATTTCACAGATCTTATTATACTCCACTGAGCCGGACAGTCGAGCTGCTATCACAAGCTATGTGTAGGCATGAAGATATGCAGCATGATGCAGTAAGCTCTTTACTCGAAACCAACAGATTCTGTTTTTTTTGTCTCAGTCTGCATCACACATTCCAGTTTTAACACCTGCTTGCACACAGATCATCAACATTTTATGCTTTGACGAGAATCAGAGACAAACTGGGTGACAAACATGTCACTCATGTGGCACTGTTCAAATCATTTTTGGGGGGACTTTGGTTCATCTGAATGGGTGATAAAGTGTCCAAGGACAGAGGGATTCACATGGGGCTTAGACAACATACACCACGAGCTGTACTTCGACTAATAACAGTCAAGATAGAGTTTCTTTGACTTGATAATAAAGACTGTGAATATCTGTTAGTTTATACTGTAATTTTTAAAACTCTGATTTTACACTGTAATCATATAACTTAGTTCTGTGGTCCCTATTTTAAATTTCACCAGCTCAAAACTGCAGATGTTGGGTGTACAAACTGGGTGGGCCTCTCTAAGAAAATACCATATTCAAGTTCATGTATGTGCAATAGCAGGAAGTTCAAAAGGGCAGGGGGAACTGGAGTAAAGATGAGAGGGTGTGGTGATTAATAAATGCACTCTGAGCCGGTCAAATCCCTGATCTGAATGTTCTGAAACAGCTGAGCAAATCACAGTGAGGCGTGACGACAGTTTAACAAATGAACAATCGTATCATCCAGTAAATTATATTGTTGTCCGGATGGTGCAGAGGGTTTGGACATAAAGCACCCAAAAATGTGCAGCCAAAGGTCCATGGTTTGTTTACATTCAAGAGGTACAACATTGACAAAAATATAAACATTTTTAATTTGATGGCAGGCTGATATGATCACACTAATCCGATGCTGTTTAAGACACAAGGCTAAATGATAGCCTGGCATCTTAAAATGTGACACAGCAGTGTTTAAACTATGATGCATCTAAAACAAAAAAAAACACCCATCAACATTGAATTTACTGAGAAAGAGGATAAGCATTAAATGTCAGAATATTGAGTAATATCAGACTGTCTGAGGTGTGCCGAGGTGTGTGTGATCATTTTGTAGCAGCCCAATATGATTTTAATGCTGGGGAAAGTTTTTCAGTTGTTCAAATTGGTCTTACGTAAGTTTACTTGAACCCACTATTTTATATTAACTTTCACAACAATGTAATAGGGGTGTGGGGGGGTGGGGGATTGATGATAAAATGTAACTAAAGAACCAGACTGTGATGGGAATTTACAGAAAATTCAATACATGCTCACATATCTTATAAGGGTGTGACTGTCCACAGTCCTGACCTGTGTTGGGTCAAAAAATGAAAGTTAAGCAGAACCTTTGATACTTAAAATTATGTAACAGTATCTGGGTTTCTATGCAACAAAGAGGGTACAATGTAACTGAGTAAATCTATCTTAAGTATTGTGCTTCAATATTAATTCAAGGTACTTTCTTCTGTACATTTTTACAACACAAGACTCTTATATGTAACATGGTTACTTGAATAAGTAGGATGTTGGTACTTAACAGGAGTTTGTCAGTTTAAGTCACTTTTAAAATATCAGAACCTTGAACACCCTTAACATCTGCCCATAACGTATACAGTGACAAAGACCCCAGTGTTGTCAGAAAGGAGGAGGAACTCATTTTAAATTGTCCCCTACAAAGTAAACACATACAAACACACACACACACACACACACACACACACACACACACACACACACACACACACACACACACACTCACACACTCACATGCACATGCATACACCCTTAGAGGAGTGTAGGTTCTTGGTTGATGATGTCAGAGGTCACCAATGTTCAGTAAGGTGGTGTGAGTAAGTGATTTGGGGTGAGTGTGTGTCAGAGAGGTGGGACAGCCAGACTGTGCTGTATAAATACAGGACTGTGATGGACACTGAGCATGAAGAGGAGAGTGTTAAGACACTTGAGGACACACAGAGCAACATTTTAACAGGCAAGAAGGAAGATCTGCAATGGGCAACCACAGGGGTAAGTGATATCATCTGTCTAACCATGTATCTGTGTATCTAACAATCCATCTATCCTTCTGTCCATCTATCTATTTATCTTTCTATCCATCTGTTTGTCCATCTATCACTTTTAACATTGTTTCTTTTGTCCTTTTTGTTCATATTCCAAACTTTATGCAAGATGATGTGTGTAAAAAATGTGCTGATGCATGATACAACACTTGGGTGTGATAGGACCCATCCAAATTCCTGCAGCAAGCACAAGCTGAGCAGGACAGCGATCAGACTGGCCAGGCTACATTTTATAACCCAGATTTCAATATTTTTTTCTTTAAAACCCATTTTATTTTTAATGCTACAGTACATTGAGTGAGCTAAATTTAGGATTCAAACAAATAAAGTTTCACTAACTGAGCACCTTTATTGAATGAATTGTAAAGAAAAAATATATTACTTTGTGAGAAACATACTTTAAATTTCATTCACTTTGAATATTAAGCTAGATAAGAGAACGTATCATGTTCAAATTGTAAAATGTAAATACAAATAAAACATATGCTATTTTGGTGTCTGCTAGTAACTTGGCAATATCATCAGATAGCAGAAATCTAGAGGTCTGCATTTGGACGAAAAAAGTCTGTCATGTAAACCCCGGGGAAAAAAAACATGTCATTTTGATACATTTTGTGGTTTTGTCTGAGTTGAAACAAAAACATACATTCTAATAAGTGAGCTTTAGAGATGCTGGAAGGTAGATTTTGTTGCCTATGGCAATCAGCAAGCTGATTCCCACTCTTTCCAGTCTTCATGCTAAGCTAAGCTAATGCCTTCCGGCTGTAGCTTCATATTTATTGGGGTGAGTTCTTAAAGTTCTCATGTAGTAAAAAAGTCATGAGTGACTTTCCTAAAACATTGAACCATTCTTTTTAGTGATGTGTTTGAAGTTCAATTTGTAAAGTGAGAGCAAAATGCAACTCTCCATCGACTCTTGGTGAGGTGTAAACTTCCGGCTGATGGTTGAACATTCTCTCTTATTTGTTTTTTTCTTTCAGATTTGTTTATTAATGTGAATCTGAGGAGTCATGAAAACAACTTGGCTCACCGCACCAGAGAGATTGATCGGGAGCGCCTGATTGTCCGCAGGGGCCAACCTTTCTCCATTACTTTGCAGTGCTCTGACTATCTGCCCCCCAAACACCACCTGGAACTGTTTCTGCACCTCGGTGAGTTCAGCCTGACTTGATACATATGTATATCAGGCTAAAAAATTTAATTCCAGTCGTGTTCTGATACAACTTTGATTTGCCAATGCAACGTAGAAGAACGGTTATTCAGTTAGAACATAAGTATGACTTTTAGGAGAAAATAGAAAATTGTGGCTGTAATTAACGAGCTCTTTCTACACAAACTAAGACAACAAAGTACATCTTAGTATCTAACAAGACATACCAGTGGCAGTAAAGTTTAGTAATATCTAGTAGAATGTATGTATAGTGGAAATACATAAAATAAAGGAGTAAGCAGCCATGGGTATGCCCTTAAACTAAGATATAAACACTTACAGAATTAACAGTGTAAAAAAAATATATAGCACATGTATGGGCATGTCTAAACTAAGAAATTATATTCAGAATACTCATAAACGTGAAGACAGTGTATGTACTACAGATCAGACATAGTTATACAGTATTGATTGCAGTATAATATGTAGCCTTTAGGTAAGGGAAAGTAAATGTATGTACAGCAGTGTGGTACAGTGGCATGGGTCAGCTGTTGGTGAGAGATTGTGAAAATGTTTAGTCACTGGAGGAAGGAGAGTGGGGGTTGATGTGGCAGGGGGGGTAAGGTGGGGGGCTATCACCCTAGTGCAAAGCTGTCCTGTAAGCTGTCCAGTCTGCTGATATTGTAACAAGGGTCCTGTAGCGCCCCCCAGAGGAGAGGAGGGAAAGCAGTTGTGTTCATGACATTCCCTCTATAGACACCTCTTGTTCTAGATACCTACAGTAGCAAGGTGTGGTCAACTGGTGATGCCTTGGGCTGCTTTCACAGTCTTCTGCAGTGTTTTTCAGTCTAAGGCAGGATATACTACCAGTTCATAGCTACTGAAGAACAATAACTATGATTAAGGCCAGGAATTTGTGCAGTTTTTAGGTGTCAAGGGCATGCTGGCCAAAAAGTTAGCTGAATTAGCTCTGCACTGCTACATTTATCATAGTGAAGGAAGCAGTCAGCCTGGGCAACTTTGGTGCACACTGATGTGTTAGTGATATTTTTCTGGCTCACAAAAGAATGTGTATAGCACATTTTGGTTACCCAGGCTTGTTAGTTACTTCTTAACTTGGACTATGTTGAGTCCAGTTGCCTTGCTTTAATGACTCTTCAAGATAATCATGACCTGGATGAATGAGAATCTACACAGACATTTGTTGCTTAGAAAAATATTGT